>CM051376.1:12152389-12377389 GCA_028015245.1 Cardamine occulta | reverse complement strand
AAAGGATATTTATGAAGTATTTAATGATAATAGTGTAAGTTTTTCGTACTCTTTTCATAACTAGCTATATAAGATAAACATGATATTTGGTAAATGATGATTTTATCTTTTTCTTATTGATATCATATATTTCAGGGTACAAAAAAGTAATAGGTATATCATTGGATGTAGATGAGATTGATGAGTTACATCTACATGTAGATGCCTTCAAGAAGATGTGTAATCTCCGTTTTCTAAAAGTTCACACAAACGCAGAAATGTCAGAAAAAGAAGATAGATTGCTCTTACACAAAGAATTCAATTATTTACCCAATACGCTTAGATTATTGAGTTGGCAAAGGTTTCCAATGAGATGTATGCCTTCTGAGTTTTATCCGAAATATTTGGTTAAGCTTATAATGTCAGGGAGCAAACTCGAGAAGATGTGGGAAGGAGTTATGGTAAGTTGTGACTCGTGAGAATAGTTGTTATGTTACTGTTTGGATGACAATCCTTTCAATTTACTTATAATTTGTTTCTTCTTTTTTTTTGTGTTTGGTTCAGCCGCTTACATGCCTCAAGAATATGAACTTGTCTGGATCTGTAAACTTGAAAGAAATCCCAAATCTCTCGCTAGCAACCAACCTTGAGACATTGTCTCTTGGCTTTTGTTTGAGTTTGGTTGAGCTTCCAGCTTCTTCTATTGGGAATCTCCATAAACTGACATATTTGGGTATGCCAGGATGTGATAATTTAGAGACTCTTCCAGCTGGTATCAACCTCAAATCACTCTCTCACCTCAATCTCAATGGATGCTCAAGTTTGAAGATTTTTCCTAGTATATCATCCAACATCTCAGAGCTAAACCTAAATTTAATAGCGGTTGAAGAATTCCCATCTAACTTGAATCTAGAGAATCTTGTTTTTCTTTTCATTTGGAGAATGACGAGTGAGAAATTGTGGGATGGCGTGAAGGTATGCCTATTTTTAAACCTTACTTTCTCTACAATTTTTTTTTTTTGTCAACTAGAGATTATATTAAATTTATAAGTCCCTACATAAAAAAAAAAGTTAGTTCCATATGTTCTACCACTTCGAGCCAAATAATCGGTACAAGTCTCCACAATCTTCTTTAGTCAAGAGAAAATGTGAAAAAGTAGTTGTATAGTACCACCATGGTTAGAAAATTTATTTTAGTTTTTGGATAATAATCCTTTCATTTTACTATGTATTTTTATTTTTTCAGGTGCTTACATCCCTCAAAACTATGTATGTGAGGATTCAAAAGAATTGAAAAAAATCCCAGATCTTTCAATGGCATCAAATCTGTTGATATTAAATCTTGAGCAATGTTTGAGTTTGGTGGAGCTTCCTCCCTCTATTAGGAATCTCCATAATTTGGTACAGTTGGACATGTCAGGATGTACAAATCTAGAGACTTTTCCAATCGGCATCAACCTTCAATCTCTCAAACGCATCAATCTAGCTAGATGTTCGCGGTTAAAGATAATTCCTGATATCCCAACCAACATCTCAGAGCTTGATCTAAGCCAAACAGCAATTGAAGAAATTCCTTGGTGGATCGAGAACTTCTCTAGGCTTGAACACCTATTAATGGGAAAATGCAACAAGTTACAATATGTATTCCTAAACATTTCTAAACTGAAACATCTCAAGAGTGTTGACTTTTCAGATTGTGTGGGATTGACTGAAGCTAGATGGGATGATTATTCATGTCAGGTCGAAGCGGAAGCAGCCATATATAAGGATCCTGAAGAGGATTCCTCTTCTCTTCCAATTAATTGTCTCCCAAAAGTTAATCTCATATTCATCAACTGCTACAAACTAAATCAAGAAGCTCTCATTCGACAACAATTACATTTCAAGAAACTGATCTTGCTAGGTGAAGAAGTGCCTTTGTATTTCACTCACCAAGTTATTGGAAGCTCTGTGACCATTCCTCTACTTCACACATTACTCTCTCATCAATGCTTTAGATTTAAGGCTTGCGCTGTGGTTGATCCAGAATTTTTATCCCCACGTTTTCGGTATCATCGCATAAATATACAGGTTTGTTGTAGGTTCAAAGGCAAATGCGGGAACTACTTTGATTATTCCGATCAGCCATATTGCTTCTCAACATCTGAGAGAGACAATTATGTCTATATATTCGACTGTTGTTTCCCACTTAACGAAGACAATGCTCCTTTAGCTGAACTTAACTATGATCACGTGGATATACATTTTCATCTTTATGATAACTACAGTCATCATAAACTAAAAGGATGTGGTATACGACCCTTTGAGGATGATGAAAGCAGTGACGATAATGATCTAGGTGATGAGACTGATTATAGTGAAGGATATGGAGACAGTGATGATAGTGATCTTGGCAATGAGACTGGTTATAGTGAAGAGTGTGAAGACAATGATGATAGTGATCTTGGCGATGAGACTGATTACAGTGAAGAGTTTGAAGACATCAATGATAGTGATCTTGGTCTTGAGACTAATCATAGTGAAGATTGTGAGTGTGAAGATAACGATGAGAATGATCTTAGCCTTGAGACTGATCACGGTGAAGAGTGTGATGATAGCAATGTTGAGACAAAGAGAAGCAGTAAGCGAATGCGGGTAAGCTTTAGACATCTCACAATTTGCTTTTTCCAAGATCATACGTTTAACTTTTTACATATATATAGTGGATGACATTAGATTTATTATGCAGATTATGTGAAGAAACGAACTCACAGACTTGCGCTGCATCAAAACTGCAAGGTTATTAGGTAAGTAAAAAATATCATAAATGTTGTAAATAGAGAGATAAAGGATAGGGGAATCCGTGTGTTATTGCTTATGTTATTGAATGAATATAATGAGGTTACATCGATCCTTTATATATAGGATTCATACATCACGTATTCCTAATGAGAAAAGGAAAAGTACAACCGCCTAAGTCTTTAAGTCGGCTAAGTGATGGGCCGGGCCGAACTTCATGGACCAGAACTGGATATGACAATTCACTTAGATTCATAACACTCCCCCTTGAATGTCATATCCGTAATAGGGCTCGTAACACGCTTTGGATGTTGCCTCATTAAAACCTTTCTCGGAAAACCCATTGGGACAAAACCGAGATAAGGAAAAAGAGTACAACACGTGAAACTCCCCCTGTTCTGAACCTCACTGAATGTCCTTCAATCTGCGCATTCCAATTTGATGTATAAGCTTCTTAAGTGTTGATGTTGGAAGCGCCTTGGTGAATAGGTCCGCTGAATTATCACTAGATCGTACTTGGTGTACTTGAACTTCTCCGGTCTTTTGCAAATCGTGTGTGAAGAAGAACTTTGGCAAAATGTGCTTCGTCCTATCACCTTTAATGTATCCGTCCTTAAGCTGTGCTATGCAGGCTGCATTGTCCTCATATAGAACCGTTGGCTCTTGCTTTCCTTCGGTCATCCCACAATCAACTCGTATATGTTGTATCATTAGTCTCAACCAAACACACTCCCGGCTTGCCTCATGTATTGCCAATATCTCGGCATGGTTGGATGATGTAGCCGCAATGGTTTGCTTCATTGATCGCCAAGATATGGCCGTACCACCATGCGTAAAAACATAGCCGGTTTGAGACCTTGCATTGTGTGGATCCGAGAGATAACCTGCATCAGCAAATCCAATCAAACTATCTTTGCATTGGTTAGTATAAAATAAACCCAAGTCCTTCGTTCCTTGTAGGTAACGCAAAATGTGCTTAATCCCGTTCCAATGCCTTAGTGTCGGACATGAGCTAAACCTAGACAATAGGTTTACGGCAAAACATATATCCGGCCTAGTGTGGCTTGCCAAATACATCAAAGCTCCAATAGCACTAAGATAAGGCACTTCGGGTCCAAGGACTTCCTCATTTTCTCTCTTTTGACCGAATGGATTTTTATCCAAATCAAGCGATCTCACAACCATAGGGCTAGACAATGGGTGAGATTGATCCATGTTAAATCTCTTGAGTACTTTCTCGGTATAAGTCATTTGATGCACAAGGATTCCATTGTTCACGTACTCAAGTTGTAACCCCAAACAGAACTTTTTTTT
The DNA here is from genome assembly GCA_028015245.1 of Cardamine occulta. NCBI lineage: Eukaryota > Viridiplantae > Streptophyta > Magnoliopsida > Brassicales > Brassicaceae > Cardamine > Cardamine occulta. The sequence continues at coordinate 12,373,318 of CM051376.1, read as the reverse complement.
TCCTAAGTCCTTCATTTCAAATTCCTTCTTAAGGTATTCAACCGTTTGGGTTATTTCTTTAGAGGTCCCCATAATATTCAGGTCGTCCACATACACAGCAATTATCACGAACCCCTTATCAAATTTCTTTATGAAAATACATGGACTAATGGGGTCATTTTTATAGCCTTCTTTTACTAGGTACTCGCTTAATCTATTGTACCACATCCGACCCGATTGTTTCAATCCATATAGGGCTTTATTTAACTTTATACAATGTTCTTCCCAGGAACTTTTCTTATCTTTGAGCTCAATACCCTCGGGGACTCTCATATAAATCTCATTATCCAGTGGACCATATAGGTATGCGGTCACTACGTCCATGAGCCGCAAATCCAAATTCTCTTTTATAGCCAAACTTATTAAGAACCTAAAAGTTGTAGCATCCACCACAGGGGAGTATGTTTCCTCATAATCTATCCCCGGTCTTTGTGAGAACCCTTGTGCAACAAGTCGTGCCTTGTATCTCATGATTTCACCATTCTCATTTCTCTTTTTCACAAAGACCCATTTGTGTCCAACTGGTTTAACATCATTGGGTGTCCGTATTATCTTTCCAAAGACATCCCTTTTCCTTAATGAATTAAACTCCACGTTTATAGCTTCTTTCCACTTATTCCAATCTTTACTTTGAGTGCACTCGTATATTGACGTGGGTTCTAGATCCTCATTAATATCCATAATCTCAAGTGCTACATTGCATGCAAATATATCATTGATATCTACGCTCTTTCTATTCCACTTTATCCCAGACATAACATAATTCATTGAGATCTCATTATTATCATGAACTTCCGGACCATGAAGCTCGGCGTCCCGAGCATCATTGATTGGTACCATCGGTTCAGTTATGTCTGTGGTTCCATTAACCTCGGTTTCTCTATCCACGGGTTTAGCACCTTTTCTTACTTTCCGAGGGTTCTTATCCTTGGAACCTATTGGCCGGCCACGTTTTAGGCGTATTTTAGAATGTGTAGCATCTTGATTGTGTCCCTCTTGAACATCAATTCTAATAGGTGCATTCTCGGCTGGTATATATGACTTAGTCACTCTATTCGGGTCAGCAAAGGAATCTGGCAATTGGTTAGCTAGCTTTTGCAAATGTATAATATTTTGGACTTCTAATTCACACTCTTGAGTCCGAGGATCTTGCCATTTTAAGGACGTATGATTCCATGTTATTTCCTTGACCAGCTTATTTTTTTCTCCTCCTAATGTTGGATAGACGGATTCATCAAAATGACAATCCGCAAACCTGGCCTTAAACATATCACCCATGGTTGGCTCAAGGTATTTAATGATAGTAGGAGAGTCATATCCAACATATATCCCCATCCTCCTTTGAGATCCCATCTTTGTTCTTTGTGGTGGAGCTATTGGTACATAAACGGCACATCCGAATGTTTTAAGATGGGACACATTTGGCTCTTGACCCGTAATCAATTAGGATGGGGAATACTTATGTTCACTAGATGGCCTGATGCGAATTAACTCGGCTGCATGTAAAACCGCATGTCCCCAAGCTGAGACCAGGAGTTTTGATCTCATAAGCAATGGTCTAGCAATTAATTGTATGCGTTTAATGAATGACTCGGCTAAACCGTTTTGTGTATGTACATGTGCTACGGAGTACTCAACACTTACCCCCATGGACATACAATAGTCATTAAATGCTTGGGATGTAAACTCACCGGCATTATCAAGCCTTATGGTTTTCAAAGGAATGTCCGGAAAGTGTGCTCTTAACCGGATCAATTGAGCAAGTAATCTTGCAAATGCTAAGTTTCTAGTTGATAGAAGGCAGACATGGGACCATCTCGTGGATGCATCAATAAAAACCATGAAATATCTAAATGTCCCACAAGGTGGGTATATTGGTCCGCAAATATCCCCTTGGATCCTTTCCAAGAAACCTATATTTTCCTTTGTTATCTTAACCGGTGATGGCCTAGTTATGAGTTTCCCTAGTGAACATGCTTCACACGTGAGATTCTTTGGGATAACTCTTAATGTGTGCCCTTTAGTATTTGCCATTATCTTTCGCATCATGTTAGAACCGGGGTGGCCTAGCCGGTTATGCCAAAAAGTGAAGTTCTCGGTAATCTCTTTATTTACCGTGGCATTTGCTTCTATCATGTTGATCTTAGCACAATATAGACCAGTATCAATGGCGGGTATGGTTTCTATGACTTTCTTATGTCCTTGGGCAATTTCATATATTTGAAGGAACTCTTGGTTTCCTTGGCCCATAGTTTCAATGTGAAGACCATCCATATGAATGTCTCTAAAGCTCAACAAGTTTCTCTTGGAGTCGGGTGAGTATAACGCATTAGCAATGTCTAAGTGCGTGCCCTTAGGTAATAAAATATGGGTTTGCCCGTGGCCTTTAATCAAATTTGCTATACCCGCAATAGTGGTCACATTTGCACTTTTAAGCACAAGATCAATGAAATATCTTTTCTCTTTTAAAATCGTGTGGCTTGATCCACTATCCACTACGAATGCATCCATATCATCATTCATCCTTTAAAGAAAATATCACCCGTTTTATTCATTTAAGTTCATAACTCAATAACAAAGTAAAATCCAAAACATAAAAGCAAGCAAATAAAACACAAAGCAAATATGAAAATCAAATGTCGAATCAACATGTTTCCTTTAGAATATCGGAAGTCTCATATTCCATTAAATCATCTTTCTCATGGTCAAAATCCCCTTCATCATTATGTTCCATCATGTGAGTTTCCGGGTTCTTCCCTTTAAGGCTTTCTTGGTAGAGGTCAGTGAGGTGCTTGGGAGTACGACAAGTCTTAGCCCAATGATTTTCCATTCCACATCTATGGCACACTCCTTTGCCGGTCGAGTTTTGTGGTTGTGAAGAATTACCACGGTTATAGTCATTGCGGAAACCGCGACCTCGACCCCTTCCGCGGTTAAAATTGTTTTGAAATCCGCGGCCTCAGCCATAAGGATGAAAATTTCCTCGGCCACGTCATTGCCATCTACCACCACGTCCTCGGCCATAATTATTAAAATTCTTTTGGACGTGGTTAACCTCTTTTTCATTTGTTTCATTTGTGGCCGCATGCGCTTCGGGAAGCGGGGCTGATCCGGGAGGTCTTGTCTCACTATTCCTCATATGGAGAGTATTATTTTGCTCGGCAAGCAACAAGCAAGAGATCAATTTTGAATATGTCTCAAATCCCCTCTCACGGTATTGTTGTTGTAACAACACATTATTAGTATGAAATGTGGAGAAGGTCTTTTCCAACATACCATGGTCGGTTTACCTTCTCACCACACAAATTTCAATTGTGAGACTATCTTAAACATTGCCGAAGTTATATTCTTCCACAGACTTAAAGTCTTGGAATCTCAAATTCTCCCAATCAAAATTGGCCTTTGGTAATAGCACTTATATATCTTTTCATTCTATTCCAAAGGTCCATGGGATTTTCAATAGTGAGGTATTGGTCCCTCAGAAAATAAGACCTCCAATGGTGGCGAATGATGGATATTGTTTTGTATCTATTTCTTTCATTCTCATTTTCAGTCCTTTAGACTTTAGGTTTATCTTTGTATCCAATGCCCATTGAAGATAATTGTCTCCGGAGAGATTCAGGGCAGTATAGTCCAAGTTGTTGATTTTCGACATCTGAGATCATGCATATCATTATCACAAAATTCTTAACGTATTATCAAAAATTATCATGCATGCGGATTTATTTAATGATGCAAAATCAACTTATGCGATAATAACCTAACCGGCAACCTAGCAAATTATATGTTCGAGATAATCATCATGCGAGTTCTAGTTATCTATATGCTGATCAGATTTTAATTTGTGACAATTTATGTTAAAGTAAATTTCACGAAAATAGGGTTTATATGTCCATGCGCAAATTCCATTAGGGTTTATAAGTTCATGTGTAATTTTCCATTAGGGTTTCATAATTCATTAATAAATTAATCTCATCGTGTAATTCATAAAACAAAATCAATCACTTGCATGAGTAAATATCACGAATATATGTTTTAGGGTTTATGTATTATGTGCAATTTACGGATTAGGGTTTTAATAATTCTTTAGTAAAATTCATCTTAACCTTGGTGTAATTATCAAGCAAATCAAACAATTAATCAAACATGAATATCCGTGTCTTGCGACACTCCATCAAACATGCAATCTCGAATCAAATTTTAAATTTCATGGAACCATCGGAACATATGTCCGGAAAAACACCGAGACATATGATCATGTTTTAGGGTTTATGGATTCCTAGTTTAACTAGGTTTACCGATTTAAGGTTTTAGGGTTTTCAGATTTAGGGTTACCTTAACTTTTGTGATTGTTCTTTTAGTTCGCCGTAACCGTTGATAGGCTGTATGAACTATCGTCGAACAGCTACTTGTTGTCGCGGCGAGGATCGAGAATCGAGTATCGAGAATCCAGTCGGCGAGCTTCGAGAATCTTCGGCGACCTTCGGCTGGTTCGTGATCGACGCGGCTGAGATTAGGGTTTTGTTGTCGGAGGTTTTAGCTTAGGGTTTTTAGAGAATCGTGCTGATAACGTGTTGTAAATAGAGAGATAAAGGATAGGGGAATCCGTGTGTTATTGCTTATGTTTATGAATGAATATAATGAGGTTACATCGATCCTTTATATATAGGATTCATACATCACGTATTCCTAATGAGAAAAGGAAAAGTACAACCGCCTAAGTCTTTAAGTCGGCTAAGTGATGGGCCGGGTCGAACTTCATGGACCAGAACTGGATATAACAATTCACTTAGATTCATAACAATAAACGGTATTATTTTTTGACAAAAAATAATATTTATATGCAAAGCATTTAAAATGAACTATGGTTCTCCTTTTAATATATATATTATTTTTTGACAAAGGATAATATTTATATGCAAAGCATTTAAAATGAACTATGGTTCTCCTTTTAATATATATATATATATATATCTAATATAATTAAAAAATTGAATACTGAATCTATAATTTTATATCGCTCGTTACTGTCTTCTAAATGGTTTTCATAGTCATGGACTCACAGGTTTCTATTGGCTCTGCCCAAGACAAACTCTATTGTAAAGGAGATCGCCAAGAATGTGACAAGAGATGGACGACTACGTTCTTATCTCTCCATCGGAGAACCGGTGTGGCTACATCATCGTATCCTGGACGAAAGTCAGGGTTAAAGCTTCGCCTTTTATGCTTTTGATTAGATTTGGTGATTCCAATATTGTTTTTTTATTTGTACATGCATAAAATTTGCAACACTACAGAATTAATTGAAATTAAATAACATAAACGGTTAAGAAAAGAAACGAGTGGAGGCGAGATAAAAATCTCTTTCCTTAACTCTTTGAATCTCCCGTAGTGTCACGAGGTTCTATGATCCAAGATTCCCAGGATACAATCCACTATCAATTGATTTCACAGACACTCGATCATTTTAACGACCTTAAATTCTACGATACCCTCAAGACACTTACTTTGAAACTTGAGAGATTGTTGAGTTTTTCTTTTTGATTTTGTGTGTGATAGTCCATGTCTTAAACAAAGGAGGGGCTCTTGTTTATATGGAGGTTTTTGATCAACCAACGATCAAAACCGAATCAGCCTCGAATCAAGAAGAAGTGGGTGACTTGATGAAGCCACAATCTCCATGAAACTTGTTTTCAGGGATAGTGAGAAACAAAGGAGACTAAAAGTCGACTTATCTCTTGTTTTCTCCATTACTTCAACCTGAAACCATACATGAGCTTTAACCATTAAGGCAAATTTCTCATTCACACAAATCGATTTAACTAAACCCAATTAGCATAGTTAAAAATCGGCCCAACACTATTATCGTACTCTGTTTTCATCATACCCAGATGTTAAAAAAAAAAACAATCTATAATTTTATATAATCATAAAAACTATAGGTAGTTCCGATATCATGAATAAGACATTATCTATACATTTATCCGTTATAATAAATCATTTTTACCCAAGCAGATAATTTTAATTACCTTTATCCGAAAGATTTGGTAATTTAGGGTCGCATATGGATAGAGTTCGATGATTTAGCCCGAAATGCCCTGGCCTAGTTTCTAGTTTGTAAAGAACTTATTGATTAGATCACAACAAGTCAAACCCGCAAAATTAAAACTTTTATTAATTCATATTTTTATTTTTATGATAGATACCTTTTCATTTATAATTTTTCTATTTTAGTTGATACTTAGGCGTTGAATGGCAATGGTTTTTAGAGTGATTTTTGGTTTTAGATTTTTCAAAAATCTAATTTATTGTCATTCATGATTTTAGAAAAAGTAAATTTCCTATAAAATAGAGAATCTCGATTTTGATGGTTTTTCCACATTTGTGAAAAGAATTCAGAATCTCAGGTATATGAGTTTTTAAGAGATTTTGAAAAACTAAAATTTACAGAAAAAAAAAATCAAAAACTAAAAACCGAAAACCAAAAACCAAAAGCTAAAAACCACTAAAAAACTATCAAATATTCATGGTCTAAATGTCACTCAAATAGAAGTACAATGTTTATAATTATGATATTTTTTGTTTCACTACCAACAAAATTTAGCTTAATCAGATACATTTCTTTGTGTTTGCGCTGTACATGCGATAGAAAAGAGTAGTTGAATCCATATTTTTGTTTAAATTTTGAAATTAAAAGAGCATCAAACAGACCGAGTTTTCCAAAGAAAGCCCATTTTACAAAGTTGCATATATTTAAAGTCATACCAAATATGTTATGGGTCAATTTGGTAGTAATAATTTTACAACAACATGATATCTACATATTTTACATCTTTGTTTTGATCACTTTTCATTTTATTTTGCATCATCAGTTTATCTATACATTTTAGTCTCATTTTTTATTATCTCGCATTTTGGTGTCCTAAGTTATATATATTTGCATAGTTTTTGAATCATTTTAGGTGAATGAGAAACTTAGAGCTTGGATGAGGAAATTTGAGGCAGACGAAGCAAATAAAATACGGTTTTATGGAAAAGTACATCCATTAGTGATCACAACCACCAGATACAACACATATCGAGTTGAAGCGTCAGCAGGTTCAGGTGCAAGTCTTGGCGGTCACTGGCCGCTAGAACTGACCGCCAATGTCAACCAGGTGCAAGTCTTGGCGGCCCTAACCGCCAGCCATGTCATGATGCAGATCTTGGCAGCCTTAACCGCCAGCCGTGTCACGATGCAGATCTTGGCGGCCATGACCGTCAGCTTTGACTGCTAGGCGTGTCTTTCGCTTAACTTCTGTTCTCTCCTTAATCCTTATAAATACTTGTGAAGACGCATCTAAACCTAGATTTTCTTATCTCTAGAGTTAGTTTTTAAATCCAAACTCTCTTTAGATGTTTTGGATTGATCTTCATCATATTGTGTCACTCTATTAAAAGATTTATTCACTTCTATCTTTGTAAATTCATGTTTATATCTTTTCCTTTCTCTTTTCTTCATTTTAGTTATTAGATTTTTAGTTGGGTCATGGGTTATGTTAGATTAGGATAATTTGATGGTTAGATGTTGATGATGTAGGTTACATCTTGTTAAATCCTTCATTTAGGTTGCATATTGTTAGATCCTTCATTTAGGTTGATCTTAATGCTAGTTCTGACTTGATCTCTCAAAAGTTAGAACTTAGGCAATTCACATCCTAAAGATGTTCGATCAAATTTTTGAACTGAACCTTTTATGAGCTTTACATACTTAGCCAATGAGAATTGATGATTAGGGTGTTTAGTGGACTTATTATAATTGTTTCTTAATGCTCATTGATTATGTGATTATGTGATTATGAATAGAAGTTACTTTTAATTATTTAATTAGTGAAGTGATTAGTGTCATAAAAGTAGATTAGTCATAATTGCTTAGCTCAAACTCTTGCATCATTGTTTGATTGTCAATCCATTCTTATGATAGTAGAATCCATGGTCCAATGTTTTTCTCTTGTTTTCCTTTTGCATTTCACTTCTTTTTTTTTTTGGTCAAACGATTGCTTTAATTAAAATCTCTAAGGGATAAGTTCAACATAAGAAGATAAGGCTACCTTAGCCAACGAATCAGCCACGTAATTGGCATCTCTCGAAATGAAAGAAAAAGAAATAAAAGAAAAAAGTGGGATTAAATCCTCAATGTCTTCAAGAACACCATGGATCTCCAAATTAGTTTGAATCTTGAATCTCTAGTGTGTGATGTGATCTTTAGTCTTTGTGGTTTGATACCTAAAGTGCTACAATGCACGATAAGATAATTGTAGCGTTGCAAAACGCGATTATCAATTTGGCAAACGATTGCCATTAGAGTAAAGATTCAAACTGAGACTATAGCCTTTTATTTTGTTTTGTTGCTATTCATTTTCCTTTGTTTTATTGTGATCTTGATCTCTTAGGTGTACAATTAGAAGTAAAAGAGACATGAAAGGAATAAATGAATAAGAGAAAGCTACCGTCAAACTAGCGACGTTAAAAGTGCCTTTGGGAACTCTTCCAAGTCTATCCCTTGTTAAAATAGTGACACAAAACAAGCATTGAATAATGAATACTTGGTAGTTTTCCTATGTTTTATTTGCTCTTATTTCTCGGATTTGGATTTTTATGAGATTTCAAACTTTGTGTATTTTGGGATTTCAGTATTTTATTTAATTATTTTAGTAACGTTCAGAAGTATCATTTTGAATATTTTTGGGCGTTACTAAGATTATTGATGATTAGTTCAGTGATACATAGTTTGAAGAATTTTTGGATATCAGCTTTACGATTACCGAAAACATGCTTTACTGAAATCGATGAGCTTTGTTCTGCATTCGTATGGTCTGGCTCAGATGTTAATGCTAAGAGGCAAAGATAGCATGGACAGAAGTGTGTAAACCTAAGGAAGAAGGTGGTTTGGGTTAAAGGCCATTAGGTGAAGCGAATAAACTTTGCTGCTTAACATTGATTTGGAGAATTTTATCAACACATTATTCGCATTGGATAAATTGGATTCAGATGTACTTGATTAGAATTTTTTTTATTTCTGGACTGTGAGTGAATCTTCTTCTTTGGGTTCATGGATGTGGCAGAAACTGTTGAAGTATAGAGAGCTGGCGAAATCTTTTGTTAAGATATAGGTTTGTAATGGAGAATCAACTCTCTTCTACTATGATCATTGGTCTTCCATGGGTTGGCTGCTTGATATAACAAGTGAAAGAGGGTTTACTAACTTTGGTATACCCAAGTTATCTTCGGTAGAGCTGATAGTTTGTACTCACACAAAGGAGCAACATCGAGCTGGAATGTTGAATCAAATAGAGGAAATTATTGAAACTTAAAGAAGCAAAGGACGCATGGATAGTGAGGACATGGTCTTGTGGCGAAGTAAAGCAGAAAAATTCTCTATGAAGTTTGTTTCCAAAAATACATGGAATATGGTGCGCCAAATTAATCCATTGAAAGAATGGAGTATGGTTTTCGTTTGCCACACCAAAATTTGTTTTCACGCATGGCTGATTGTTCTTAATCGATTATCGACAGGAGATCGAATGCATCAATGGAATGTTGGGGCTGATTGCTCATGTGTGTTTTGCCAACATAACATTGAAACTCGGAACTATCTTTTATTTTTTGAAATTTTCTACGGATATATGGGTTATATTGGTTATGAATCTACTTCGAGTGAGATATAAAAGAGATCAAGATCCAATCATGATGATGTTCGTAGATACCTCGCAAGATAAAGTCCATATCTTCCTCTTGCGTGATACTTTCCACGATGCATTACAGATCATGGGACGAGAACGGAACAATCAAAGACATGGTAAAGCATAAAACTGGCATCATAAATAATCAAAATCATTGATAAGCAAGTTCGAATTAAGTTATCTTCTACCGGAGAATCGAGAGATCAACAATATAAAGTTTTTGGGAATGAAAACATAGTTTTCAACGAGATAGAAATCGGAACAACACTTTATGTGTAGCACTTTATTATAGAAATATTTTTGTGGATTAAATAAATTTAGCATTCAATTAAAAAAAAAATTGATTCCAAAATTATAGATTCAAAAGAATATTGTTTTCTACTTATTTACATTAATTTACTCTACAAACTTACCTAAAAGTGCTTTCGATAACCGTAAAATTTTAAGCCCATTCGATAATCGTAATTTGTTTTTCTATACTCCGATTTAAATTTGTCAAAGTAGTCAAAAGCTCTTAAATTTGACAAACAAAAAAAAATCTTTTTCTTTAGTGCAACATGATGGTTGGAAGATTGACACTCGTCACTCGAGATATTTAGAAGGAGGAAAAAAAACACAATTTTCTTGTATAATTTGAAGTTTGACAAGAAAAAAATTATGTTTGAATAAAACAGTTGGAAGAGAGATATGTAAAGTGAACGGATAAGCCGTAAGCGTTATTAGAGGTTGGAAAAGTGGTGACGTGAGCGAAATCGCCAGTGTCACATCTCCACTGTCAAGTCTTTAACTCTTTACTCTTTGATAATAAATATTGTATCATATAGATTTGGTATCATTAAGGATAATAATTAGCTCTAGGTTTGTTATTACGCCATCACCAATATTTTCATAGTATTAAAATACCTTTCAAGTATGTCTGTCGTTTTGATGCTCCTCCAAAATTGCAATTTGCTACCTCCGATAGAAGTTGTGATGACAAATGGTCAATCTTTGACACTGACATTGCCTGTCACTGCCCCAACGCCGATTCAATTTTGTCTCACCATATCATCAAATACTATTATATGTTTAATTATGACTATCATTTCAATTAATTATCTCCATTGACAATCGCAAGACAATTAATACATTTTCCCAACGCTACATTGCCTTGGAGAAATACTTGTAACTTGTTGTGTCTTTATACGTAAAAACCATAAATTTTGATAGATAATATGGAGTAAATTAGATACGTAAAAATTCTATAGTCACCTTCTTTTAAAAAGTCTTTTTTGTAGAAAATAATCATAAGGGATAAAAGATAACTTCATTCACATGATGAGGAACAAAAGTAGTGAATGAACATTAACATTTAACAACAAAAAGCAAAAGTAGTGAATGAAACGAACTTACATTTACTATCATGAAAAAAACTTGGCAAACGAAATTACACAAAAAGTTTCTCCCGAGGTGAAACCGGTAAAACAGAAGAGCTAATTTACAATATGAAATAAGTAAAAGCAACAAGGTGATGTGAGATCAAGGGAGAGGAAAGTGGTTTCTTGGCTGTCTTGGTGGATTCACATGATGGTGCAAAGGGTCAGGTCCTGAAGGAACCATCCTTAGCTCTTCATTTAGCCCCAAACCTTTCTTCTTCTCTTCTTCCTCTTCATTTGATTGTCCCCATTTACTCTCCTTTATCATCATCATCTGCCAATGAAACACCATTTAGTTATGTAACGTACTGACACATGCACACCATAATACATACAAATATATAGTACATATATATATAATCTGTGTGTACGTATGTATTTATATATATATCATGACAACTAAAGCAATGAAACAGTTGTAGCACTTGAACATAATATACAAGTTGAAGCAAACCTTGCGGTTAGGAAGTTCATAAACGTGAGCATGAGCGTGAGTGATATCTGGTAAGATAGTAAACCAAAAATTTTTTATAATGAGAGTTATAAGAAATGTGTGAGCATAAGTGATGGATATATTTAGAAGGATGAGATAGAGAGACCAGAAACATCATGTAGGAACATGAAACACAAGAGCACTAGTAGCACCAAACTTCTCGAATCCATTTTGTAGAGATAGGCTAGGAGAAAGAGAGAGAGAGATGGAAAGTGTTCTTAACTGTGGTAATGAAATGAGAAGGAGACAATCCAATTTATAGCAGTAAATCTATTTTTAATATTTTGTTTTTAATATTTTATTTTTAATTGGATGATGGCTTGTGATTGGATGATGGTCTTAAGCCAAGATTGTGATATGTAATGTTTGGTGATGTGTCTTGGGCTTAAGTTAGTGATGTGGCATAATTAGAAATCTTAGTTTAATAAAAACCAATCTTAGAAAATTTATTAGCTTCAACTGGTTTTGGCTTTCATTTGATCTTCATTGTCGACTTTTTTAATTTCCGGCGAACTAAACTTTCTCCAAATTCTTTTCAGCTCTAGATTCATTTATTTTATTTCAATTTCTTGGTATTTGTTTAGGAGATTGGAGAAATCTAAAGCCTGTTATCAAAAAAGAGATAGGAGAAATCTTAAAATCAAACCCGGTTAAGTAAATTGGTAAAAGCCAATGACGTTGCGTTTCCTAAACCGGTGAGTAAAAGGATTAATTAATACTAATTAGGTGCTTGCTTAGTTATCCTAGTTTGTGGTTTGCTTTAGTTTGTTAAGTTTTAAAAAAAAAAATAGTGAGAATTACTTAAAATGACACATATTTTATATGAAATAACTAGAATGATTCTCTCTAAAAAGGTATAACTAAAAAAATTGTAAAAAGATCTACTAACCTAATTTTATTTTATATTAACAAAATTGTAATTTTAATTTAATTTTGAATTTTTTATATATATTTTAATATTAACTTTTCATCTTCTTCTTTCGGGACTTTCCTCGCCATCTCTTCTTTTCGTCGTTTCTTCTCTGGTATGGCTGGGTTTCTCCAGTGTGGCTTCTCTCTTCTCCACCTTCTCCCTTCTTTACTATTCTCCTCTCCATCGTCCCTTCTTCTCTTTCTTCATGATTGCAGATTTATTTGTTTGTGTTTATTGATTTGTTTGTTGTTTTTCGTTGATTTATTTGTTTGTGTTCGCATATTTATTTGTTGCTCATCACATATATATTTATTAGTTATCGTAGATTTATATGTTCTGAAGGAGATTAGAGAGCTAAAGTCGTAGTCAAATGCTATGAGAAAGAGATACAGGAGTTAAGGAACTTCAAAAACATGGTTGTGTGCTTTGGTCATGGTAGTGGTGTATTATTTCGTTCTTGCATAAGAGTTTGTGTTGTGATCAGTTTATTACAATGTATTCACTTAAGATTAATACAACTGAGTTTACAATGCATAATATAACATAGTTTACAAAGCTTAATACAAAAGAGTTTGCTAAGCCTAATAACACAACACAACAATAAAATTGACGGAGGCTGAAATTGATGAAGGTCAAAACATATGTGAGTAAAGCTCTTGTTGCATTCGTTAATTACTTACTATTCCCCTAAGGAACAAGGTATAATATCTATCGAATCTGTGGTTCTTAATCGTAGTCATATACAAGTTACAACTAATACAATCGTTTGATATAAGATCAAGACAAATGAAGATAGTGACAAGCTCGAGCTGAAAACTATGGCCAAAATGAAAATGCTTTGTTAATATCAATCCAATTGTAAGAAAAAAAAATCGCCGTCCTAAAACACTTAGTTAGGATTACGTCTACTATTATAGACTTAATTGTAAAAAAAATTTGTTATTGCAGATTTATTATTATGTTATTGCAGACTTATCATCTTGATCCCCATTGTTAGAGTTGTCACAATTCTCTTCATATTGAAATCCTAAATCGTATGGTCCATATTTGATTATGAATAAGTCTGCGGAGACTATCAAAATAAGTTTGTAACGAAAAGATAAATAAGTCTCCGACAACATAAATTAAGTTAGTAAAATAAATTTGCACTAATAGAAAATAAGCATGTAACGAAAATTAAGTCTGTCATGACGTTAGAAAAATCTATGATTACTAATAGTTAGTCAAGTAAATCTGCAGTAATGAAAAGTAAGTGTGTAACAGAAAACAAATATGCCATTACGTTAAAAACATGTGATTACTAAGTTAGTTTCATAAATCTGTAGTAATGGAAAATAAGTCTTTAAATAAAAATAAGTCTGCCGTAACGTTTAAAAATTATGTGATAACTGATTTAGTCAAATAAATTTGTAATAATAGAAAATAAGTCTGCCATTACGTTAAGAAAATATGCGAGAACTAAGTTAGTATAATAAATCTACAGTAATAGAAAATAAGTCTGTAAGTGAAAATAAGTCTGCCATAATGCTAAAAAATCTGCGATAATTAAGTTACTATAATAAATCTGCAGTAATAGAAAATAAGTCTGAAGGTGAAAATAATTCTACCATAACGTTAAAAAAATATGCGATAACTAAGTTAGTCAAATAAATTTGCAGTAATGAAAAATAAGTCTGTAAGTAAAAATAAGTCTACTATGATGTTAAAAAATTTGCGATAACTGAGTTTGTTTAATAAATATGCAGTAATAAAAAATAAGTATGTAAAAAATAAATTTACGATAACATAAGACAAAGTGGCATTTTTATAAATATCAACAACTTTTTGCCATGCTGAAATTAAATATTAATGGTATTATTATAATTCTTTTTTTCTTTTCAAAGCTTTTAGAGATACTTTTGGATTTTAAAAAATCGAAAAACACTCTAACAATTAAAATAAATTATGAATTATTCTACTTATTAATCATTTATTCTAGGTTATTCTAGTAATCCTCCCAAAAAAAATCCTATGCATAAAATAAAAAACATATTGTGACTTGGCATTATCACTAGTAATACTAATAGTATAACCTTAGATCGAATATGAAATGTCACTGGTCACAAATTAAATTAAGTATAACTATATAGAGAATATGAAATAAAATAACTACATTCATAAAACTTTTAAAATTTCATATTCTTCGGTTCCTGAGATTTGGATAATCCAAAATATCTATCATACTAAGAATTACACATGCGTTAATTATATGGAACAATATGGATACCTTAATATTCTCAAGTATCAAATCCATGCCAAATTCTAGCGAAAACAAATATAATGGAGCCATGAAGTAAATGTGACATGACGGCGCCGTATAGTGGTACCATCGAGCTGATGTCATAAGGCAGATACCTGGATTCTATCAGACACGTGTCAACCTGATGGCGTCAAATCTCAGCCGTCGGATCATAGCAAATGCCTCAAGTATCTCTCTCCTATGGTATAATCTTACTCTTAGTTTTAGTATAATCTCATGCGAAATTTCATTTAGGTTCATAGCTATGTTAAAGTTGATTTTCTAGCTCTACCTATATTAAGTAAATCGATAATGTATGATCTCACAAAGTATACAATTCTACTTGTATATTTTTAGTAGTTAATTTCCAACATTTTCTGTTAAATTTTCATTATGAAGCGTAAACGATTAACAATTAACAAGAATGGGGCTATGATTCGATTTTTAAAATTTGTAGAGTTGTATATTGTTGAATCTTATTCTGTGTAGTCAAATCAACAACTTCAACTTTCCTAGGATTGTAGATTTAAATAAATTTTTGTATGAAGTTATACCTCTTCGATACTAGATAATAACATGATTTTATTTTTTTGAAAGGACGAAAGTGTTGTAAATCATTATTATTAAATAAACGTGTATTAACCAATTGTGAATAACTAATGTTAAGGTTTTGAGTGGTAGTGTGGTATTAGTGCGTGCATGTGGGTTAAAAAAGGACCATCTTAGTCCGCATTTCACAAAATTAAGTTCTCATTCAATAATGATTTTATGTTAATGTCTGTATCGTAAGTTTAATAATAAAATATATTATGAACCGCAAATATTTTCATTCTATAAAATTTTCATTCATGTTTGTGTTTTGCTGTACACACCACTTACATTATTCTGTTCCATTAATCATATTTTCAAAATAAGTAATTTAGAAAGAAAACATTAAATTGTCAATAATATTAGTCGTAAATGTTTGTTTGGAAAAGTACGTTTTAAACAAAATTTCTATCTTAACTTTTTTTAATTGAAGGGCCTTTCACCGATTAGTCATACATCTAATAAAAGATATTTTTCAAGATTGAATCACTCTTACCATTGCGTTTCAAGAGGCTGAAGCTTTCAGGTGGGCAAATGTGTGCATTACGGCCATAAACATGGCTATCTCGCTCAGTACAACGTGGAACAGCCGATGATTCACCACCCGATTATATGTCTCACCGATGGATTTTATTCAGACAAGGATAAGCTCAGCTGACATGGTTGGATCTTGCTCAAGCATGATACTTTTTCTCCTTTGGGTTTGAAAAGTGTTCACTTCTCAGCAATATAGATTAAGTCTTTCTTATCGCTAAAGTGTTCTCTCTCTCACTGTCTCTCTGCTAATCTTTGTTTAGTTCAATTTGTTCTGGTCTTGAGTGAAAACAGAGCAAGGAAAAGGAAAAAATACAGAACAAGTTTTAACGAGTTCAGGCTTAGAAACATAAGCCCTAATCTCGCCGGGTTCTGATGACCCAGAATCCACTAGAATCACTTTGATATATAGTCCTTACACAAACCACAATCAACGCTTCTCGCAAAACCTCGAGCCACTCAACGAGAGTGGTCCAAACCTGTGCTCAGAACCGACTTACTCTTTTATCGGAACAGAGGCTTCACCAACCACAACCGTACTGATGCTTGTTTGGGAAAGACTCACGCGCGCGCCACATGAGTATAACTTACTCTCGATCTTGGGCTTCAAAGGCTTCAGCTACTTGGGCTTCTTGTTATCTCTCTATCGTGACAAGAGAAACCCTCTGATTGATGCATAGTCTTCATGTGACTTGGTCTCTCAGAGAAGAAACTTCTTCTTCTCAATGACTCAAAGACAACTTCACAAAAAGCTCTCGATTTCACTTTCATGTAGAATTTCACTTTCTTATATGGGAGATGAAATGCTAACGTGATCTACTCTTGGTTGATGTCGCTTTTCAAACTGATTGCAAGGACCTCATTGATTTGCTAGATTCGCCAAACAAATGGCTAACCTTTACTTCAAAATTAAAAGATTTTCTTTCCTTTAAGCTATTTTTCTTGTTTTTCTATTATTTATAATGTTCGTAGTTTCAATTCATACCGACTTCCTTGCTAAGAAGGTTCCTTCACGAGGTTTCTTTTTTTTTTTTCCCTGTAAACTCTCAAACTTTGGATTGGTATGCTCCGATGAAAATTATATCCTAAAAACTTAATGGATATTTGCATTTGGCTAAAAAAAAAAAAAACTGACTTACTTACTTTGAATCTGCACAAAAATATTCAAAAAACGGCTATTCATTTAATATAGAAGATATGCTGAATTTCGAATATTAAAATTGCTAACATGTTTAATGTGGGATTGTGCAGGATATGCATTTGTAAATCTTCATGAAATGTGAGATTGTATGGAATTAATATTTTTTTAGAAATGGCCAATTTTATTTTCATCAATAATTTTTTTTAATTACCAAAATAAAATCAATCGACAGGATTATGAAAACATGTTAAAATCTATTTATTTTTCTATGATAAAATATATTAACATATAAATTAAACTAAAAAATGTCCAAAAAAATTATTAAATCGACCAATTTTTTTTAAATAATATCTTTTTCATAAAGAGTAATATCTTCACTTGACAACATACATTCTTACGTAAAATTTCAATTAAGTATACAATCCTATAAAAATTTTAGCATCCTGCTCCGATTTTATTTTTCTTCAATCCCAATTAAAAATGTTCAAATTAGTCATAAGCACTTATATTTGAGAAGAAAAATACACTAAAAATTATACTTGAAAGAAGAATAGTTGGAAGATTATAGATACGGAAAGTGAACGGATAAAGCCGTTACGCGTTATTTGAGGTGGGAAAAATGGTGACGTGAGCGAAATCGCCAGTGTCACATCTCCAGTGTCAGTCTTTAACTCTTTACTCTTTTATAACAAAAATATCATGTCATATAGATTTGGTATCATTAAGGATAATAATTATTTCTAGGTTTGTTATTACGCTATGACCAATATTTTTCATATAATTAAATACATTTTCAGGTGTGTGTGTCGTTTTGATACTCCTCCACAATTGCAATTTGTGACATCTCCGATAGAAGTTGTGACACTGACACTGCCTGTCGCTTCCCCAAAGCCGATTCAATTTATCCTCCAACCACCACATCAATTCATCTTCATCATTACTAGTATTATATGTTTAATTATGACTATCATTTCCATTAATTATCTGCATTGACAATTGCAAAAGTATTAACTTTTCTCAACCCCACATTGCCTTGGATAAATACTTATTTCTTTAATTTGCATTTTTATACGTAGAGTAAAAACCATAAATATAATGCTATAGTTATCTTCGTTTAAATAGGGTTTTCTTAGACAATTAATCATGAGAGACAAAGATCATTTCATTAACGTGAGGAACAAAAGTAATGCATATCTTACATTCACGAATCCCAATCATGAAACAAGCTTAACAAACGAAACTAAACACACACAAAAAGTCTCCGAGGATGATAAAACCGATGAAACAGAAGAGTTAATTTACAACATTAAAACAAAAAGAAAAAGTAAAAACAACAAGGTTAGGTCAAGGGAGATGAAAGTGGTTTCTTGGCTGTCTTGGTGGGTTCACATGATGGTGTAATGGGTCAGGTCCTGAAGGAGAAGTCCTTAGCTCTTCATTTAGCCCTAAACCTTTCTTTTTCTCCTCTTCTTCTTCTTCATTTGTTCCTCCCCATTTACTCTCCTTCATCATCTGCTAATGAAACGCCATTCAATAACATACAAATAGTATATATATCAGAGGGCGTGTGTATTTGTATCATGACAACTTTTATATAAAAAAAATAAAGCAATGAAACAGTTCAAGTTGAAATATAACCTTGCGGGTGTTAAGTTCATGAACTTGAGCATGAGCGTGAGTGATATCTGGTGAGACATTAAACCAAAATGATAAGAGTTATAAGAATGTGAGAGCATGAGTGATAGAACTATATAGAAGAATGAAAGAGAGAGACCAGAAGCATCTTGCAGAAACATGAGACAGAAGAGCAGTAGTAGCACAAGAGTTTTCGAATCCATTTTGTAGAGAGAGAGAAACAAAGATGGAAAGATGATAAGTGTTTAGAAAAACTTTAACAAAAGGAATAAAGAGAGATGGAAAGTGTTCTTAAATGTGGTAATGAAATGAGACGGGGACAATCCAATTTATAGCGTAAGCCTACAAGCAGGAGAAAGTGTCTCCCTTTTATTTTTTTTAATATTTAATTTTCTCATTGGTTAAGTATATGTTTTTTTATTTTGATAAATAAATTAGTTGCTCTTGTAAAAGATGTAAATATGTATAGTACCGGGATGTTCGTTGATCGACAGCCTCGATAGGCATAGAAAAACTATTAATGCTCTCTTACTTTAGACGGAATATTCTCTCTATAAAACTAAAGAATTGTTTTACATAGGCTCCAAATAATAACGTACCTTAGGGCATCCTCAACCAAGATCCCGATAAGAGTATCATTTGATTAATTTAATGATATATTTAATATTAATTAATTAGATGAGATTAGATTATAAACTGTTAAGATTTATATGTCCAATAGTGAGACTCATATGAGGTTCTAAAAAATAAAAAATAAAAAATTTTGAAAAAAATATTTCAAAAAAATAGTTTGAAAAAACTTATAAAAACATGATGCAAAATGAAATAAACTCGGTTTTATTCATCAGTTGTGCGAAATTTTTGCCAAATATGTTCAACCAAATCATCTTTTAATTATTGATGGATTCTTTCCTCACGAACCCGAGCTCAATTGTCCATCATGTTGTTCACATTTGTAGATGTCTCGGTAGAAAACATATAGTCCACTTGTGAAGTCCCGGTTCCTTCTCCTTGTACGAATTCTGAGTAATCATATTGAGTGCATTGGTCTCGTTCGTCTTCGACTATCATATTGTGTAATATTATACATGCTCTCATTATTTTGCCTGATTTTGCCTTATCCCAACACAGAGCTGGGTTTCGAACAATAGCAAACCTAGCTTGCAAAACTCCAAAAGCACGCTTGACATCTTTTCTGACACCTTCTTGGCAATTTGCAAATAATGATGCTTTCGGACCTTGTGGATAAGGAATTGATTGGATAAAAGTGGCCCATTTCGGATATATACCATCTGTGAGATAGTAAGCCATATGGTATTGACGTCCATTGACAAAGTAACTGACCTTTGGAGCTCGACCTTGTAATATATCATCAAATACTGGTGAACGGTCAAGCACATTTAGATCGTTACAAGTCCCTGGAGCTCCAAAAAATGCGTGCCAAATCCATAGATCTTGTGAAGCCACTGCCTCTAAAACGATTGTGGGTTTTCCATGTCCACGTGAATATTGTCCTTTCCAAGCGGTTGGACAATTCTTCCACTCCCAATGCATACAATCAATGCTTCCTATCATCCCGGGAAATCCCCGAAACTCTCCGATATTGAGTAATCGTTGGAGATCCTCTGGTGTAGGCCTTCTGAGGTACTCATCTTGGAATAGATGTATAATTCCATCTGTAAAATTTTCTAAGCAACTGCTCACAGTGGATTCACCCATCCTGAGGTATTCATCCATCGCATCAGCTGCTTTTCCATATGCCATAAGACGAATAGCGGCTGTACATTTTTGTAGTGCAGACAGGCCGGACCTTCCGGTAGCATCTTCTCTTTGTTGGAAGAATGGCAATTCGTTAGAGAGACGTTGAACAATATGCAAGAACAATCGTTTGTTCATTCTGAAGCGTCGGCGAAATATTTCATCTGGGTAAACAGGCTCCTCGCTAAAATAATCATTATATAGTCGAATGTGAACTTCCTCGCGTCCCCTTTCTATATGAGCTCATTTTTTCTTAGATTTTTTTGCCGCTTGTCATTTTTCGTAACCTTCTAAACAATTTTGAAAACCTCGGTCAAAGATTTCATCAATTTGTTCGTCAAAGGTTTCAGTAAAATGGTGTGGATGAGATGCCATATAAACCAATGAAATACAAAGAAGAACTTGACTTGATACAAAGAAGAAGAAGATGAAGTAGATTTGAGAAGAAGATGAAGTAGAATTAAATTTAATACAAAGAAGAAGTAGATTTGAGAAGAAGATGAAGTAGATTTGATACAAAGAAGAAGTAGATTTGATTTGATACAAAGAAGAAGTAGATTTGATTTGATACAAAGAAGAAGTAGATTTAATTTGATACAAAGAAGAAGTAATATATAAAGAGCATTCGAAAACACACCCACCAACTTCAGCATCCTATATTACACAAAAAAAACATTCACCACATAACTCAACCACCTACTTGTGTCACCAACTTCAGCAAAACACACCCACCAACTTCAGAAAAAACTTCAACCACCAGCTTCAGGAAAAACAACACCCATCTGCAGAAACATCCAAAACACCATAATTACACAAAATAGAAACAGAAACATCACGGACGAACTTCAGCAACTTCGTTAACATCAATCTCTGTAATCAGACAAAAGAACATCCATAGAAACATAAATATACAACAAAATCACAATATATAAAGAGCATAAATAAACATAAATAAGCAACAATAAGTGATAGAAACAGACTGACTTACCTCTCACAACATCTCATAAATTAGCTTGTTCTTAAGGGTGATTTCAATGTCAGTTAGTGGTTCGGATTTGGCAATAAGACATTCAAGTATTTTCTGTTTGGATAGTTTTTCTTTGATAGCATTGTCTTTCTCTTTAATAGACCACATATCTTGAAGTTCTTTCAAAGCACTTCCCTCCGATTCTTTAGTCTTTATACCTTTCTTTTTTTATTTCTCCTTCGCAGCCTTTACACCCATAGGCCTTTCTATTGTATCCTCCTCCAAGCCACAGTCTTTATTAGAGCTGGAGACAGAGTCTCCCTCCTCATTTACCTTCCTTCTTTTGGAGGATGGATTAGTTTGAGAAGAATTCAAACTACACCATTTTTGATCAGCCTTTAGTAGCCTCTAAGCATGCTCAAGAGTAAACTTTGTCTTCTTATCTTGGAAGTACACCTTATAAGCCTGCTGCAGCACATCATCCTCTGTCTCTCCACTTCGATGCTGCCTTGAAGCAAAGTCATAACATCCTGCAAACTTGCTTACTGATTCGTTTAGCTTTGCCCATTTCTGTTTACATTGGTTACTCCCTCGGACTGGAAGGTTTTTAACAGCAGGACTTGCAGCATAGTATGCTGCAACCCTTTGCCAGAATGCACCACCTTTCTGCTCAGTCCCTACTATGGGATCTTTGCTTGTGTTTAACCAAGCAGAAACAAGAACTTTCTCCTCAGGCATTGTCCATCTCTGCTTAGACTCTCTGTTTTTTGTAGGTGAGTGATTTTCGGTTGTAAGATAAGTTTATGGAGTATTGATCTCTCTACTAAATAAATCAGTCGAATCCATTTAGAAGTTTTTTGGTTGTGCCAAAGTTTAAGAAAAATATTTTGGTAGAGAGATATTGAAGGTTATGAATTTACTTTGGTTTGGTTATAAAGCCAAAGTTAGTTTTAATGACTAACTAAACCATTAACTCACAACCCCAACCAAAACCAATAACTCAGTGTCTCAATCACCATTAAATTCATAATAAGTATTAGCAGAAACTCACTTACCTCAGCTTCCAAGGCGCTGCCACTATTTGCTCCTGCTACTGCTTTAATATCAACACCTTTAACATACGAAGAGCCTGTAAAAGTAACATTATATCAACACCTTTAACATAGATTCGCTGCAATGGATTCAATAACAATCAGATACAACACCTTTACTTCTCGCAGATTCACACACTCTTCCCAATAATAAAATTTAGATCTTCATCTTCTTGACAACAACCTAACCAAAACATAAGTTTAAGGTTGAATTAACCACACACTGATCCGATAAATAAAAAACTTACTATATACATTTCCAACAACTTACAACATCATGTGTTTCCAAATTCACAGCCTTATATACACTACCACAAGTACCATCACCAAGCTCTTCAAGAATCTTATACCTACAAAAAGCACATAAGTTTCTCACAAACCCATGACTCCATTATAACTCAACAAGAAGAAAGAACAAACCTTTCCATAATTCCGGGTTTTTGACAATACGATACTTATAAGAAATCGTCTAATTGACCTCTGACGTCTCTTGATTGAATAAATGGTTTAATTCTTGACTGTAGCAGATTGTAAACAAGAACCAGCTTCCTGCTAGGCCTTGCTGTAATATTTGCTTCTGCTAGGCCTTGCTGTTTCTTGCTCTAATAGAGACATGATTTAGCAGATGGCTAGAAACTTACGTTTTCTGAATTTGCACCACTTCCGTCACTTGAACCATCAGAAGCACTCTCAGCACTGTAAATCATTTTCAGATAAACAGAGAAGTCACTCAAACATCTAATCAAATATAAAAAAGCATCCTATTTTACATCAGACATAACAGAGAAAACATCACCACCTTGTTGATTGCTTCTCGGAGCTGGGCCAGAGCTAGATCCAAACCCAACATACTTACCTCCTAGTGAAGGAGGAAGTCCCTCAGGCTTCGACTCATTCTCCGCCATCCTCTTAGCAAAAAAACTCTCTTTATTCGCCGATGAGACCTCGCCGGAGACCTCGTCGATGAGACCTCGAGTAAATATCCTCCGATGATCTCGACTTCGCTGGAGCACTATGACCACCTCCCGATGCCCTAAAATCAGTCACCGATTGATTCCGTCTCATATCAGGAGAAGATCTAAACGAATCATCATTATCCCAATTATCCCATTCACCATTAACAGAATCCCTGCCACCGCCCTGAGACAACGAAGGCTTCTTATTCATCCCACCACCACCTATCGATTCCTTAACAATCGGCGAATCTCTCCATTGTCTTCCTTCAGCTAAAGCTTGGATCCGATCCTGATAAAGCTCGGTTTCCTTAGAGATCCCTTATTGAATCAGGAACTTGTTGAGACGCTCGTTGCCGCCGGCGTCCATTTTCTTGATCTGGATCTCGGACCATGAATCCATGGTAACGGATCGGACGAAGGAGATATGAACACCTAAGCCTCGATGCTTCCCTGAGCACTCCAAACACATGAAGATTCCATATGAAACCGATGCTCATTGAGGATTCTTCTAGGAGCAATCAACACATACTTAGATTCATTGAAAAAAACTCGATTTGAAAGAGAAAAGGAAGAATCGCATCAGATAGAGAGAAGGATAGAGAAGAGAAACAAAATAATTAGAAATGAAATGAAAAAAACATACAGAACTCGATTGATTCTCCACTTGCCGCGAGTCCGGTTGATACGTATCAACCAACTCTACCAATTGATACGTATCAATCGCTTTTTCCAATTTTTTTTTCATTTTATTTTAATCATTTGATACGGTGCATATATCACCGTTGAGGATGGCCTTACAACTGAGAAAGATTGTTAGTGGTTCTAATAGTAAAGAATTTTTAATACAATTAGAATCACACCATACCATGCGCGGGCAACAAAAATAAGTAGTCTTAACTACCATCAAAACTTGTCTTTGTTTTTATGATCAAATCTCGTTGGCTTTGAGGAGAGGTATTATCAATTTGGCATTAGAGCTGTTTTTTTACTCTTGTTGCCAGTATTTCTTGTAAATGAACGATAACAAACACAAAAACTTTGATTTACTTTCTTTTTTTATTTATTTTCTCTTGTTTCACCTCTCCACGTGCATTATCCCGCCTCGCAAAACTAAAAACTAAAAATAAATTTTGGTCGTGGCTCAAATCCAACTCGATAAAAGCCATGACCAACAACAAAAAATGACTCAATGATCTTAAATCAGGTCTCGGGTTAGTCCAAGATGAGATTCAGAAGATTAACACCAATGTTAGATAAAAATTTAGAGTATGAAGTAATCTATCACCAAGACACTTGAAGATTCGATGAATCGTACGATGGGGATGTTGACTAATAACCATGAGAGTGGTTTTAGTGCATCATGAGGGAACTGACAACACGAAGAACATAACCCGATGGAACACAAAGGAGAAAACATGAACTCGATTGCTGCCGTAACTACACATCCAACTCATCGTCACATAAAGCTTGACTTCCCAAAGTTCAATGGTGGTGATCCAACAGTATGGATGAGAAAAGTAAAGCAATACTTTGCTTACCATGAGATGCCAAGAATGGTGGCAGGAAAAATTGAGGACTCGCAAGTTAATGTGGTGTCAGGTTTTACCTCGAACAAACACAATGAAAAGGCTGCAAATACATAGCTTATTTGTGTGTAGTATTTAAGGATCGAATTTCACATAGAGTGATGTTGCTTGAACGAATCTGTTAGGAGTAGAATAGATAGAACAAAAATTTATTGTACATTGATTAAGGTTCCCATTTCCATTTGGAGTTTAGGGTATATATTCATTCTTGTTAAACTTTATCACAGAAAGATTATTGTACATTGATTTGTTTGGACTCCCACTTCTATTTGGAGTTTAGGGTTTAGTTTACTTTTTGTTAAACTCCGTTACAGCAAATATATTGTACATTAATTTATTGGGTTCCCACTTACATTTAGGGTTTAGGCTTAAGATAATTTCTTGTTAAACTCTGTTACAAAAATTATATATTGTACATTGATTTTTTTGGATTCCCACTTCGATTTGGGATTTAAGGTTTAGATTTCATCTTGTTAAAATCTGTTACATAAAATATATTGTACATTGATTTGTTGGATTCCTACTTACATTTAGGGTTTAGTGTTTAGATTTCTTCTTATTAAATTTCGTTACAGAAAGTGTATTATACATTGATTTGTTTGGGTTCCAACGTTCATTTGGGGTTTAAGGTTTAAATTATTTTCTTGCTTAAATCCATTACGAATAATATATTGTACATTGATTTGTTCCCATTTCCATTTGAGGTTTAGGTTTAGATTTATTCTTGTTAAACTCCGTTATAGAAATTATATTGTACATTGATTTTTTGGATTCTCATTTCTATTTAGGGTCTAGGGCTTATATTTCTCCTTGCTACATTTCATTACAAAAGTATATATTTACATGATTTGTTTGGGTTCCCACTTATATTTAGAGTTTAGGGTTTAAATTCCATCTTATTAAAATCTGTTACATGATTTGTTGATTTGTTTAGGTTCCCACTTTCATTAGGGATTTAAGGTTTATATTTCTTCTTGTTAAAATCTACTACGAAAAATATATTGTACATTGATTTATTTGGATTTCCACTTTCATTTGAGATTTAGGGTTTTGATTCCTCCTTGTTAAACTCCGTTATGGGAAATATATTGTTTCCTTTTGTTTGAATTTCATTTGAGATTTAGGGTTAAGTTACTTTTTTTTTAACTTAGTTACGGAAATTTTATTGTACATTGATTTGTTTGGATTTCAGCTTCCATTTGAGGCTTAGGGTTTAGATTCCTTCTTGTTAAACTTGGTTACAGAAAATATATTGCACGTCGATTTTTTTGGGTTCCTACTTCTATTTGAGATTCTTCTTTTTTTTTAACTCAGTTACAAAAAGTATATTGTACATTATTTTTTTTGGGTTTCCACTTCCATTTGGCATTTAGGGTTTAGATAATTTTTTGTTAAACTTTGTAACAAATTATATATTGTACATTGACTTGTTTGTTGTAAATTGAAATATTTGGGTTCACACTTCTATTTAAGGTTTAAGATTTAGGATTTAGATTCATTCTTGTTAAACTTCATTACGGTTTATTGTAAGTATATTGTATATTGATTTGTTTTGGTTTTCTCTTTTATTTTAGGTTTAGAGTTTATATTTTTTCTTGTTAAACTTTGTTACGGAAAGTATATTGTATATTAATTTTCTTTTGTGTTTAAAGCTTTTGATTTATTATTTACAATACATCTAGGATATCTACGTATATTATATAAATCCTAATAATTGTAAATCGTTTTTAGTATTTACGACAATATAACATTACTTTTACTTTTGAAAACTAACTTACTGGAAATGTTAACATCCAAAAGAAAACAATTTTCCTCGTGAGTAAAAAAAAAAGGTCACTTTTATTTTGTATACCATTTCGTAAATAGTATATTTTTGGAAGTTAAAATGGACCAAATATATCTGCATTAAACATGAAAAGGATATAAATCCAATTAAATTATTTTTGTTCTTTTCTAACTAATAGGGATTAATAAAAATGATACGTTTGCAAGTGCCTCTAACAATTAAATCAGACATAACTACATTCATTTTCTACATATTCGTGAAATTTGGATATCCAGAATGTTTAAGAATTACATACATTGTATGTGGAATGATATGGATACCTTCATTTTTTTTAGTGTCAAATCCATGCCAAAGTACTGAAGGTGTAGTGATAGCATAAGAGGATTGATTTTTCTCTATCTAGAGTTCAATTTATCTTTGGAATAAAAAAATATTTTTTAAATAAAAATGAACTAAAAGCTGAATTTGGATATCGAAGAAAAATTATTGGTTAAAGCTTAGAATTTCCACAGTTTATCAAAAAAAAAAAAATTCATGCCAAATCTGTTTCCTAGCAAAAACAAAAATAATGGAACCCAGGGATAAATTACTTAACTTATTAATAAATGTGCCTTAACGGCGCCGTATAGAGGGCACCATCGGCTGATGTCATAAGGCAGAGGGTGATACCTGGATTATATTAAACACGTGTCAATCTGATGACGTCAGATCTCAGCCGTCGGATCATAGCAAATATACCTCTAGACTCTAGTATCTCTCCTATGATAGTTTTCAGATTCCGTTTTGCTTCCTTGGCCGTTTACTCTTTTGGGCCAATTAAAAAGTGCCACTAATTTTAATATTATTTTTATTAATTTAATACCTTTATAATATTTTGTCATATTTTTTTAATTGCATGTTAAATTGATTAAACTCGAAAAATAAGTGGTACACGCCCAAATACAAAACCCAATTACAAATCAAACACTAGATAACATCTAAGAGCATCTCTATTGAGAGATTTTCAATAAGTTTCTACTCATTTAAAAAAATGAAAATAATAAAAAGAGAGGAAAGATGTTGAGAATCGTTTCTCATTTGAAAAACTGAAAAATCCATTTGAGAAACTCATTTGACAGATAGTCAAATATAATTAGTTTAAGTTTTTTTTTTAAATTATTTATTTTAATTAAATAAACAAAATATATTAAAAATATTAGTTAGAACACCAAGAAGAGGTTATGCTCTAACATATTTACAATTATTAGGATTAACAAAATCTAACCTTAGATGAAAACTAAGATCCGATGCAAAATCAGAAACATAAATAGATTATATTAGAGACTATAAACAACAAAACCAAACTATCAGTGTTATTATCTGATTGATTCCAAGAACACATAGACTTTCTCCCTCTAAAGAATTCGAGCGAGTTAAGAGAGAGAAAATCCCTTCTACATCTTAACTTCTAACTAGTTTTCCACAAAACTAAAATATATTTTTACAAATGAATGCTACATATTTTTAAGCATTGAAAATATTTAATAAAAAAATTAAAACAAAAAATGAAATGTTAGTTCTGATATTTTTTATTTTGTGCCAACTATGTCTCCATCTCTTTTTAAGGTCATCTCTCCCATATAGTATTCTAGACATAATTCTTAAATAATAAGAATAGATTATTTCATGTGTTACTATTGAAAAAATGTATCAAGTGATGGATCCATGATTCATTTTAGTTAATTAATCCAACAAGATCTTCTCTTAGTTCGCCAGACATATTTTAAACATGCTTTTAATTAATAAACTTATAAACATATTGTTTATGTCTCTTTTTTGCCAATATATATATATATATATATATATATATATTTGATGTCGCTATCTACATGTCACCGAATCGTTACCTTTGCTGTGATTATCAAGAAAGATGAAACAGCCTGGAAAATGCAATGAGCGGGAAGAGAGTATAAACCAGAAAAGACGAGTGTAACGTTAAGCGACAAGAGACTGATTGAAGAAGTCACAAAGGTCAATTCTTCACGTTCATTAGTTCTTTGTCTAATAAATCTACTTGAGTTGAGAGAGCTATACACAAAAAGAGGAAAATACAAAAAAAAAGAAGATAAGATTCTGGTGCATTTATTAATTAATTTGGTAAATTATAACCAATGAAAACAAATTTGCAATGCAAAATCTAAATCTTTTGACTTCTTTTAACTGACATATTGATCATAATTCTTTATTTAATTATTTCAGGTGATTTATTTAGATTTTTATTTTCTGTTATATGATCATTATTAGACACATTTGATCTAATCCTA
Organism: Cardamine occulta; assembly: GCA_028015245.1. Taxonomy (NCBI): domain Eukaryota; kingdom Viridiplantae; phylum Streptophyta; class Magnoliopsida; order Brassicales; family Brassicaceae; genus Cardamine; species Cardamine occulta. Next base: position 12,344,113 of record CM051376.1, on the reverse strand, counting down.
TTATATGATGTTCTTCGACTATCTGCAGCATATTCGACTCGAACTCCAAACCTATAGTGTAAAAAAAATTAATCCCTTGACCTATTCTTTCACAAATTTGTTTTTCTTTTGATATAAGATTTAATTATATTTTCCTTCCCTCATGATATCAGTTATCATGACTCAGTTGGATCGTTTTGTTAGTTTTGCAAATTTTCAATAGACTTGCAAGTATCTGTATTTTTTTGCAGCATCTCTCTTTATTTTATTTATTTAACTGTTACTTAAGCTTTATTCTTTTTCTTGGCCATATTTCACTAACGAAAGGAATGTGCAAGCTAACAAATGGATTGGTCATTGAAGTTCAATAACTCTATATCTAAAACAATTAAGCTCACATGTTAGAGTAGAATAACAAATAAAATAACGATTAATAAAAGAGAAACATATATATGTTCCACACATGTACAACGAAAGGTTGATAGAGGAAAAAGCACCACCGACCTATTTCACAGTTGCAAAGTTGCCACGAGTTAGAATCCAAAACAATCAAACCGAGATTCATCAAGATCTGATCCTTCTTTCTTAAATTCCACTAGAGAACTTCCTGACAGAACATGATGTTGGGCCACAATTTACCAAAACATATTAGATCTATAAATTGTATAAAAATTGAATTGAAATGAGCATGAACCAAAAGTGACAAAGCCTCATTTTTAAGTGAAATATGGAAATTGTCTCACATTGTTTGGAAGTTGTGTTTTAAAGTGGTATATATATGATCATATCTATACATGAGTTTAAATGACTAATGGGATGAGAAAATGGGAACCACACGCACGCCGCCGCCGCCGTCCGGCTCGGCACGTGGGTCATGGCAATAGGCCTCCAGAGGTCTCCGTGCGCGTATATTTCTTTTGGGGAAAATTCGTAAGGAGTTTCTGAATTCCATTAAGGAATTCGAAAAAAAAAGAATATTCGAATATTCCTTAGAATATGCCCACGAATTTCTCGAGATTCGATTCGCTTCATAGCGTTTACACGGGTCATTCTTGAAATTAAGTTTCAAAAAAACAAAATATATTTTTTGGTTTTTGCAATTCGCTTTAGGCGTTTCCACGAAAGGATTTAAGTACATATATTTTAAAAGAAATATATATTAAAAATATTTTTGGGTTTTTGTGATTCGCTTAGGGTGTTTCCGTGAAACGATTTAAAATATATATATATATATTTTTTGCAATTAATATATATATATATATTTTTAATCACTATTTTTGATCTCCACGGTTTGGATAATTAATTCGAATATTAAAAACGTTTTTTGGTGTATTCAAATTGTTTTTTGAAAAATATTTTGAATTATTAATTGCATCTACCTGATAAACCTTTTGTGTGTTGTATCAGGAAAATGGCAGCAACTGATGGAACCAATGTGAATGTGAACGAGACACCTCTTCAAGATACCGCGAATACAGAGGAGACAACTCGAAGGGATGTGTTTGTGTGACCGCCTTTAGCTGCGACACAAGTGAAGGTGGTGCATGTGGTGCCCACCCAGCCTCAAGTCTCCTGTCAAGGACTGCAACCTGAGAAGTTTGATGGCAAAAACTTCAAGACATGGCAGAAAAAAATACACTTTTTTCTCCATGCGATGCACCTCTCCAGGTATCTGACGGAGGATCAGCCCATCATTCGTGAGGGAAATACGAATGTGCATGTCGTTGGAACGGTGGATGCATGGAATCAAGGAGATTTCATGACCAAAGGCTGGATTCTAGGACGGCTTGTGGAGGATCTCTACGGAATCTACTGCGAAGCCAAGACTTCCAAAGCCTTATGGTTAGCTTTGGAGAAGAAGTACAAAGCTGACGATGCTGGATGTCAGAAGTTTGTGACCACAAAATTTCATGACTTCATGATGGTGGACACCAAACCCATCATGGAAAAAGTGGAGGCATTCCAACGAATCTGTCAAGAATTCGCTGCTGAGGAAATGTCCATCTGTGAAATCTTCACGGTGAACAGTTTCATCGAGAAGCTTCCTCCGGATTGGATCGACTTCAAGAACTACCTCAAGCACAAGAGGAAGGCGATGAGTCTGGAAGATTTGATTCAGAGGTTAAACACCGAGAACAGAAACCGGACTGCAAACGGGATCCAGTTCCATGAGCACACTGTGAATGTGGCTGTTCACAAAGGAAAGGCCAATGACAAAGGCAAAGGCAAAGCCATTGCTACTTCTCCTTTGAAGCCAACAACCAAGAACTTCAAGAAGAACGGTGTCGCTGAACCATCTGAGAAGAAGTTCTTTAAGGGCAAATGCCACTATTGCAGTAAGAATGGTCACAAGGCCACTTATTGTCGCAGCAAAGCCAAGACCTTGCAGCTCCAAGCCAACCTCGCTGAAGGGGACCTTTGTGCTATGGTGACTGAGGTCAACATGGTGGAAGACAATCCAAGTGAATGGTGGTACGACACTGGTGCCACAACTCACATATGCAACGATAGGGCGATGTTCAGCACCTATCAGAAGAGCAAGGCAGAGTCACATCTCTTCATGGGAAACACAGCGTTCTCCAAGATTGCTGGAATGGGGAAGGTGGTTTTACATTTGACCTCGGGACAAGAACTCACACTCCAGAATGTGAAACATGTCCCAGACATGAAGAAGAACCTGATTTCTGGCACCCTCCTAGGCAAGGCCAAATTTGTTGTGATTTTTGAGGCTGACAACCTCATTCTGAAGAAGTTTGGCATGTACCTTGGAAAGGGATACGTCAAGGAAGGACTTGTGAAGATGTGCGTCCAGGCGGTTGTCAAAGGTGACAAGGGTGAAGCAAGTAGCTCTAAGAATAAGAATGTTACAAATATTGTTTCAGATGTTGATCCAAAAACTGTTGTAACCAATGTTGAAATGAATAAGAATTCAGTTGCTTACTTGCTTGAGTCTTTTAATATTTGGCATGAAAGATTAGGACATGTGAATTATAAATCAATAAATCGTTTGATAAATATGAACCTAATCTCTAAATGCAAAATGAGTAAAGAAAAATGTGAAGTGTGCGTACAAGCCAAACTCACTAATACACCATTACCCCATGTCGAAAGAACAAACACATCTTTAATTCACACAGATTTATGTGATTTAAAATCTGTTCCAACTAGAGGTGGGAAAAAATATTTTGTGACATTTATAGATGATCACACGAAATATTGTTATGTTTATTTGCTAAAACCCAAAGACGAAATTTTGGAAAAGTTTAAAGAATTTAAATTAGAAGTTGAGAATCAACTGAGTAAGACTATTAAAATAGTCAGAAACGACAGAGGAGGAGAGTACGATGGTAGTTTTAATACTTTTTGTCGAGAACATGGGATTATCCACCAAACGACTACTCCTTATTCACCAGAATCTAATGGAGTTGCAGAACGAAAAAACTAAACTCTAAAAGAAATGACGAATGACATGTTGCAAAAATCTGGGTTAGCCCAGAACATGTGGGGGGAAGCGTTGCTTACCACAAATTATATCCTTAACAAAATTCCACACAAAGTAACGGGTAAAACACCCTATGAACTTTGGAAAGGTGTTGTACCTTCGTACAAATACCTCAAAGTGTGGGGGTGCCTAGCAAAAGTAGTCGTACCACCTCCGAAAAAGGTCACAGTAGGACCAAAAACTGTGGACTGTATTTTCATTGGATATGCACACAATAGTAGTACCTATCGGTTATTAGTATATAAATCAGAGATACCAGACATCCATGTTAATACAATAATGGAATCACGCAATGCGTCGTTCTTTGAAAATGTGTTCCCTTGCAAGGATACATCGTACCCAAAACGGACACGTGATCAAAGAGACAAAAATGAGGCAAGCACCTCTGGTACTTCAGTCCAAGAGGACGAAGAACATCTTGAAGATGAACCTAGACGCTGTAAAAGAGCTCGTAAGGAAAAATCTTTTGGCAATGATTTCATGATGGTTTTTCTCTTAGAGAACGAACCAAGAACATTTGCAGAAGCCATGTCTACATAAGATGGACCTTTCTGGAAGGAAGCCATCAATAGTGAGATCAACTCCATTATGCAAAACCATACATGGGAGATAACCGATCTACCCCAAGGGTTTAAAGCACTAGGGTGCAAATGGATTTTTAAAACGAAGCTAAAAACTGATGGATTAATTGATAAATACAAGGCCAGGTTGGTGGTGCAAGGTTTTCGACAAAAAGAAGGTTTGGATTTCTTTGACACCTATTCTCCGGTGACGAAAATAACCTCTATAAGAATGCTGATAGGAATTTCAGCATTAAGAGACCTGGAAATCCATCAAATGGATGTAAAAACTGCTTTTCTAAATGGTGATTTAGAAGAGGAGATTTACATGAAACAACCTGAAGGTTTTGTCATCCCAGGACAAGAACACAAAGTCTGTAGACTTGTGAAGTCATTTTACGGGCTTAAACAAGCTCCAAAACAATGGCATGAGAAATTTGACAACGTAATGATGTCAAACGGATTCTCAATAAATGAATGTGACAAGTGTATCTATGCTAAAAGTACGCCAAATGGGTATGTCTTGCTATATTTGTATGTAGATGACATGCTCATTATTGGGAGTAATAAAGACATGATCAATCAGACTAAGACCATGCTTAGTCAAAAGTTTGACATGAAAGATATGAGACTTGTGGACGTGATTCTAGGAATCAAGATTATTAGAAATTCTGAAGGAATTATCTTGTCTCAAGCTCATTATACTGCAAAGATACTTGAAATATTTAAAGCATATTCTAATGGGACGGCAAAAACTCCAGTTGACGCCCAACTTCATATGAATAAAAATTCAGACGAAGCGGTGTCACAAGTAGAATATGCAAGGGTGATCGGAAGTCTGATGTACTTAACAAATTGTACTAGACCCGATTTAGCACACTCAGTAAACATACTTAGTCGCTACACCAGTAATCCAGGACATAATCATTGGAAAGCTATAACAAGAGTATTAAATTACTTACGTTATACACAAAATTATGGTCTGCACTATGGCAAAGAGCCGGCAATTTTGGAAGGATATAGCGATGCAAATTGGATATCCGACTCCAAAAACTCAAAATCTACGAGTGGCTATGTATTTACGCTGGCAGGTGCAGCTGTGTCCTGGAAATCTTCCAAACAAATTTTGTTGGCTAGATCAACCATGGAATCTGAGTTTATATGTATATGCTCAGTTCCTAGGATGATAAACAGTGCTACCTATATGTGATAAGGATAAGCATTGGGCTTTTAATGATTTCATAGTTTCGTCATAGTGGAGTATAACAGGATACTTCTGAAAGGAAACTCATGACAGATAACCTAATGAGTGTGAAATGGGGCCGTTTCTAGGAGAATGAAAGTAAGGCTATATTCTCCAAGTTCACTCATGAAAAACCTGGAAAGTTCAAGGCCAAAATGAACACAATAGAGAACATAGTTCTACGAGAAAATGTCGCTATGCTATACCTGTTGTCTAGGTTTACATCAAAGTCCGGGTGGTTCAAGACATCACGTTCACCTCCTAGCCAAGTAAACCCGACAGATATTAAAAATGATTGGTTCAAAGCTGAAACACGTTACCTCTCAGATATAGTTACATCTTCGCATACTCTTGAAAGTCTGTCTAGTCTAGTCGAGTCGTGTCTAGTCTAGTCGAGTCTGTCAAAGTCTTTTTGTTTCTAATGTTTAGAGTCATTTCTATTAATGTGGGGGATTTTTGGGCCACAATTTACTAAGACATATTGGGTCTATAAATTGTGTAAAAGTTGAATTAAAATGAGCATGGGCAAAAAGTGGCAAAGCCTCATTTTTAAGTGAAATGTGAAAATTGTTCCACATTGTTTGGAAGTTGTGTTTTAAAGTGGTATATATATGGTCATGTCTATACATGAGTTTAAATGACTAATGGGATGAGAAAATGGGAACCACACGTGCGCGCCGCCACCGCCATCCGGCTCGGCACGACACGGCACGACACGACACGTGGGTCGTGGGTCATGGCAATGGGCCTCCAGAGGCCCCCGCGCGCGTATCTTTCTTTTGGGAAAAATTCGTAAGGAGTTTCTGAAGCCTATTAAGGAATTCAAAAAAAGGAATATTCGAATATTCCTTAGAATATGCCCGTGAATTTCTCGAGCGGAAACCGCCCCTCTCACCCTATATATCGCCAGACTTCATATCAAGAGATATAGAAAAAATCATTCGATCTGAAAAAACCAACAAAAAAACCTCTCGCCTTCTTTCTAAATTTGTAAGTAGTTTTCTCGAGAGTATCGTAGAATATATAGTTCGATGGATTCTTTTTTCGAGTGTTGCAAAAAAGGGTCGTTCGCAATTGTATCCTGGGATTCAAAAATCGCATCGAACGGTCACACTACCATCGATTTATTGAGTTAAGGACAGAGACCAAGTCTCGCCTTTGCTTCATCGGTGTTGCGTTTATAAGATTTAGTCCGTAATTTCATTTCCAAAAATTTGAGCGCCTACACATAACCTTTGACAAACTATTAGTTTTCTCTATAGATTCACAAGAAATTCATCTTTGACCACCTTAAAACTCATGAATCCACACCACAACCTTAAGCAAGACCCTTTATCGGCGGGAAGGAAACATCATTAATTACTCCCTAGCTGAGAAAGATTAGAAATGATGGAGATGTAGAAATTTCCTCACGGCCATTGGATCTTGGTCCCTTGATTGAAACTCCACGGAAGAGACTACGTCAACAAAGAAAACAAAAAAGAACAACATAACTAAACTCAGAATATAGTTGGAAAAGAAAACAAAATAGATCCAATTTTTTTCGGAATTAGTTCCGAATTGAAATTGGAGAAGACAGAAACCAGATAACTTTTTCTCTCAAAAAATCCGAGAGAGTGAAGAGAGAAAGCCAATATCTCTTAAGCCAAGAGGTCATTCTTATTATTATATGTTGGATATTTAAGATTAATCAGCGGTTATTTATTAACAGTTACAACTGATGAAGTAGTGGTTATTGTATTAAATGTACAGTTGCAAACGTACGTCATAACTGTTGGATATTATAAAATATGTTTCTTTGCATCAAAATGGGGAAAAGAATAAGACAGAAAAAGAGAGATCAAGGAGACCAAATTCAGTCTGAATTTTGGTAACAAACATATAAACAAAATACAAAACCTCTAATTGTTTCTCTTGTATCTTAGCCTAGAACAAGAGAGAGAACTTTGATTGTCGTATCCAAGAAGGGATTTCGTGTAACCCAAGGCTTGAGAAGGGTCGAAATACTCTTTAAGAAAAATGCTCCTCCCCAGCACGATTCAACCAGACCGATACTATCCCAAAGATACAATATTCTTAAAGAGTAATTTCTTTGAACAATATCTAATATTTCGGTGCGTGAGATGACATCAAAGCTTGGTAAGTTAGATAAGTTCGAAGGAGTCGATATTCGAAGATGACAAAAAAAGATGCACTTTCTCCTCACAACGCTCAATGTGGTGTACCTTTTAAATATGTCAATGCCTACCGTGTCGGATGAGTCCGTGGATGAGAAAAGGAAGCAACTTAAATGGGAGATGACTACATATGTCGTAGTCATATTCTAAACGATATGTTTGATCCACTCTTTGATATTTACCAAAATGTCGAGTCCACACAAGAGTTGTGGGATGCGTTGGAATCAAAGTACATGGCCGAGGATGCTTCTAGTAAGAAGTTACTTTTGAGTGATTTTAATAATTACAAGATGTTTTATTCTAGACCGGTTATGAAACAATACAATAAACTACTTCACATCCTAGGGAAATTCGTCCAACACAACATGAAGATGTATAAATCCATCTCGGTGTCGAGTATTATCGACAAGTTGCCACCTTCATGGAAAGATTTTAAACACATGTTGAAACACAAGAAATAAGAGTTGTCTCTTGTACAATTTGGTAGCCATTTGCGCATAGAGGAATCTCTAAGGGCACAAGAGGGAGGGAAACCAAAAGATAAAGAGGTTGGACCTTCTTCTATTAATATGATGGAGAAAAGTGGGAGTTCTAAGATGAAAAATATGGGGAAAAACACCCATTTAATAACAACACTAACGATAGATCTAACAAAAGGCTTAAGAGCGTTTGTTGGATTTGTAACAAGCCGGATCACTTCAATCGTGATTGTCGGGCAGGAAAGGATAAGAATCGAACGCAACTCATCAAGGTTGGATTTATGTTTTTTGATTCGAATTCAAAAGTGAATTATGTATCAAAAATTGTTGAGGCATTTTATGTGCAGGATAATGAGGTGGCATGGTGGATTGACTCGGGTGCAACAACACATGTTTGCAAAGATCGTGGCTGGTTCAAGACGTACAAGCCGGTTCAAGATGGGTCCGTACTTTTATATGGGCAACGAGTCAACCATTCATATCCTAGGTCGTGGAAAAGTGGTGTTAGAATTTAGTTCCGGAAAAACTCTTGATCTTGATGATATAATTCATGTACCCTGAATTAGGAAAACTTAGTCTCTGATAGTGTTTTAAATAAGTGTGGATTTATACAAGTGTATGAGTCAGATAAATATGTCTTATCAAAGTGTGGTATCTTTGTTGGATTTGAATATATTTGTAATGACATATTTATGCTTAATATTAATAAAGTTGTCAGTTCTGTTTATATAGCATGTTCTAGCAAAAATGATACTTCTCTATGGCATGAAAAATTAGGTCATGTACATTATAAACGTATGATTGATATGTCTAAAGAAGGTTTAATTTCTATATTGAACGTGAATATAGAAAAGTGTAGCACTTGCATGTTAAATAAGATAATTAGACAACCGTTTAAAAACATTGAAAGAAATTCAATGGTGCTTGAACTTATACATAGTGATTTATGTGACTTGCATGCTACGCCATCTTCAGGAAACAAGAAATATTTCATCACATTCATAGATGATTATTCTCATTTTTCTTATGTATTTTTATTGCATGCTAAAGATGAGGCCTTAGATAAATTTAAAGTTTATAAAACTGAGCTTGAGTTGCAACATAATGACTTGATTAAAAATTTACGCACCGATAGAGGTGGGAACTATTATGATCTTGTGTATTTTCAGTCCGTAGGTATTATACATGAGACTACGGCTCCGTATACACCATAACAAAATGGTGTATCAAAGAGGAAAAATCGAGTTCTAAAAGAAATGGTTAATTCTATGTTGTCCTACTCAGGATTAAGTGATGGATTTTGGGTTGAAATCATATTGACGGCTTGTTACTTATTAAATAGAGTTCCTAGCAAAAGGAATAAGGTTACCTCATATGAGCTTTGGTACAAAAAGAAACCAAACTTGAACTACCTTTGAGTTTGGAGCTATAAGGCAGTTGTTAGACTACCCCAACCAAAGATTAAAACTTTGGAAGAATGAGGTATTGATTGCATCTTTATTGGATATACCGAGCACTCCAAGGCTTATAGGTTTTATGTCACTGAATTCAATGTGGAAAGCCCACACTTAGAGACTGAAGCACTAGTTTATATCATCCCACAGTAAGTGCTTAGACCTGCAAAAAAAAGTTAGGTTGAAGTTTTCTTCTTAATAGATTTTTTGAAAAAATTACATTTTGCAGGTGCAAGATTAAAATATCTACCTATATGAGTGTGAAGTGTAGCCGCTTGAAGAAGCTTGGACTTAGCTTTGTATATGCTCATGAAAGGATAAGGACACATGGCTTATTATAGTGTCAAGGAAAAACACTTAGATTAGTGTAGAAATTCATGTGTAATTGTGTATGTTATCTTCATGTACCCAAATGAGTTGAAAGGATTCATTCCATAGGACATCCCGATTCTTGGGTATTTGAAATGTGTAATACTACGAAGATGAAAATTCAATCATCAGGACATTTTCATTTATGCATGAGTTTGGTTTGTGTGATCTGATTTTGAATCAAAGATTAAACTTAAATGAGAGAGGAATGTTGAATATTTAAGATTAATCAGCGGTTATTTATTAACCATCACAACTGTTAAAGTGGTGGTTATTATATTAAACGTATGATTGCAAACGTACGTCACAACCGTTGGATATTATAAAATATGTTTCTCTGCATCAAAACGGGGAAGAGAATAAGACAGACAAAAAAGAGATTAAGAAGACCAAAATTTAGTCTGAATTTTGGTAACAAGCACATAAACAAAACACAAAACCTCTAATTGTTTCTCTTGTATCTTAGCTTAGAACAAGAGAGAGAACTTTGATTGTCGTATCATAGAAGGGATTTCGTGTAACCTAAGGCTTGAAAGGGGTAGAAATACTCTTTAAGGAAAATGCTTCCGAGTACGATTCAATCATTATCCAAGTTCACCGACCTATACAATCCTGAATATACAACATTATAATAAAAAAATCCCATAAAAAACCTTCAAAGTGGCAACCACTTCTACTTTAAACCTTCAAGATTTTGCATTCACAAAATAAACTCTGAAACTAAAAACATTTCCTACTATAAACCTTCAAAGTGGCTTTTGAGTTCGCGCTGCCACAAAAGTTAATGGAACGGTTAACTCTGTTTGTTTAATTTTACATGTTTTAATTACTTTTATTAATTTTAATGATTAATTAAAAGTTTAACTCTGTTTTGTTTCCTTTAAAACGTTTATTAAATTATAATATATAATTAATTAATTTGAAAGTTTATAGTAGAAAATGCTTTAGTTTGAGAGTTTATTGTGGAAGCACAAAGCTTTAAAAGTTTAAATTGGAAATGGTTGTCATTTTAAAAGATTTTAATGAGATTTTTACTTACTATAATTGTATTCTATCAAAAGTTAAAACTATCCTGCAGGAAAACTTTTCTTGGCAAATGCTTTTGGCCAACTAAAAATTGTTTACGAATTATAGATGAGTTGGAAATTTAGAAATTGCAGAAAACTAAAATGCCTAAGCGAAGAGATCAAGGCCACTAGCCATATCAGACCTGTGACTTTGAAAAAAAATCTCAATTTTTTCTAACGTTTTTTCACCCAAACGATTTATAAAATATTCAACGTGTTTTAAAAATTATATTTTAGGATGTGTCTGATAATTTTTAAAGTTATAAACTTTATGGAAAATAGGTAAAACCGTAAAAATGGTATGATCCATCATTTCAAGTTAGTAGAATTGATAGGATGAATATGTTGAATGGAATAAGTGGTTGAATTAAGCGAGATTTATGCATATAATCTTGCACTCAGCATGTCGTCTCAAATTATTCGTAGGTCTGCTTTTTTTTATTTATTGAAAGCATATTTTATATGGTAACAAGAATGATGATGACTGATGAGGTCGCGGTAACTAGTACTAGTAGTATAAGTAGAAGTAAAGTCCTATTGTGAGAATCATCTTGAGAGATCATTAGTGAAAGGATTCAGAGTTGGGTACTCTTTTCATTGGTGGATAAGCGATAGAGAAAGTGTCTCTGTTCTAATCATTTTTCTCAAATATGTTTGGTGCTGAGAGAAGATTTTCGAAGTGGATTGATTACGCTTTGCAGAGTTTCAACATTTATGTCTCGGTTTCATCAGACATAAAGATTTTGCAGGATTAGGGTTTAGTAGTAAGTGAAGCAGAGTAATAAGACAAGGGTAGCTTCTTGAACATGCTTCTATCAAAACTCCAAATGCTAAAACAAATTAGGTTGGTCAACACAGTTGAATTACTGAAGGAGTTTAAACAGTTAAGATGTAGATGTCTCTGTTTCAACACAGTTTGTAATTTCTTACATGCGTCTCCTCAGCCCTGAGAGATCACAACAACATACTTCTTAATCTTTTTTTTATTATGGCATTCGATAATTTATAGAATTTAGTAATGGAAGGGAAGGGATGAGACTGTACCGTTTCACTGAACCAAACCAATAGCATCATCTTCATCTTTGCAATGACAATTTTCAAATTTATTTTCTTTGTTTCTTATTTGTAACTTTTGGCATTCTTTTCAATTTCATTCATAATTTGTTATGTTCTCTTTTGTTGAATAATAAATATAACATTATTAAAATTAAAAAAAAGCCCAATAGATCATTCTGTTTTGTCTCCCTCCACATCAAACTGTGACAGAATGTAGAATAGATACATATAAAAAAAAAAGATTTCGTTTAAATATAATATCATGTTATTTTAAATAATATATGACAACATGATAGTTTAAATAATATCATGATATTTTTTTAAAACATGAATGATATGATGCACAACTTATTTCCATATTGTTAATTTGTTACCGTATTTTTCTGATAATTTTGACCTTTTCTATGGTCATCTACCTATGGTTCCCAAAAACAAATCTATGACATCAAAATGTGACAGTCTGTGAGAGAATTATATAAAATAAATTGACTAAGACCGGTTCAAATTATTTTGATACTTTTAGTTTTAGAGTGTAGCATTTTTGTCATTTTTGCATGCAAAACTGAGGGCAAAAAGACGGTTTTGTCCATATCGCCGATGGACGCGAGTAGCAAACAGTTGTTGTACTAGGAAACTGTTGTTGAAATAACTGACACTCGTGGATAAAACCCCTTCTTTTCTAATTGTATAGTTAAGTGAATAAGAATGAAACGATATTTGCTCTTTAGATTTCTAGATGGTCAGGTTAGATAATGTAATGAAATGTGTTTTGGGTTGGGCAGCTTGGCAAAGGATTTGAGGCACAAAAAATAAATTTTGCCAGCCCGGGATGATTGTGACTTACATAGTTACCCTATATGTCTCTGTGTCTGAAAAAATTGCTCTTCGATTCTGCTTTGTAGTCTCGATATATAGACGCTGATTCAACCAAATTTGTAACTGTGGTCAAATTTTATTTGCATTAATTTTTCTATATTAAAAACGAAAGAGGACATATATTGAGGGTGTTTTTGTGATGTTTGTGATCTTAGGATCATCATTTCTTGTTATTCGTTTACAATTGTCTTGTTTCTTCTTTATGTTTTGGTATTTGGTAGACACTTTGAAAACCCCTAAAACAATCTTCCTATTACGTATTAGCTTAGTATTTTCCATGTGTGTTTTGTGTGCACCATACTTAATCCTTGTGGATTTGACCCTGAAACGCTAAACAACATTGCTAAATTCACTTCTGGGTAGCTTAGATCTTAAAACTTGAGACATCGACCTCGACCGTTGTTGTTTATGTTGTGGCGAAGGCAGTAGAACACCTGGAGTTTTCACCTTTATAGATATTAAAGTGGTTCTCAAGTCGATTCATAGGCGAACTTGAGAGCCAATTTGATACCTCTAATCAGTGACATCCCTTCTTCGCATCTAAGAAGGATGGTCATCTTATTGTATTTGGCTGTTGTTTCTCTCTGAACTCAACTATGTGAGTATACAGTTTTGTCTCACTGATTTGGTATAGAACTCCTTACGAGGAATGCACTCTGTTTTAGGCAAATGGATACAATGTTGGACAGCATTTAAAACTAGTTCAAGCTTAATCAAGACAACAACACTATATGCGTGTAAGGCACAGAGAGAAGCCAAAAGCATATCACACTACAAGAAATCTACCACAAATCCGACGGAAGGTAACTAATGCAGTAATTGACCAATGGGAATGATTAAGCCAAATCAAAAAATTTTTAGGAATCCGTATCACGACTATCATGTTTCCATCGGTATTTCCGATGGATTTACATGTCCGTCAAAAATCGGTTGGTTCATGTGAACGTTGATATAGCCATTGTATAGCCGTTATACTTTCTGATGGATTTCTGACGGCTAACGTTCTTATATATTTCCACACTCCACCTTATAAAATGTTTGTTCAGTACTTTTAGTTTTTAAATTAAATATATATTTTATTTAATTGTTTGATTTTATATTATTATGTGGAATTTATATATTTATTTGATTTTTATAATGAATTTAATTAATTTATTTTTTTTTGGATTTCACGACGAATTTGGACCGTCGGGATTCTACAGGCCGGCATAGTTCAATCTATCTCATATCTTACCAAATATCTTCACAATTGATCCCCGTCGACTGGAAATTTGAAGATTATGTATTTTTCAATTTGTTGTATATTTATATATATTGATTTTGTAGGTTCAATCAATCCGGTAATGGGATATCGAAGTCACTCAACAATATGCTAATCGGGATGTTAAAGCATCTTTATGAGAATTATACGACCATGCCTCTACAGGATTAAGAGATGTGGTTTAGGATGTTTGCGGTAATTTTTAATATTTCTTTACTTGACTTTTATTTTAATTATTTTGTGTTAATTTAAATATTTTTTACTTTTGCAGCAAGATTTTTTTTGGAGCAGAGACCTTGGACCATTAGTTAGGCGGAAGTTTGACAAACAAAATGCAGCCAATTGTACTCGATGAAGATGAACAAGCTGAAGTCAAAGTGGAGAACGCACCAGATTCCAAAGGAGTTCATTGGGAACCCAACCCTATGAAAAAGGTTTGTTACTTATTGGGCTCAAGAGAAAATGGAGCGAATCTCCAAAAATAAAACGTCAAAAATGAGCTAAAGAACAACAACTCGTAAGTTTGTTTCATTTCTTTCAATTTATTTTATTTTTGTAATATGAAAATGAGATTTAGCTAGGGATATAGATTTTAAGGATTTGGAATTTAGATTTTATGGATTGATCAAGGATTTAGAATTTATAGTTAGGAGTTCGATGGTAAGATTTATGTTTTGGATCGTTAGGATTTTTAATAATGTTTGAATTTTTTAGACGTACTATTTTTTACAAATATTATTAATTATTTCATTTTGCAATATAAAAAAGATGGTGTGAAACCCACGCATTTTCAGTTGCTCAAGGATGCACACACCAACAGGAAGACCGGTGAGATTCAAGATCGCGTTGATGTGGATACTGGATCCAACACTGAAGTGAAATATAAAAATGAATTTTGTAAAGAAATTGGTAGGAAGATCTTTTCGACGAAATAGATGAGAAAATGTATTATTGCTTCAAATTTGTATAAAAAGATCCCCCCTAACATGGAATAGGGGATCTATATTTATACAAAAAGATAGGATTAAATGCCCCTAATTAATTCTATGATTTTCCTATACTACAATGGTTTTGATTCTATCTTAATTGTCATAACGTTCTGGTTTTGAATTAAGTTGGACTTCCTTTGGGCTTTCTTTGGGCTATCATCTCTTCAGTTCGCCTGGTATTTGTTAGTATGTGAACCCCCGCTCCACTCCTCCGGACTCCTTGGTGGTTCGCCAGACTGAAGTTCTTTGGTTCGGCTACTCTCCTTCTATTATGGTGATGTGGCAGACACGTGTCCGTATCCTCTTGATATGGATCTTCGGTTCGGGATCTGATACCAATAATTGCTCCCAAGTCTTGCGAGCTGTTGTTCGGCTTGGGGGACTTAAGTAATTAACGCGGATGTATTATTCTTCTTCAATTTGCTTCGTGTCCACTCACCATCTTCCTTAGATCTCGGACCTCAGCTGACCTAATGACCCTGACACGTGCCATTAAAACGCGGGAAAACTCTTCCACTCCCCCACTACTCCCAAGGCAGTTTTACTTCTTGATCTATAGATTCAATCATTTAAACCTTTCTCTTATTTTCCTTTCCGAATTTCTAATCATTTGTCTCTTTTTTGCCGCTTTTCCGTCGAGAAAATCTCCTGTCTTTATTTTCTTTACTTCCCTCTTTATTGTTGAATTGCTACCCATTCATCTCTCAGAATCATGCCATCTTCTTCGAAGAAGTCCTAAATTGAGCCTATCGAAGGGGAAGTCCTACATAGGCTCTAGTATCCTCCAAAGCTTTGTCGTCCCCTCTCACCTTGTGTACTCAACCTGGCGACCGATTTGGCCCTTACTACCAATCATGGTCAACGGCTGAGTCCTTTAACTCTATCAGAAGCCTTTGTCGCATCCTGCTGTCATTTGAGATTGTTCTTCCGGCTCCAAATGAGTCCCCAAAATCGATTCACCCAGGTTATTATTGTTTTTACGAAGTTTATTTCTCTAGTTGCGGTCTGTTTTTTCTTTTTTTTTTCCGAAGCACTCCTTCTTTATCTTCATCACCTGGGATTAGCCTTTCCCCAAATGACTCCGAACATGCTCCGTACCGTGTTATGAACAATTATAACCGCTGCCGAGGTGTGTTTTCTGGTAAGTTCCAGTGACTTCTTTGAACCTTTTAGTGTCTGTGAATCGAAGACACCGGGAACTTTCACTATTTATCCCAATCTAGACCAGAATTTGATTATCGGTTTACTCGGAAAAGACGATTTTTGGTGGAGACATTGGTTTCTTGTCAAGATAACCTCATCTTCTGTCAACGGCTTGGCTGACATGCTTCACCATGGGTGGGCAATTACTCTGATGATTTTTTTTGTTTTATTCTATTTGCTGAAGTTATTGCTATTTTCTTCCTATCCAGCGACTCAAACCCGTTCCGCCGCTTGGGAAGGCTTCCTTGATTTCTTCAAGACAGACACCAAGAGGGAGTTGAGCTGGAACTCGTTTACCCTTGATAGAATTCATGGAGCTGGCGAGCATGTTAGAAGCGGGGGACTTAATCCCATGACAAAACCTCCTGAAGCGACTGACTTTTCGGGACTACCTCTTTGTGATAAGAGATTTGTCGAGAAAGCTCTGAAAGCTGCGGAAAAGAAAATCAAGGAGCAGATCAATGCCATCGGTAAAAATAACGGGGAACGAGTTGTTATCATAAACGAGGGTGTGCCCCGTAAAGTGACTCTTGTTGTGGACCCTTCCGTTATTCTCTCCAAGGTTTAGACTAGCTTGGGATCGAACTCCCACCAGACCTGCCCTGTCCTTATTTCTGATGCCGGCGATGATGGAAATGAGACCATCGCATCGCTGATCAAGAGGAAAAAACCGGACACTGTTCTTCAGGTAGCAAATTCCTACTTGAGTCACTTGCCCTTTCCTTTAAATATTAGCTTATCGTATTTATTGTTGTTGTGTTTACACAGGGATAGGGTTGGGAACATCTTTTGGCGCTTCGGTACTCGCTCTAGTGTCAAGCTTCGCTAGTCTCACTATCTGTCTCAGGTTCCCTTTTCATTTTTACAATTTCTCTCCACCTCCTGCTTTATGCCTAATATACCTATTTATACATCTCATATAGGTCATAGTTGACTATAATGACATGGTGTTTTACTATGAGTCTCATCGACCTCTGCTAAAGAATTGGCGGCAGCAAAGAAATTGCCGCGAATCTTGAGTTAGAAAAATCGAATTTGAAGAGAGCCTCTGAGAATTATGCCAAAAATCTTGAGCAAGTGGAGTCTGTTGCCTGAATTTATGAAGAAAAACTAAGGATTTTTTCCTCCGATCGGTCCGATTTAAAGGATATATTATCCTCCTCCAGATCTGAGTTCGCCAGCGCCATCTTCTTTTGTATTCTCGAACACCCTTCATAGGACAAGGTCGTCCACTTATAATGGTCAATTTTTTGTTCTCGCGTTATTGTACAGAGCTGTTGCTTTTAGTAATTTTGAAGGCGAACCAAAGCTTGGTCTCGTCTTTCATTGATCGTATCCAATGCATCTTCCATCATTTCAGTGTTACGTGCTTCATTAGAGGGAAGTTTGGTTCACCAAAGTCCTGGGACATTCAGTTTGGCGGAGAATGGGGTTTCCTCAGTTGCCCTGTGAGATGTCGTTCGGTACGTCCATAACACTGGTTGGAGTTCTTCGTACTAGCCTCCTTTGTAAGAATTAAGTATCTTTTTTAAATTGCTCAATATAGTTTTGTTCGCTGCCTCCGACTGTCCATTTTCTTGTAGATACCTCGGGGTTAAGTAACTCATTCTGATTTCCCAAGAAGCCACAAAATCTTTGAAATCTTTGGAAATAAACTGGGATCCGTTATCCATGACGATCTCATATGGAACTCAATGCCGACAAATGATATTCTTCCATAAAAATACTTTAAGCACAAAATCTTTGATTGATGAATATGCCTCAGCCTCAATCCAGTTTGAGAAGTAATCAGTTAGGACCAGTAAATTCTGAACTCCTCGTGTTGATTTGTGCAGTTGTCTGACTATATCCATTGACCAACGCATAAATGGGTACAGAGCTGTGATTGATGAAAAAAGCTCTAAAGGTTGATTGATTAATGGAGTGTGTTGCTGGCAGTTCACACAATGTTTAGCAAATCTTGTGCAGTCCGCGATCATGATGGGCCAATAGTATCCTAACCGTTTAATCTTAAAAGCCATAGATCGTCCCGAAGAATGATTTCCACAAAGTCTTTGATGAACTTCGCTCATTACGACTTCTCCTTCTTCTCCGTGAATGCATAATAAATATGGATCGCTTATTCCTTGTTTGAACAATGACCCCTTAATCATGCAAATTTTTACCCTGATGATTTAAAGTTTTTTGGCTTGCCACTTGTCTTTTGGCAATTCGCCACTCTGTATATATTTATTGATAGGGGTCTTCCATTCAACCCCCCAATCATCAGTGGAAAAATCTGCGACATTCTTGTAACATGATCCTTTAAAGTCAGAGGTAAATTCTGTCCGGAACTCCGAAGCCTCATTCGATTCGGTTCTTCTTCCTCTCCCGGCTCCAGTCCTGGTTTGCGACTCCTATGTTCTAGATTAAATTATTGCTGAGGCTTTTCCGGCTGACACAACTTTGATTACGGGGGCTTTGGCTATAGCCATTGGTTATTGCTTATTGAGTTTTTAGTTTCTGAAACTATACCCAAATTATGACTTGGATTTGGGACTGTTTGCTTACCCTTTCTTTTCTTTGATTGCATTTTATTTGAAGACAGGACTTTAGTCAGATTTTCTCTCTGACCAAGTGAACACCCTTGTGACCTCGTCACCGCCATTAATTTATCTGGGAAAGGTATGCTTTGGCTTGAAATGCATTATACTGGGATTATTCTTTTTAGGTCTGGATCCAAAGTAGATGCTAAAGCTGCAAGCGCGTCAGCCGGACTGTTTTCTCATCGGGGAATTTGAACTAGCTTGAACTTCTTGAACTTTTGTGCCAAACTCTTGACGACTGCAAGATATGAATCCTTTGCTTCGTAATCTCCATTAAACTGATTCACTACGAGCTAGGAATCACAGTATGTGAACATTTTCTGCTCCTATTCTATTGGCAAGGCACAACCCAGCGATTAACGCTTTATATTCAGCTGTTCAATGATTTCGGAGGTTGGAGTTTCGAGTAGTATACCTATGCCACATCTTTGTTTAGATGAAGACTCATCTACGTACAGCTTCCATGTCATGTTCCCTTCTATCGGAGCTTTGCTTGTTAAAAGTTCGGTCAAGAAATCTGCTAGGACCTGAGCTTTCGCACTTGTTCGACTCTTGTACTCGATGTCATATTGCCCACTTCGCCAAATGGCCAGATTGACTTGGTTCGTGTAAGATCGTTTGCAGTGGTTGCGTTCTGAGAATTTCTATTGGATGAGACTAAAAATAAAGCCTTAGTTTCTGAGCTGATGTTACTACTGCAAGTGCTAACTTCTCCATTATCATATACCGAGTTTCTGGTTTGGTCTAACTTTTGCTTATGTAGTAGATTAGCTTCTGTTGTCCCCGATCCTCCCGTATTGTTACTCCACATACATCATGCTCCGAAACGGAAATATACAGATATAATTTCTCATCCGTTCGTGTTTGGATAGGATCGGAGGAGTTGTCAACTAAGTTTTGAGTTGCTTGAAAGCTTCCTCGCATTTCTCATTCCATTCGAATTGCTAGTTTCCTTTCAAAAGTCGGTAAAATAGGAGGCATTTATCCGTCAAACAAGATATAAACCTGTTAAGCGCTACGATCCATCCGGCTAGTCGCTGTACTTCTTTGTGATTCCGAGGTGATGGCATTGTTAGAAATATATTGACTTGATTTGGATTTGCCTCGATTCTTTGCTCAGTTACCATATATCCAAGGAATTCGCCGGATGGCACTCCAAAGGTGCACTTTGCTGGATTTAGCTTCATTCTAAACTTATTTAATATTTGAAAGCATTGTTTCAGATGTGGAATGTGTTCAGATTTCTTCAGAGATTTGACCAGCATATCATCGATATAAACCTCCATTGTTTTCTCGAGGTGTTCGTTGAACAGTTTATTGACGAGGCACTGGAATGTTGCTCATGCATTTTTTAACCGAAGGTATTACTATATAATAATATATACCTTTGTCCGTGATAAACAAAGTCTTTTCCTCATCCTCTAGATGCATCTTAATCTAATTGTAAGCAGAGAACGCGTCCATAAAACTTAGTAGCTCATGCCCGGCGGTTGACTCTACTCGTCGATCGATGTGAGCTAATGGAAAACTATCTTTCAGGCATGCTGTGTTGATATCTATAAAATCGACGCATACCCTCCATTTTCCATTATTCTTCTTTACGACTACATGGTTGGCGAGCCAATATGGGTATTTAACTTTGCGGATCAAACCGACTTTCAAAAGCCTTTTGACTTCATCTTTTACTGCCTTAGCTCGGTCTGGGTTGAGCTTCCTTTGCTTTTTTTTTATTAGTTTGAAACTTTGATCGACATGCAACTCATGGATATTATTTTCAGATCAATCCTCGGCATATCTTTCGTCGTCTAAGCGAATGAACCCTTGTTTCTTGATAGAAATCGAACGAGTTATTGTTTTAACTCCATATTCAACCCTGAACTAATTTTCAACTTGTACTCTGGGAAAGCTTCGTCAATCGATATCTCTACTGTTGCTTCCACCGGCTGTAATCCGTTTGGGAGCGTTGGACTCTTTGATGCTTTGGGGCTCGTTAATTGTTATTGTAGCATGATCATGAGGTTTCTTGGTCTATTTTTATCGTTCCTGTCCCATTAGGAGTTGGGAATTTTACGCATTAATTGTAAGTTGAAGGTACGGCCCTCATTTGATATATCCAAGGCGTCCTAAGGATTATGTTGTATGCGGCGGGTCGGTCAAAAACTATAAATTCTATGATCTTTAGAACTTCTGCGGCGAGCACCGGTAGTTTTATCGTTCGAAGCAACACTGAAGTGTCACTTGTGAAGGCGATGAGCGGGGCTGGTGGTCCGATTATATCGACCTTACTTATTCCCATTCTTTGAAGTGTACTCAAGAAAATTAAATCCACCAAACCGCTGGTATCGATTAGGACTTTAGAAAATTTGAAATTGGCCACGTCAAGTGTTATGACCAATGTGTCATCATGAGGTTTTGCAAGATGTTGTGTGTCGAATTCCTCAAAAGTTATTGTGCTATTCTGCTCGACAGTTCGGGGTTCTCTACTTATTTGCATTACTGCAGCTCGTTTATGCCTCTTTATTGATCGAATGGTATCTTGCCACAACTTCGAACCTCCAATAATAACGTAGATCCTCCCTTTTGAAGTGCTAGACGGTGTCTGATCGAAGGTTCTCTGCTTCTTTGATGACGGCTCCAAGTTCTGACTTGAATCCTTCTGCCTTAGATATTGTTGGATAAATTCATCCAGCTTAAAGGTCGCCAGTTCTCTTGAAGCCCATAGCTTAGCTATATGCTTTTTGAGCAAACTATAGTCTTTAGTTGCGTGTCCGTTCACCCGGTGTACTTTGCAATATGCGTTACTGTCTCGTACCCAAGTGTTCGAAGATGGAGACCCAAACTTGGTTCTTTCCCGAAGATGATTTTACCATGTTATTGTTGTATGGTGCTACTCCAAACCGTTTTGGGTCTTTGTTAATTCTTGGCTCGAACTTTTTCACTAGTGATCGGAAAGCTGGCTTAACTGGTCGGTACTTCTTTTCAAAGGTGAGCTTCTCCTCTTTGGCTTCTATCCAATTATTAGCTTGGAATAAATTGTCTGGAATAGTCGCCGATCGGTTCACGGTAAGCTCCAACTTAAATCTTGACTCATGCCAAAGTCCGTTTCGCAAGGCGGATAGCACAACGCTTTGTGAGATTTCCAGAATCTTTGCCAGGATATATTTGAATTTTGAAATATGCTTTCTCAGGGGTTCATAGGAGCCTTGAGATAGATTCCAAATATCGCTATCAGATTTCTCCATTTCCATAAGCACAGAATATTGCATGATGAATTGCTGCAGGATCGTGTGGGGTTTATGTATCGTTAACTCTAGGAGTCTGGGAGTTACGGACTACAGGGGAATCGAAGAGTGACCGCTGGCAAGTGCTTCCTGAAGAAGGTTTCCCTGCGGCCAAAGATTTCAAATGAGCATGAACATTAGTATAACTTTGAGTTAGGTTTACTTGGGCTTCTTTCATTGCGGTCATATTGCGCTCCAACGAATCAAGCTTAGTTGTTAGTCCTGACGTATTATCCAGAAGTTGCCTGAGAGTTTCTTCGACGTTAATAGAATCGGACATGATGGATTTTTGCCAAAAACTTAAGTGTGGTAAAAGTCTTTAGGAGATTTAATCTCAACAGACGGTGCCAAAATGTGGATACTGGATCCAACACTCAAGTGAAATATAAAAATGAATTTTGTAAAGAAATTGTTAGGAAGATCTTTTCGACGAAACATATGAGAAAAATGTATTATTGCTTAGAATTCGTAAAAAAGGATCCCCTCTTACATTGAATAAGGAATCTATATTTATACAAAAAGATAGGATTAAATGCACCTAATTAACTCTATGATTTTCCTTCAATACCACGGTTTTGATTCTATCTTAATTGTCATAATGTCCTGATTTTGAATTAAGTTGGGCTTCTTTTGGGCTTTCTTTGGGCTATCATCTCTTCAGTTCGCCTGGTACTTGTTAGTATGCGAACCCCCATTTTGCTCCTCCGGACTCCTCGGTGGTTTGCCAGACTGAAGTTCTTTGGTACGGACTACTTTCCTTCTATTACGGTGATGTGGCAGACACGTGTCCGTTTCCTCTTGATGATGGATTTTTGGTTCGGAATCCAATACCAACAGTTGCTCGGGAAATTGTCGAAACCGTGGAGAAGCTTGAAGAGGAATATATTCAATCCCAGCTGGTCATTGAGAGAACCCCTCAACCTGAGGTTCCGCCAAAGATGTGGAACGATTTGGTTATACAAGTAAGTAACGTTGATAGTCTTAAAATCTTATTTTCAAATTATTATTTATATTTCAAAGATTTTTATAGTTACTTTGTTTCGCAGAACACTCTGCAGACCAAATGTCATCTTTTTGGACTTCCACAGGAGTACCATCCTTCTTGATCTACTACTACTTCCCACATTCCTTCATATGTAGAACTTGAGCTTAGGCAGCAACTTGCGGAGAAGACTACCCAACTCGAGGAGCTGCAAACCGAGTTCGACACATTCAAAGATCAAACTGTAGCGGATTACGAGAGAGTGACAAGTATCGGATGAATATTTTTTTTGCAAATTACCCTCAGCCCCCTCCACGGCACTGTCAAAGTTTTTATGCTTTATGTTTTTCGAACATATTTTATAATAATTTTTATGTTTTTTTTAGATTTGAATAATTTTATTTTTATATTAAATTTCAATTTAAATATAATTTACAATTTTATTTTAATATACTTTTTAATTTTATTTTAATATAATTTTCAACTTTATAAATTAAATTAATAAAAATATAATAAATAAATATCCGTCGGAAATCTGTTGGACCTATTATCCGTTGGAATTACCCGTTGGAAATCTATCGGAAATATTACGTTGGAATTGCATCGGTAATCCGTCGGAATGTTTACCAACGGTTTTCTGACGATTTCCCGACAGATATTCCGACGGATTCTGGGTTTCCGACAATATAGGTCCGATGGATTTCCAATGGATATGGCCGTCTCTTTCTCGCTGCTTTCTTGTAGTGTCAAGATAATTAGGCACTGGTCATTAACTGAAACAGATTCAATTCTAGTTATATCTTAATACTTTTTCAAGATTAAATGAAAACTATTTTGTAAAATAACTTCACGTTCAATAATATTCGTTTCCTTATAGCGTGAAAAATCAATCAAGAAACAAGGACTTTCTTTGCAGCCAAACATGCAAGGTAAACATGATGATGACCCTTTGAAACTATGACTTTGAATCTGGAGATTATGTTCCCTCATTGACTGTTCTTATTATTTCAGCCAATTTTTATGTAAATATGTAAATATGTCAACTTTTCCTACTTGTTTTAATTTGATAAATCTACGCGTTCACACTAGCATAATGGACCATTTGTGTTATGTTTGGGAAACGACTCGGTCAAATAATAAAAGTCTAAACTCTAAAGATTTGACTATTAGGTAAATCATTGTTGCTAAAATGAAAGACAATAGAAAAAAAAAACTTAGTAGACAACTACTCATCTTATTAGGTAAACAATTGCTGCTACAATGAAAGACAATAGAAAATAAAATTAAAAAATTAGTAGACAACTACTCATCTTACAATTTTGTTTCTAAAAATGTAAGCAAAAACAATTACGATTGATAGAGTTTTTCATTGTGTTTTCTCTCCTATCCCTATATCCTAGCTCGATTTGGAACCTGCTGTTCTCTTTCTTCTTTCCTAACTCTTGATCCCATAAATATATTGACATTCACACCAATCTTCATAACTCTAGAATAGGCGGATTAAGTAAATAAGTATGGTTGACGCAAAACATGTAAAATTTTTATATGACCACAGCAAATACGATGCATATATAATTATTATTAAATAGTTACTTATCTAGCCTTTTGAATGGCTAAAATAACAATTTTCTTCGAATTGTATTATTTAGTAAAATTAAGTCATATTATTCAAAATCTTTTGATTATTTCAAAAATAAAACTAAGGAATCCCTTTTTTTTTTGGTCAAACGGAAACCCAACGTTAAAACACCTTAATTCACGTGTAATTAGTACTACCGCACATGGATCAAATTTTGAAGTCATAACTCAGAAGGACTGTTGACTTACACAAAAGAAAAAAAAGAAAAAAAAAACTCATAAGTGTTATAGATAATTTCATATTAGGTGGATGTCCATTATCGGCCCATTAGAATGTTTTAGAATACTTGTTTAACAAGCTAAACCTAGTTTTGCGTTCCTATATATATTGTCTATATCTCATGAATAATAATAACAACAAGAGAATTATTCTTTAATCTTTTCTGTTCACAACACGTTTTCAGTATGAGCATGAAACCCTAGCGGATAAAGCTAAGAGAGATATCCACAAAACTTTAGCCACTTACCAAAAATAAGTTTTTTGTTCATAATTGTTTATGCACGGATTTTGCACAAATTATATATTATCAATTCTATGTGTACTTGTACGATTTATGCACATATGACCTCTTATAAATTTTGTATGTGTATTCGTACAATTTATGCACGAATTAACTATTGATAATATTGATATCTATTTATCTGAACCGATTATAAGTTCTGTGGACTTATATAATGAACTTATATGCACGAAATATAAGTTGTTAACTTTTTACTACTTATGCATGATATCACACGAACACGATTTTCGCACGAATTATCTATAACTGATTGTTTGTTTTTTTTCATAGATCTGATTTACCGTGATTATGTACAGATAATAGTTTAACTGTTAATCTCATGATATTGTGATCATGATTTTGATGTTTTACTAATGTATAACTTTATAAACTTATTTGATAGAAATTAATAATCTGGTGGAATTCATCACGTTTTGACGCCGATTTCGTTCTTCGTCAATGGTGTCTTCAATCTACGCATCTTCATTCCAATCGAGATAAGTATTTATGATTTTTATATATCATTACATGCTTTTGTTATAATATAAGACGAATAACTCATGATTTTTGTTATTTGTGATGCATCTCAATAAATTGTATTTTAGTTTGAATTATGATATAACTACGATGAAGTAATTATAAGATTGATAGAGTTTATTGAAATTTTAATCATGAAATTCATTTAACTTAAGTTTCAATGAAATTTTCGGTTATAAAATTCACATTATTTCTGTCATTTAATAAAATATTATTTTACTCGAATTTTGCATGGAGTTATTTTAAATCGAATTTTTGCATAGTTTTTATTATATCTCGGATTTTGCACAGAACAGTTTTATTCAGGATTTTTCAAAAACCATTATTTCATACAGATTTTGCACGGTCATGATTCCACACAAATTTTACTCAAAACAGGTATTGTTTATTATGATTTAGGAAAATAAATTATTTTATTAATTGAGAAAGTAGGTTGATGACATGATAATAATGAACTATTAAATGTTGTTTGATTGTTTTATATTATATAACTATGATTTATTTGAACTTTAGTTATGTATGTTACGTAAACCAAAAGTTTAGTGCGAACTAGAAGTTCATGAAAAATCTCACTGTTTGACAAAACCGATCATGTCATTCTGGTTTAGTGATGATGTGAAGGAAAATCTTACTTGCTTGCTTGGAAGGCAAGCTTATGGCTTTTCACCGTCCAATAAATTTGGATACTATCAGTTTTCTGGTACACCGTATACAAGGAGAGTTGGTAGACTGATCACCTACTAGCAATCTGACATTTGCGAGGGTATTTGGTTAATTGATAATGTTGGTGAATTCCATTAAAATATGTGTTGAGCATCGCATCAGGCCATTGAATTATTATGAGATCTCCCCATCATATTGGTTTTGGTCTGAAACCAGATATTACCCATCTTAAATTTTTTGAATGTGATATATAACTTGCTCTACCACAACAATCTTAGATGGAACCTCAATGTAGGTTAGAAAAATATGTTGGATATAAAACTCCCTTGTAGTGGAGACTGTTATTTCAGTGAGTCAGTATTTCTAACATAAGGGCAAGAAATAAATAGCTGGAACGAAATAGATTGAAAGAAATTATCTTTGATCCTCGTTGAAATAAATAATGTGAACTAAAAGTTTAAAAGATAATTCATTTACAAAGTTCAGCGTATCGATTGCCAGACGCTTACTGACTGAATCTAGTGATAAAGTCACATACTCCAGCTGTGCTCCAGTTATAACTGATGTCTCAGAAGGACATATCAACTGCAACTGAGTTCCAAAGAAAAATTCTAGGAAAATAAAAGGAGCATATATTAAAAATGGCAGACCTAGGTAGTAGAGAGAGTAAGGATCTCTAGAAGAGACATTAGACATGACAAAGAATGAAATCTAGGTACCTGTTGGATAAATAAGAGATTTCAACTAGTTGAATCATGTTTGGATTGGAACCATAAAACAAATCGATGTCGTAATATTTATGCATGCAATATAGCAGTTGATGTAAGGATAAAATCGAGACTCATAAATCGCGGTATAAAAGTTTATGGAAAAATGTACGTACACAAAGTGATGATTGGACAATCATTAAAAATAACTATTTGGACCAGTAGTCCGTAAACAAGTGGGACAAAAGAAATGAAAATTGTGAATTTATGAGAGATACATAAAGGTTCTTGGAAAGACCTGGAATTATCCTGTGGTGGAAGCAACTACTTTTAGGTTCCTAAATAGTATGGCAATAATAGAGATAATTTATTTAATCCCAAGAGATAAACTGCCAGAAGCAACTCATAAAGATTTAAACTGCTAGAAGCAGCTCAGTAAAAGAAGATGAGATGAAAATATTATTCGGGAAAGTACAAGATCAGATTTTGTACAAGTTCTCCATGGACCTAAGTTTTTTGTGAAATTTGCAGATATTGCATCTGATGATACCTGAAATTTACACAAACCGTGTTTTGCACGAATCAGATTATGCTAGTACTACACAACCCGAATTATGTACGAATTTTGTATTTTCTATAAATCTGATTATACCCAAATTTTGCAAGGTTCTCAATTTGCACGATTTTTGCACAGATCAAAAGGATATTTAATATGAACATCAGCGAAACTCTTGAAGAGTTCTTGCATGTATTGTGATGAAAAGTTCCTTGAAGGATATTATAACATACGAAATGCTGAAATATGTTTGGTCCGGAAGTACCATACTTAAAGTGCTACTTGAGCAATTTATTAATCTCTTTCATTACTGAAAAAGAAAAGCAAATAGTAACTCTTCCGAGGAGAATAATATAATTGGAATGCATCTCTTGAAGATGATGATTCCAAGGGGAGAAATATGAATGTGTAGTTGTACGCTTTTCCTTTATTATGGTTTTTGTCCCATTGGATTTTTGCATGAAAATGTTTTTAATGAGACAACAAAGAATACAAAAATGATATAACACGTAAGGGGAAATGTTGTAATCCCAATGATAAAGGTCTATCATTCTTTTAAAGTCTTTATCATACATTAATGAGATCGTCTATAGCGAAAAGAGAATTATCAAGATGAGTTATCAAGATGACTTATCTACAAGGTCCATGAACTGTAGAAGACTAGCAATGTACGTGGACTGAAGATTCGTTCAAGTGAAGATTTTGCAAACTAATTTTCAAAGACGTTTCAAACTGATACTTTCAAGAAATTAGTTCACCAAAATTAGATCAAGTTGTCTCAAAGATCTGTGATGTACTCTTGAGAGGGAGTAAATGCGCGTCGTACTATTTTTCCCTTAACTATAGTTTTTTCCACTGGATTTTCCAAATAAGGTTTTTAACAAGACAACATCTCAAGCGCATCAGATACCAACTTATTATAATGGTCATCCAAAGGAGAGTATTATGGATAATTTCATATTAGGTGGATGCTCATTATTGGTCCATTAGAATATTCTAAAATACTTGTTTAACACTCTAAACCCTAGTTTTGTATCCCTATAAAAATTTCTAAACAATTGAATTTATTATCTCTATTACCAAACAATTCTACAATATCTATTATATATATATATATATATGGAAACAAAAAACTTCACAAAAATCTATTTTAACATTTATTAAAAAAATAAAATTAATTAGTTGAAAACGAAAATATTATTTTAAAAGATGTAAATATATTAATTAATATTTAACTATTTTTGATTTATAAAATAAAAACAAAAATGAGAAAATAACTTAACTTGAGCTGAAAAATATATATCACAATGATTTTAAGTTGATTCATTAAAATTTAATAAAAATTTTAATTTGATAAAAAAAGAAATTTAAAATATTTTAACATGATGGAAAAAAGTTTAAATCTTATAATATTTGATATTGATAAAATTTTAATTATTATAAAGAATTTAATTTCATCAAAAAAAATGTAGGACATGATAGAGTTGTGGGACATGTTAAGAGTTGATAACGGGTTAAATATGATATATCAGCCTCCTTTGATATCTCTAAATGTACGCAAATTCAATTATTAAATTTTATCATCTACCCGCATTATTGCAATTATATTACAATAAAAATGTAGCTATTATTAATAATTGCATATTTAGGTTACTCCACATATTTATAACTACATTCATATGCAAAATAATTACAAATTCAGATAAATAATATTCTTACATATTATATATACTAGTCTTTAGATCTTATTGCGTACCTAAAATTACATTAATTTTTAATAATTATATCGTCTATGCGCAGATCTTATCTAGTTGTACATTGTAATATATTAACAAGTAAATTAAACTATTTAAAATGGTTTCTACATTAAAATATAATAAACTATCATAAATCGTTATATTACAATAACAGACATCTACTAGATATATATATATATTTACAACAATAAAAATAATAAAAATAGTGTTATACATTTAAATTGGCAAATTCTCAATTTTTCAAATGTCAAAAGTAAATATTGATTTTATAAAATTGGAAAATGTATATTGTTTAACATAATTGTCTATTTGGTATTACATTTGCATAACTTTTTAAATATAATTAGCTAATAAATTTATCATTCTTATTTTTAACTTAAAAACAATAAAAACATTTTTTCTAATATAGTTAATTGTTATTCTCATGCATCCAGGAAAATAATAGGCCCGAATGGTATGACAACATTATTTTTTCAACGTTTTTGGTAGGTTATAGAATGGGATCTTCTTGATTTGGTAAAGAATTTTTAACTACTGAAATTTTTTACAAGCGATTAAACACAACCAATAATGTTGTATTCCTAAGACTAAACCAAGTCATATGATGGATTTTAGACCGATAAACTTGTGTAATGTGGCTTATAAAATCATATCCAAAAAAAAAATTTCCCAAAGATTGAAGAGATTTTTTTTACAAAATTTAATTTTGGAAATTTAATCCACTTTTGTTTATGGTCGGTTAACTTCATACAATATTCAGACTGATCAAAAAATGTTTTGTGGCTTCCGAACGAATAATGCTTGCAAAAGTAAATTTATTGTGATTAAAACCGATATGAGTAAAGCTCACAGTAAGATAGAATTACTAAAAATTTGCTAAGAAAGTTTGATTTGCATAAAAATGTAATACATGGATTATGTAGTATGTCCAGTCGATAAAGTTATAGGATGATGATAAATGGCCAACATTTTGGACATATTATTCCAGAGAAACGATGAGACCAAAGAGATCCGTTGTCACTGTACATTTTCATCTTTGTGTATAGAAAAACTTATTATTTATTGTTTTGTATCGATCAGTTTTAAAGATTTGAATTTGTTAAAATCTTGATGTTAAATCAAATTTAGAAAAATGTGCGGAATAAAGTTTTTGTAGTAAATCATTTCTATTTAGTATAGGGTATCAATCATTTGTACTACTACTAGTCCACCGGTCCTTTCGTATAATTAATTATTTTTACGCATAAAATTATGTTTCTCTTACGTTGGAAAAATAGAGAATGTTAGAATCTTTTTAAAAAAATTTTCACTAATTTTTTTAATTTTCAGTTCTCAATGCTTCTAGTTAACCAATTCACCACATCTATTAACAAACTAGTTTCTGTAAATTTTTGAACGAAATGCACCTAAGCCACTATTTATTCCGGTTTGGTGAACACTTTGTTGATGACACCTGGTAACATGTGTTTTAGTAACGGAAACATTAAAAAAATCTGAAACTTTTCGAAATTTTATTGGCAATTTTTTGAGAAAGATTTAAAAAAAAAAATTGAGGAAGTATTATAAGTGTAATTATTTTTTTCTAGAAATTTAAATGAAACAACCACAGTTTCGATTGTTCACAAAATATATAAACCAAATTCTTTTGCGAATAGTTATTTTGCTAATCTAAGATAGTTCTTACAATTAATTACACTTTGTGTCAACTAATCAACCTAATATCAAATTCTAGGTCATGAATCTAGAATCAACAATAAACATAATCTAGATGAAGAACACTATTGATTCAATCCTAAATAATCATCAACCTAGCAATTCATCTTCTACCTTTGAAAACCCTAAACCTAACAAACAAACTACTCAGACATGATCATAGTTTGAATAGATTGCATAAAATAAATCAAGAGAAGAATTAAGAGTTTAGAAATCATCTAAAAAAATCTCTGAAAAGGTGGCTGTAGAATAGAATAAAGCGTAGTGAAAAACGTGGCCTAAACTAGTGGCCAAAAACCCTAAAAATATGCTAAACACGAGCCTAGGTGGTCCCAGAAGATTCTGGAGATTTTTGGGCGAAAAGAAAATATTCTATAAATCTTTTTGAGTGCTTGGTGTCTGTGTCGATCAACACCACAATTGGTGTCGTCGACACCACCATCCTTTTGCGATCACTCCTCTTCAAATCTACTTTGATCTCTTTGACTCCAAAAGCTCCATAATGGTCTGCAAGAACCTGCAAAGACTCTAAAAGACTCGAAAAACATCGAAAAGACTCGATACAGACTATATATATTGTTGCTAAAAACTGGTAAAAACCATGATTATATATTTATTAGTCTATATTAGAAAATTAGTTATCCAACATTTTTCTTTGACTTTTTCATTATGGAACGGAAACCTGTCATGTCCGGTGTCTCTCGAAAACTTTTCGTCTTGTACCCAATCCCTTTTATATAGTTAAATATTTTGGATATGATTATTTTAGTCCAACGGATAAGAGATTGAGTAAGAGAACGAGACACCCATATAAGATTTTACCAACCCATTGATCATTATGACCCAATCAATATTTTAGATTATTTTTAATCTCATTTTTATTCTTAGTGAATTAAAAAAATAGAGATTTTCTAAATGTACTTCTCAAATAATATTATAGAGATTTTCTATAGAGTTTAAATATTATTAATTTTTAAACTTTTTTATAGTTTAGATATTATTAATATTTTAAACTTTTATAGAGTTTATTTTTTGTAATATTTTAAAATTTTTATAGAGTTTAAATATTAATATTTGAAACATTTTATAGAGTTTAATATAAATTAATAATATTTTAGAATTTTTATAAAATTTAAATATTTATAATATTTGAAACTTTTTAAATTTTAAATATTTATAATATTTAGAAAAAATTTAAAGTTTAAATTTATTCAACTAAAGAACCGGATTAAACTGAATAAAACTTTTAAATTGGGACGCATGATAAATCAAACTTCCTGCTCATTTGTATTTGTAATTATTTTGGTCTTTTTAATAATATGACTCTGAAGTATTGTCCAATTTTCTTAGCCGATGTGGGACATTGAACAAACATACTTTTCCCTTCATCGATTGTGTAATATATATCTATTTTTAAAATTCGAGTCACAGTATATGCAAAAAAGAATCTAAAATTTTATTAATTTATTCAAAATTTTAAAATAATATCAAATAAAGATGAAAAGAGATTCATAAATTTTTTCCAGTTTGTCGATTTAAATTAGGTAGAGAAATCTTAGAAAATTTAAAATTACTCTTAGTTTCCTAAATCATTTTTGTTTTATTAGGTAGGTGATTGTTTGGATGTATGAATAAGTGTATAACTGTTTGGATAAAATGATTACTCATTTGTACTTCACTTTTAATAGTATATAGAGATATCTTTCAAAGATTAAGAACTTCTATATAAAGCTTGTAAATTCTACCAAATGGGTGGTGGTCTAGTGGTAGTACAAGAGAGTTGGTTCCCTTGTGCCACGAGAGTTGGTTCCCTTGTGCCATGAGTTCAATTCCTTTTTAGAATAAAAATATTTTATTTTAATCGGAATTGACTAAAGGCTAGCTCTGAGTACCTAAGGAGATTATGGGCCAAGAGGCCCAGAACTCCTGTGGTTTATCAAAAAAAAAAAAAAACCCTTGTAAATTCATCAACCATGACATGTAGCCTAGTGATTTGAGGTTGTACCATCAAAGTATCACTACCCGGTATATTGCATGTTGTTGACAAACCAAAACCTCTTAAACTCATATTAATTAGTTATTTTTTTAATGGTAATAAGGAAAAAGAAAATGATGTACATGATGTTTAAGACTTGTCAAACATAATTAAGAATTATATATATATATATATATATTAACTGAAATTTTATGATGAATCTAAATACTTATATATATATATTAACTTTTAGAATTTTGAGGATTTAAAAAAATATTAGAAGTTTTATATGTTTTAAAGATTTTTTATTAATGAATCAAAAGATTTACAAGTTCGGTTTTTATTTTTTAGAATTATTGTAGAATTAATTTAGATATTTGTTTTCAATTTTTGGATTTTTTAGAGAATTTCATTTGATTTTTCATATTCTCAACATGATTTTTATTAAAAACAAATTAAAGGATATTATTTTTTTTGTCAAGTTGTGGGAGTTAAGTTGGGTAAAATTTAAAAGTCTGATTATAATAATGGAAGACAAAATTAATTAATGTATTTTTTTGGGTATACAAATAGTTCATGTATTTTTGTAGAAATAGATATATATATATATTTGGTATATTTTTATGAAATTTTCCCAACTTATAAGTAATATATATATATATTATTTTTTTTCTGAAAGATTTCCTAAATTAGATGTGTTGAAACAACTTGTGGTGGAGCTAACTCTTTCCACACTTGAAAATCTCAATAAGTTGACGTATTTGGAGATGAGAAGATGCTCAAGTCTAGAGACTCTTCCGGAAGGCATCAACCTGCAAGCTCTCTTTCGCGTCGATCTCACTGGATGCTCACGGTTGAGGAGTTTCCCAAATATCTCAAACAACATATCAATTCTCACTCTAAACCAAACAGGAATTGAAGAAGTTCCTCGATGGATCGAAAATTTCTGTAAACTCGGATCCCTGCAAATGTGGAGATGCAGCCAGCTAAAACTCATCTCACCAAGAATTTTCAAACTCGATAATATTGAAGACGTTTTCTTCTCAGAATGTGAGCAATTGACTGGAGTTAGATGGTCTGAGGAAGCAGAAGACACCAATAATACTCGTACCAAGTTGTCAGTGATAATTTTCTCTAGCTGCTTCTATTCAAATCAAGAAGCCTTTATTCATCAATCAGATTCCGAGTGTCTGCTCTTACCAGGTATAGAAGTACCTCCATATTTTACTTACCGCTCTAGCGGTAGCTCACTTACCATCCCTCTACATTGTTCTTCTCTTTCTCAACAATCATTGGACTTCAAGGCTTGCGTCGTGGTTTCTGAAGAAACGATTAACCATCAGGTTCTCTTAATAAATATTGTGGTACATTGTCGGTTTAGAGACAAGCAAGGGAACTACTTTGAGCCTCATTCACCAAGGCACTTCTACTTACATCAAAAATATAATCATCTGACTATATTTGACTGTCGTTTCCCTCTAAACCAAGACTGTGATCAAGTTGATATAGAGTTTCCCGCTACTATTCCTGCTAGTATTCAACTCAAACTAAAAGGATGCGGTTTACGACTCTTTGATGACTCTACTCCAATTTACGGCTACTCAGAATGAAGCCGATGAAAGCAAAGTTGATGGTGATGATGAAGGCTATGAGACACCATTTGATGAAGAAGAGTGTGGAGACAACAGTGATGATGAAGGCTATGAGACTGCATTTGGGGAAGAAGAGTGTGGAGACAACTCAAGATCCTATTGACTTTTTAAGGAGAACGTGCAAGATTGTTTGGATTACCAAATCGGTAATCCATTAATGAGCAATCATTGAAGAGGCACACTTGTTCCTTTCCCTGAACATGTGCAAGATCCGATGAAATCAATGGTGAAGAATCTGGATACCGCAATGTAGAGACAGAGAAAATCAACTTTCCTTTTTATTATTATTATTTTATTAATTTTATTTTCCATTTTATTTTGTAAGGGATAGAAATACCTTAAAAAAACTGCAATCACGTTTTATTCTACTTTTTTCGTGAGAGAGCTGAACTTCTAAGCAACTCTTGGGCATTAGCAATCGATCCTGTTTGACACTTTGGAGAAGATTTATAATCCTTTTTTCATTTTTTCTATTGTCATCTAATCATATTTTCTTCAGTTTTTTTAATAGTTTTTATCGCTATGTGTGAGTAGTCTTTTAATTAGGTTTTAAGATTCAAAGTAAGAGAATTATTGATTTTTTGATTCAATTGAAAATTGAAATTCTTTATCTATTAGTTCTTTGATTCACATGTTCTTAATGCTAAAATTCGCCTTATCATCCAGTTTTAGATTTTAGGATTTTCTACACATCAAAATTGTTCGACATAATGCATGAATGAATATGAATTGAGCAAATTGATGCTAGTCATTGAGAATTGATGCTAGATAGATTTGTGACTGAATGAACCGGCTTGTTAATGCTGATTTTATTATAAGATTACAAATGAGATTTTAGTAGTTTCATTGTCTTGTTTAGTTGGTAATTCTTTAAGAGAGGGTAAGTCGATATTGTGTTTAATTATTGAATTGAGATTTCATTGTTTTGTGAGTCTTTGATCTCTGAAATACTCTATGACCTAATGTTTGTTGGAACTCAATTTTGAATAAATGTATTTGGCCAAATTTCCGGTGAACTCCATCACCGGAATAACCGGATCTTGGGCTCTTTGAAATCCTTGTAATGAGCACTATAAGCTAGTGTATTTACTTGTCAAAATTGAAATCAATTTGAATGAGAAATGAAAGTCCAAAGTGGATAGCTTGGAAGGCTTATAAAACAAGTAATTTTGACTAAGTGTCAAAATAAGCAAAATGTCCTGCATTGGATGGAGGAAAAGTTTTCCACTAGTATATATAATGTTACACTTACATACATTATAGTTCACTAGCTTTGGGAAGGGACACTAAAGAGTGAGAGATGGATTTGATGGATCACATATTATGCAAACACACACCCCGGCTTGGGCCCCGAGGACCTATTCTTTTTTGGGACAAATTTCTACTAATTATTTAGTTAATTTTTCTTAAAGATTTTTGCATAAATTCGGATAGATCTAGAAGTTTCTAGATTGTGTCAAGAATATTTTAGTAAATATTCTCGAATCCTTAAAAACGAAAAACATAAAAGTTTCCAGCAATCTCCTTCTTCTATTTTCTTAAAAGTAAGTCTCAAGAGTATATCGTAGATCTAGTTCGTAGATTCTATAATCGAGTGTTGCGATTATAGTCTCAACACGGTTGTAGCATGAGATTAAAAAATCTCATCAAACCGCCACACTACGGGAGATTTATTGAATTAAGGAAAGAGATCATATCTCGCCTCCACGTATTCGTCTTTCTTTAATTGGATTTTGTTTGTGATTTTTCAATCCAGGATTTCGCAGTCCTACAATTTTTAATCTTATAATCTACAATCTATAATTTTCTTTCTTAGTTTTATTTTGTAAATCTAAAAAACCAAAACCAATTCGATCATTCTAGTTTTAAACTGCTTTCGAATGTTTTTAGTATGACAATTTGTTATTTGTCATATATGTGGATTAGTCTGACATATATGACAATAAGTAAATCTAAATTATTTACATTGTTTGCAAATAATTTAATATCCCATGTTCTAATTGTTGTTTCAAGGATAGGTCTCTTCAAATATGTAAGTAACATATTTTGTTTAACAGTTTAACAAAAGATTAAAAAATGAATTGAATTGGTGGAATTAAAAGAAATGGTGCACATGAAAAAGGGGAAGAAATTCAGTATCTCTTTAACATGCTACAATCTATTTTATCTCATTTATTAATTTTGTATCTCTTTAACATTTCATATTACTCGTTATTATGACTTTTATCTTTTTCAACAAATAAACTATAATTGAATAGTGTTTTAACATGTTAAATGAAACGTTACAACATATCAACGTGTTTGTATTGTATAGCTAATATAATTTTGCATTAAAAATCATATAACACATTAAAAATAAATTGAATGTGTTACAAAGTTTTATATCACGTTATTGTTTTATATAACTCATTATTAAAATTATATCATATTAAATAAATATACCATATTTTATTGGTATGTTATGATTCTTGTTCAAAATATCGACCGCCTATGTGACAGTTTAATCAGTTCGGTAGCTCTTTGTCGTGATTATGACCAATTCGGTACATTAATCGGAAAACCGATTTTTCATTGGTCTAGATTGGTTAGGCGTTGAAACTAAGTCAAATTATGACGTGTTTTAAAATTTCTACTATGTTATAAACTCTTAACACAACTAGGTTTTTTACCCACATTACACACGAATATATTTTTATCGATTTATTTAATATAATTTTTTACTTACTCAATTTTACAAGTAGCTAGAGTATTATAAAATATTTTATTTTTGTTTATTTTAAACATATATATTTTCATTTATACTTTTAGTATTATTTATATAGGTTTTTAGAAAAATAAATTTAATATAGAATGAAGATTAATTTTGTTTAAAGCATATTGAAATATATGTATAATTTTTAATATAGAGTTAGGATTGTTGTCTCTGTAATGCTTGCGTATGTACTTTTTGATAAAATGTTCTCTGCTTTTGTTGCTTGAAATATGTTTTGCAGATGGTTTCCACTTAATTGCAATAGAAATTTAGGATCAACGACCACCATCTGACCATCATCTTCATTGGCATCTTTTGTTTCACTTAATAGAGCATTTCCATCCAACACTTAGCAACTATGCTGCAAAACTTCATTCTGATTCTTTGAGCCTCAAGTTTTGTTTCAGAGCAAAGACTTTGCAAGAATTCCACAAGTATGATTGTCTTATTGAAGTCTCCACATCGTCGCCATTGTTATAAAATTTTACATTATTTTTTGCAAGTATAATTGATTCTCACGAATCATTTGGTTTCTAAGTGAAATTTATCTATTTCCTAAAACATAAAATACTAATCTGATAAATTTATCTCCAACACCTCCAACAACTTGAATAGATAAAAGCCTACTGAGGTGAGCATATTAGCCTTAGAAGCATGAACTCAAGAATATCGAAAATATCAAGAATCATCATGTTCATATTCAGCTACTCTTCTTTTGGCTACCCTGGAGCTGAAAAAATAAAAAAATAAATGATTATAACAGATGATGCTAGTAAACTCTTTTGACATAATAACTATCCTAATTTAATGTCACGACACTTAAAACAAACTTAACATAATTATATAAATATTTAAAACATATGACCAAACTCAATTATTCGACTAACACTCTCCCTTAATTGAGTTTCGGTCTCACACCAAACTTGTTTTTTTAGTTCTTTGGATTTTTTTGATCAAACTCCAACTTCTTTTTTTTTTTGGTCTTCCTTCATTAATTTTGCTTTCTTTGTTAGTCATGATCGGAATATCTTCTTTCCCGGCTGTCATTACGCCTTTTCCGTTTCTAACATTGATTGGAACATTAGTGCTTTCACTAATCCTTGTGAAGTTTTTCACTTCCTTCGTCATGTGGTTTGTGCATCCACTATCCACCATCAAGACATCTTCGTCTTTGATTTTTGCTGAGTCTTCACTTGCGCTAAATAGCATGTGAACTCCATTGTCTTTGTCTTCATCTTCAAGACCCATATGCGCTCGTTCATATTTCTTCGAACAACAATATCTTGAGTAATGTCCAACTTCTCTGCAGGTGTAAAATTCTCTCTTGTTCCATGAACCTTTTTGCTGATAAGCCATGCTCTGTTTCTTCCAACAGTCGGCTTTCGTGTGGTTATTTTTCTTACAATAGCCACACCACTTTTTGCCATATTCCGGTTTAAAACCAGAATTCTCCCATCTTGGCCGAACATTGAACGCTCCTTCCGTCATGTTCTTGCTGCGGGCTTTCACATGTTTTTCATGTCCCTTCAGAGTTCCAATTAACTCCATTACCGGCAACGAAGTTAGATCCTTCGTTTGCTCCATCACAGCC
This sequence comes from Cardamine occulta, assembly GCA_028015245.1. Taxonomy (NCBI): domain Eukaryota; kingdom Viridiplantae; phylum Streptophyta; class Magnoliopsida; order Brassicales; family Brassicaceae; genus Cardamine; species Cardamine occulta. The sequence continues at coordinate 12,305,009 of CM051376.1, read as the reverse complement.
ACTATGCTGTCAAATCTTACGGGGAGAGATATGAGAATTTTCTGGACAATTTGGTAGTTCGTCTTCTCTTCTCCATGCACCCTTAATAGATTTCCCAAATCAATTAACTTTTCTGTGAAAATTTTGATGTTATCTCCTTCGTTCATCTTTAAGTTTTCATATTCCCTTCTCAACGATTGCATGTTGATCAATCGTACTTGCGGAGTCCCTTGAAATTCAGATTTTAATGCATCCCACGCTTCCTTTGAAGTTGTTGCTGGTGCTATATGGGAGAAGATCTGATCCGACACGGCTATTTGCAAAATTTGCAACACCATAATATCATTTATCGATGCTTCCTCCCATTGTTTTTGTTTCAACCGCAACACTTCGAGAGTGTGCTCTCTTTGCATCGGTTGGTTAGGAACTCCAACTTTCACCACTGTCCATATTTTACTAGTTTTGAAGATGGTTTTCATCTTTATGCGCCAGAAATCATATTTACCCCCATCGAATATAGCGATCACTTGTTGCGTCGTTCCCTCCATCGTCTTTGTTTTTTCTTTTTCTTTTTTGCTTGATCTTTTGCGGAAATTTTGCTTGTCTTCGTACCTTAATTGGCCCTAGAATCAATAGGGCTCTGATACCATGTTAGAAGTTATTCCTTCTTCTTACACAAAATACAACAAACGTTTACTTGTTGTAAGAGAAAAGAGAACAGATTATAATTTAATATGTGTTGCTCTGTTTTGTGACCAACTTACAACAAAGAGAAAAAACAAAATAAAACTTAAAACTTTTATTTATCAGAATTGAATCTGCAACATTTGGAACATATTTTTCATTACAACAACAACAACTTAAATAGGAGTTGAAACAATACAAGTGAAGAGTTGTGTCTCTTCCATCTTGTAACTTTTGACACAATACTACCCTAGTTTAATGTCACAACACTTAACAGAAACAAACTTAACATAATTATATAAATATTTAAAACATATGACCGAACTCAATTATTCGACTAACAGTTTGAACTAAATCTCTTGCACAACAAAAGATAATTGACTACCATTGTTATGTTAAATAGTTGATGATTAACTACTCTTGCCATTTTAGAAGATCCTTGTTTAATGAAAAAAATAAAAGTGTTAAAAAAATACTTACTATAATTTTGCCCGTCTGCAAGTATAATGGAATAAAGAAGAAAAAGTGGTGACAAGAGTCCAAACGATGATCTTATGGTATAAACCAGAATTAATCAAATAAATTATGATATTCTAAGTATAAACAATGTCTCTAATATTCTTGGTATTTTTATACATGAAACTGATTAGACCAAATGGATATTTATGTAAAAAATTTGTTTGATTAGTGCATGTTTTTGTTTAGTATATTCAAATTAATTAAATTGAAATCTTATCACAAAATAAATAGAAAAGACAAATCAGAACATATTCATCACTCCCAGTAGGTTTGTCATTGTCAGTAAGTTTATCAAGAAATCTTCATTCAATGGAAGTTCATCATTCCAGAAAAAGAAAGTTTAATATTATTATTATCATACAATGCGTAGTAATTGATTTAACACGTTACAATCAATTTGATATTGTTTATTAATTTTGTATCTCTTTAACATTTCATATTACGCTTTATCATGTCTTATATCTCTTTAAACAAATAAACAATATATCAATTATCTAGCAAACAATATCGCTAAAAATAGTGTGTATATAGAGTGTTTAATCATGTTAAATGAAAAGTTAACACGTATCAACATGTTTGTTTTGTTCAGTTATTATATTATCACATTACAAAAACATATACACGTTAAAAAATAAATTGAATGTGTTACAAAGTCTTATATCTCTTTTTTTATATATCTCCTAATTAAAATTATATCATATTAATAACCATATTTCAATATTTTTGTTAATACGATAAACCAAAAAGTATTAAACCATTAGTTTACATATAAAATTTGATATTCATGTTTTATATAGTATAATAATTTGTATAAAACGATACAAAAAAACTTAACCTATTGTAATAGTTCTTCAATATATAACAATCTATATCATGTTAACAGAATAAATAACCATTCAAATATGTAATTAATTTTTCGTCGGGTATATCGGAGTTATTGGCGAAACCTAATTTTTTTCTACCGATGTTGGAATTACCGCCAACAACATGTCTTCTGATCAAAACTATCTATGTAATGATAAATATGGAATAAACAAAATTTATCTTTGTTAGTTTTTAATTTTTAATTTTAACTTTTTTGGCATCTAAAATTTATATAAAACCTTTTGGGATACAAAGACCGGCAGAAGAGTTAATTCCCCCATGAGAAAAACCAGATGTAAATAGAAATAATCCCGGAAACACAATTTCTAAAAATAAACATCTAACCTGTAGAAAACGAATCTAGTGATTGAGCGTAAAGAAGAACCAAACCTCGTCCAATGTATTGGCTAAAAGAAACACGATCTATAACTTATTATATTGGTACAACAATGAACTTGTTGAGCCAAAAGCTATACACGCGAATAAATCAAATTAGAGACAATCTCCTTCTCTTCTTTAAAACAAAAATATGAATCTACCAGTGAAATCAACACATGATTCCGCAATTAGATAATCGATTCAGAGGAAAAATCTTTACCAAAACAAAAAGCGATAATAACATATAGCCAAAATAGCGGCAGCGACTGAATAAAATGAGACGTCGGAGCTAGGTACCTCGAACAAAGATAGGAAAAAAAAGCACAACTCTTTAAGAAAAAAGGTAGAGGTTCTAGAGAAAGAGAGGACTGTTTTTTTTACATCTAAAGATTTTACTTGAAACGGCATTTCTTCAGCAGGAGCCATCTTTTACAACCATCAAAGATATTAAAAGGAAATTGAGTCATGCTTAGTATCTCGAAGAAGTGTACTGGAAGCAGAAAAGCAGAAATCAGTGGTTGCTAGAAGGTGATAGAAACACAAAAATTTTCCATGGTTGTGCAAGAACTTGAAAAGCACGAAATCGAATGGTAATGGTTAAAGATAATAATGGCGTGGAGCATACGAGTGAAGAAAATATATCATTGGTGGCAACAGACAACTTTCAACAATTATTTCAGAGCAATGCTACGGAGGAATGGGGAAATTTTTTCGATAACATTTCCTCGCCGGTTACAGCGCAGATGAACCAATTACTGACCCAACCAGTTCTAGCTGAAGAGATACGACAAGCAGCATTAGAGATCAATGGGGACAAGGCCCCGGGACCAGACGGGATGACAGGATATTTTACCACCAATTTTGGCCTACTATTGGTGAGACAATAATTCAGGAGGTCAAGCTATTCTTTGATACGTGTATTATGCCTCCCCAGCTTAATCAAATGAATATTTGTTTGATCCCAAAAATTGACAAGCCTATCAAAATGAGCGATTATCGTCCAATCAGATTATGCAACGCCTCTTACAAAATTATATCAAAGGTACTTACTCAGAGACTAAAGAAGATATTACCGCAAGTGATTTCACCTGAACAAACAGGGTTCATTCCGGGAAGACATATTACATATAATGTCTTAGTGGCTCATGAATTAATTCATTCCCTTAAGTCAAGGAAGAGACAATCGAAGACTTACATGACCATCAAAACAAAACAGATATTAGCAAAGCATACGACAGAGTGGAATGGAATTTTTAGGAGGAAGCTATGGTGAGACTAGGATTCAATGCAAATTGGATTGGTTGGGTAATGGCTTGTGTTCGTTTGGTATCATATACTGTCCTTATTAACGGAAGCCCATATGGATCAGTTGTGCCTCAGCGCGGAATACGACAAGGGGATCCTGTTTCACCTTATTTGTTCTTATTATGTGCCGAAATGTTAACTCAGAAGCTGCGTCACAAAGAACAGAAAGGAAATATTATAGGTCTCTCAATAAGTAATTTTGGGCCTCGGGTTAGTCATCTCCTCTTTGCGGATGATTCTTTATTTTTTTGTCAAACGAATAAAAGAAGTTGTGAGGCGCTGGCAAGAACACTTAATCGATATGAACAGGTTTCGGGCCAACAAGTTAATCTCGATAAATCTTCTATAACGTTTGGATCACGAGTTTCTATATTGAAGCAGCAAGAGGTAAAACAGTTTATTCACATTGAGGGAGTTGGTGGATGTGGGAAGTATTTGGGGTTGCCCGAAGAGTTTTCAAGAAAGAAAGTCGAGATGTTTGAGTATATTGTCAAGAAAGTGAAGGAGCGAACGAAAAACTGGAATAATAAATTCCTTTCGGATGCTGGGAAAGAGATACTACTCAAATCAATTGCAGTTGCAATGCCTACTTACGCTATGATTGCTTCAAGATTCCACTAACAATATGTGATGACATTAATTCATTACTTTCTCAATTTTGGTGGGGATCAAATGAAAACAAACGGCGTATATCATGGGTGGGATGGAAACGACTGAGTTTTCCTAAGAAGGAAGGAGGTCTTGGCTTCAAAGATATTGAGAAATTCAATGATGCGTTATTGGCCAAACAGGCTTGGAGGATACTCAAACATCCAGATTGCCTATTAGCTTCAGTTCTAAAAAATCGTTATTTTCCGGATACTAATATTCAACAAGCCCGTCTTGGACCTCAACCATCACATGGGTGGCGATCGATACTTCAAGGCAGAGATTTGCTTATTCAAGGTCTTCGGTACAAGGTTGGCAGTAACAGTCTCATCAATTCAGTGTCTAATGCGTGGATACGGACTCACCCGCCAAGAGCACCAAGTATTTTTTGAGGTCCCATGAATTCTACTATTTATGACATGAGGCAATCAAATGGTAGACAGTGGAATGAGCAGATATTAAGACTTTGGCTCTCCGAATCAGATGCAGATATTGTGAGAAGAATCAATGTACCACAACATCAATGTGACGACAAGCTTATATGGCATTACACTAAAGATGGTGAATATAGTGTCAAGTCAGGTTATTGGATGACTAATCATCTTCCAGAGTCTGCAAATCAGACCAATATACCTCCGAAAGGTTGTCCTCTACTAAAGGCAAAGATATGGAAGACATATATTCCACCAAAAATTAAACATTTCTTCTGGATACTACTTTCTTCGGCACTGAGTGTCGGTATGGAGCTTAATAGAAGAGGGGATTCCCATTGATCCATTATGCAAAAGATGTCACCAAGACGATGAATCAATAAATCATATGTTGTTCCAATGCCCTTATGCCTTATCCGTGTGGAACAGAGTCCCTTTGCAAAGTCCGATACCTTTTTCTACTAACAATATGTTAGAACATAATATTAAGGCTTTGATAGTAGTTTCTGATACGGCATTAATGGATGAGAACAAATACACCCCATTCTGGACTTGTTGGCATATATGGAAATCTCGTAATGATCTAATCTTCAACAAGGTCAGTTGGCAACCAGATTCGGTAATTCGAAAGGTGAAAGAGGATGTCTTGGAATGGATATCTGCGAAGTCGGTTCAACAAGATACGCAAACTCAGAATTATAGTTCAACTCCACCCACAACGTCAAGCTGAACAAATCCTCCTCCAGGTTTCTTCAAAGTAAATTTTGATGGAAGCTTTAATTATCAAACTGGACATATAGGAGCAGGATGGATTATAAGAAATGTCGATGGTTGTTTTTGTCTTGCCGGGAGTTCCAAGTTAAGACAGGCTGCAACTCCCCTCGAAGCGGAGGGTCTCGCTCTCTTCCATGCGCTTCATTCTTCATGGTGTCGAGGATATAGGTGAGTGATTATGGAAGGAGACTGCAAAGTACTATTCAATATTCTTGAAAATCGAAGAACAGTTGTGTCTATGGAGCATCTCATTACCGATATCCGCAGTTGGGCGGATCGTTTCTCAGAAATAAAATTTGCGATGGTATCAAGGGAATGCAGTAATGTTGCAGATAAATTAGCAAGGTCTACCTATTTTCAACGAGTAACATCTCAAATTTATTCAAATCCTCCTAGTTGTATATGGAGGTTTATGTAAAACAATATGTAAACAATTTCTATTCAATACAAACAAGACGTTAAAAAAAAAAGATTTTATTATAATTTGGATAACAAAGCCAGCGAACAAACAAAGCCAGCAAAATACACTTGTTCTATGAAGACTAAGGCTTAAACAAAAAGAAGCTAGGGTACAAGCCAATACGAAAACCGGTGGACCCAGAAAAATTTATGATCAGGTGCACAAAAGCATTATAGTGGGATTTGAACCCATAACTCACAGTTTAGGAGGTGCATTTTCTACCACTATACCACTTTGATATAACTACAATACATGTAAAAACTAAATATTATATTATTTGATCGGTGTAGCTGACCTACCCTTTAGCAACATGGGTCGACCCTGAATACGAATCAAGAAACATACAGGAATCAAAAACCGAAATAGAAACAATAGAAACCCTGAAAATGCCAAACCCCATCACACTTACACAAACTTCAAAACACCCAGAGAACCTTGATATGAAATACCGACAATACCATGAACGGAAAAACCAACGTTATAAGAAACCTCCTATAGCGTAAGCAAGATTACCTTTCAAATTAGTACTCTAGGCTTCATAATCTGACAAGACAAGGATGCTCCAGAAAGATAACTTGAAACAAAAACTTTCGGATGTGGTAATGTCTTCAAAGACTATTAGACGCCTCGATAGAAACCTCTTGGAAGGATCCAATTTCGATCAAATCTGTGTAGAATCTTGATTTCTACAATATGACAAACTTAATAATTTCAATAGACTAAGATATAAAACAGAATTATAATACAACAAATAATACCAAAACTTGTTGAACGAAGAACGATTAGTGGAGTCGAGATGAAGATTTCTTTTTTTAATTCTTTAATTGCCCGTAGTGTGATGGTTTTACGCAACCAGAATCCTAGGATACAACCACATCTTCTTTTGATTTGCAGCACTCAAAATCAAAAGCCTAACGAATGCTAGTGATGTATTTACTCTCAAGACTCAGAAAAAATAGAGAGAAGAGACATGAGGAGGATTGTTTCTTATTGTGTATCTGAATGAATGAGATTGGTCTCTCTCTAATGAGAAGACAATGACCATGAATTAATAGCCTCAAGAGCTCATGTAACCTCCATGAAAATAAAGAGGAGAATAACAACTTAATTGAGAATTAATTCTCACCTTAATTGTGTTGTTACAAGATTCACTTAAAGGAGTTATTTGTTGATTTAGTCAACAATATAACTTGAATGAATTTGGACAAATAAGAATAATCATTTGGGTTGTAAGCCCATTATTCAAATTTCATAACCCACATCCAACATGGCTCAACACACATGCGGTTTGAGTTTCTCCTCTAAATTTCAAGAACGACATTTGACCCTTAGTCAAGCTAGTCACTTCATAGCTCTATTTTGCATTCAGATGAACTCTGTTTTTGACATTCCAATACACCACCATGTAGTATTCGCGGCGACGATTCTATCGTGCCCAAGACCGATCATTTCAGTGAACGTCTTCACTAAAAAGTCCACCGGAAAATGGTCAAAGCAACTTTGTCAAAAAGCGAGTTCCAACAATTCCCCACATGAAATAGAAATTACTCTAGACACATGATGACTCAAAAGAGTTAACCTAACTAGACAAGACTCGACAAAAGAACTTTTGAGAGTACCAGTGAAAAATTCATTGTATCTGAGATGGTTGCATTTTCCATCTTTGAACCACTCGTTTTAATATCTGTCGGATTAATTCGGCCAAATGGTGAACATGATGTCTTGAACCATCCAGACTTTGATGTAAACCTAGACAACATCTATCGCACAGCTTCATTTTCTCACAGAACTAGGTTCTCTATTGTGTTCATTTTGGCCTTGAACATGCCTGGTTAATCATGAGTGAAGTTGGAGAATATAGCTTGAATTTCATACTCACTAGGTGATCGCCACAAGTATTTGTTTAAAGAAGTATCTTGTAATACTCCACTTATTTTTCAAAGTTATGGACTTGAATCATTAAAAGCTAACACTTATCCTTGTTTATATTTAGGAAGCATTGTTTATCATCTTGGGAACTGAGTAATGACATAAAGTCTATTAGTGTTTTTATTAGATTTTGTTTGATTTAGTTTTCCCTTTGAACCTACATCTTGGGATCTCCACTCACGTAAGTGAGGTTTCCATCAAACATCCTCTTTAGTTATAGGCAATAAACCCATTCCCTTTGATGATTTCAAAACTTAATCACAAGCCAAATCTTTGGTAGATGGATCCACTAGGTTATCGAATGATTTGATATAATCGATCGTTATTACACCACTTGAGATCAAGTGTCTAATGGTTATATGTCTTCTTCTGATGTGACAAGATTTACAATTATAGAGATTACTCAGTGCCTGTGTCGATTGACTATCACATTGTACACATAATGTTGGGACTAGTTTCTCCCACAATGGAATATAATCATTGGTTTTGGTCCATTTGTGACCATACGAGGTGGTACTGCAACTTTTGCCCGACACCCCCACACTTTCAAGTATTTGTACAAATGTACTTTACCTTTCCAAAATTCATATATCATCTTGGCAATGACTTTATTTGGTAAGATACATTTCCCCCACATTTCCTGAGATAACTTAGTGTTTGGCAACATTGCATTCATTATATCTTTAAAACGTCAGAATTTTAAATAGCGGTTAAAGATTTTATAAGCGTTTTAAGCTATTGTAAGCGTTATAAGCTTTTATAAGCATTTGTAAGCGTTATAAGATTTTGTAAGCTTTTATAAGTGTTATAAGCTTTTGTAAACATTATAAGCTTTGTATATAAGCGTTATAAGCTTATATATATATATATATATTCTCAAAACTCTAATAGATTCAAGTGAAGAAGGAACAGTTTTGTCGATGAAGAATGTTATTTTCTATAGAAAACACATTTAATGTTCATCAGAACTTGCATCCTTTATCATATTTATCCATTTTGTATGGATTTTGTTTCCATTATGGTTTTGAATGTCCATCTTGTATGCTTTGAACTTTTTCAAATGCATATTTTTGCTTCTTAGCAAGTATATATCTACAAAAATAGATATTGATGGTAGCAGCTTAATGCCACAATTCCATTCGATTGTTTCCAACTTGGTTGACTTTTGAACTGCAATACATGTGTTTGGTTTAGTCAGATTAGTCTGGAATTTTTCCATTGTCTCTGCATGGTCGATTGTGGTACGCCATTCATTAGCATTGCTATGAAATGCGTAAGCTTTTTGATCATCCATAATGCCACAATTGGGACATTTTTTTTCCATTGAACTTCTTTTAAGCATTATGTGTTATGAAGCTAGTTGTCATGGACTGATTCCTCCTTAATCGGTCAGTGCGGCCTTAGCACCTTTTGCCCCTCGCAAATGCTAAGTCAACCTACCCAAATTCAGACCTTGGTCCTTAGAGAGGAAAACTCAAGAGATTTTTAGAGAGAGAAAGAGAGAATGGAAATTGTATTACTTAGAAATGCTTGGATGGTTACAAATGAGGATTCCACCCCTATTTATACAAGTCCCTCCCCGAATCAACGGTGGGGATTTATTCTCTAGATCATTCCACACATCTATGGTGGGGATCTATTCTCTAGATCCTTCCACACTTCTCTATAGTCTCTAAGACATTCTACAAACTTTTAGAATACGGCTAAGACACTTGGGTTGTAAAAGTCTATGGATTCTCCTTTGGACACGGCCCATTATCATCATGTAAACTTTTGGGCTTATTGGGCCAAAATTGGGCCATGACATAGTGGAGGCTTTCACAGAAATTTATGTTTCTCTTTGTGCTTGTGTTCAGATATGTGAACAACATATGCTTTGCGGTCTATAAAGTCAATCGGCTGCCTGACAATCAAGTCTTTAAGACTATTAGCCTTTTGCTTATGTCATAGATAATTCTTGAAATATTTCCAAGCTAGTGGAAATATCTCAATTAAAACAACAGACCTAGTATGTCAATGTTATGACATCCATGCAGTCATTATCTCATGCATCAGCAATCACAGGTTATGACTTTTATATGATGAACTTAGAGCCCACCAATTTAAAGTTTAGAAATTTCTTCACTATGAATTTCTTAAAACATGTTTTTAGATTTGTACTTCATCTCAAAGAAGCATGACTTCTCAGTGTAGATTGCATAAAACATTCTCAATGGTACAAGATTCACCACTGACTAAAGTTATAACGTTAGTATTCTCAAGAGAAAGCATATGCTCCTCTTTCAGTTACTTCTCTAGTTTCGGCATGGTCCGGAAAATAAACATATTATCCTGCCACATTATGAATCGATTTTCATTGAATTTATCTAGTATTAATCCTATATTATTGGGATACTGTAAATGTTCCTAAATAGAATAAGGAACTTGTCCATATATTTAGTCTAGAGTTAAGGAAATAACCTTGTTCTCCAAGGCAAAGTCTTTGTATAAATAAGTTGTATTGGCATATGAATAAAGGAGGCAGTTTCGATAACCTAATTCTACATATGTTTACAACATTAGGCTCTAACATGACAATCTGATAAAATCAGAATTTGGCACAGTCATATGTGGCAGACCAATACCAAACTAAATTTAGTGCGTCGACTCACTATACTTGTAACCAAGATCAAATTAGTACATGTAGAAGTTCAATCTAATATATATATAAAAAGCAATTTAAACAAATGTGAAAAAATTGCTATAAATAATTAAATTGAAATTTCTAAACTTAAGAATTTAATTAAACGTAGGGACAAAAATTAACAAAATAAATTGCATAGATTAAAATTTAATTTAGTCAAATTAAATTGCCAACTGAAAACGTATCCAATTTTTCATCAATGCAATAACTGAGAAACGTGCATTAAAAACATATCGAGGAATAAGCAAGCAATAACATGATTTGAAATTTGTTACTCCAACAATCAGTGATTATAAATCATCTTTTCTTCTTCGAACACAACTAAGAGAGGGAGAGAAACTGTAACCATTTGATATACGCAAACCATGCATATTAATCAAATAATTAGACGGAGAGATGATAAATAATTGCAAAGAACCCTGCAATTATCAACCAATCCACATAACAAAATCTGGATTTTTTTTTGCATAACTCTCCATCCACCTGTTCTTATCAAAACCTTTAACAATTAATTTTTTCATTAGTGTATTAACGGAAAATTAAAGAATTAAGATTGTAGAACCTTGATTTCTACGATATGGCAAAATGAATAATTTCAATAGATTAAGATATAAAACGGAATTAAGATACAACAAATAATATCAAAACTTGATGAACGAAGAACGGTTTATGCGGAGTCGAGATGAAGATCTCTTTCCTTAATTCTTTAATTGCCCGTAGTGTGACGGTTTTACGTAACTAGAATCCCAGGATACAACCACATCTTCTTTTGATTTGCAACACTCAAAATCAAAAGTCTAACGAACGCTAATGATGTATGTACTCTCAAGACTCAGAAAAAATTGAGAGAAGAGACATGAGGAGGATTGTTCTTGTTGTGTATGTGAATGAATGAGCTTGGTGTCTCTCTAATGAGAAGACAATGACCATGAATTAATAGCCTCAAGAGCTCATGTAACCTCCATGACAATAAAGAGGAGAATAACAACTTAATTGAGAATTAATTCTCACCTTAATTGTGTTGTTACAAGATTCACTTAGAGGAGTTATTTGTTGATTTAGTCATTTGGGTTTGGAAAAATAAGAATAATCATTTGGGTTGTAAACTCATTATTCAAAGTCCAAATTTCATAACTCACATCCAACATGGCTCGACACACATACGCGTTTGAATTTCTCCTCTAAATTTCGAAGAGCGACATTTGACCCTTAGTCAAGATAGTCACTTCAGAGCTCCATTTCGCATTCAGACGAACTCCGTTTTTGACATTCCAATATACCACCATGTAGTGTTTTTGCAGCGACGATTATATGGTGCCCCAGACCGGTCATTTCAGTGAACGTCTTCACCGGAAAATGGCCAAAGCCACTTTGTCAAAAAGCGAGTTCCAACAATCTGTAACATAGAGACAATAAGCGAGTACGAACCACACCGAAAGGAGTCGATCTAAAGTAGACCGAGAGAAGCAACATATCGAAACCAACGAAAATCCAAGGAGAACTCCACATAAGAAGAGAAGACGATTGTAGGCAATGATGAAAAGGAAAAAAAAACAGGGCTCCACCCTGCAAAGAGAGAGTGAAGCATAACCGTGGATAAGTAGAAATAAACCAGAGAAAACCCGTCTGTTCTGCCGAAGAACCAAAAAACCAAGGAAACTAACAATTGAGCAAAACTGCTCATGAAAGAGACAAATCTGCCAAAGAGGAAATGGTCAAGCCGAGACAAATGTGAGACATTTGCGAACGAACTACACCGTTGATCACAAATTTTTGCACCACCATAGATAGATCTGTCGACTTCAATTCCAAAAGTCCAACGCCCGCAACATCAAAAATATGAAAACGATATTAAAGAGAGGAAAGACGATGAAAAACCAACGTTGGCAATAAGGTAATCGCCAGAGACCAATCAATCGGCAAAGTCAAAATCGAAATAAACCGTTTTCTATTGATATTTGAACTACAATTCACCCTATTTTTTACAAATGTCAAAATTCTCCTAACCAATTAAATTTGCTCACCCACTAAACCGTGTCCTCAAAAAAAAAAAAAAAAAAAAACGCGTTAAAAGTTTACCTTCCCCTTTAAGTTAATACCTTTTCTCACTTTCCTTCATACATAACTCTCTCTTCTTCTTCTTCTTCTTCATCACAAACCTTTTAGTCTTCTCCTTCAAATCCCTAAAATTCTCCCAAAAAAAATCAAAAACTATGCAAGATCATTCACGACCCGCTACGGGTTACCCATACCCATACCCAAATCAACCCGTCACTTCAACCAACGGTTATCCACCACCAAACACCACCGGAGCCGCCGCTCCTTACCCATACCAAAACCACAACCCATACTACGCGCCACAACCAAATCCACGCGCCATCTTACTCCGTCGTCTCTTCATAATCTTCATGGCTTTTCTCCTAATCTTAGGTCTAATTCTCTTCATCTTCTTCCTAATCGTTCGTCCTCAATTGCCAGATGTTTACTTAAACTCACTCTCCGTCTCCAATTTCAACGCCTCCAACAACAAACTCTCTGGGAATTGGGAATTTCAAGTTCAATTTCGTAACCCTAATTCAAAGATGTCACTTTACTATGATTCTGTGTTATGCGGTTTGTATTACAATCGTGAGCCTTTATCCGAGACTCGTTTACAGCCGTTCGATCAAGGGAAGAAAGATCAGACGGTTGTTAATGGAACACTCTCTGCTTCGGGGACTTATGTTGATTCTCGTTTGGTTGATTCGATTGGGAAAGAGAGAAGTGATAAAGCAAGTGTTGAGTTTGATTTGAGGATGGTTTCTTACGTCACTTTCCGGTATGGTGCTTTTAGGAGGAGGAGGTATGTTACGGTTTATTGTAATGATGTGGCCGTTGGTGTTCCGGTTAGTAGTGGTTCTGGGAAGATGGGTGGTTCGGTTAAGAGATGTAAAAGCTTTTGAGTTTGTTTCTTTAGGTGAGATTGTTACTACTTGACTAAATCTTTTGATTAATGTAAAATCGACTATGTGTTTTTGATGTGGTTGATTGAAAGAAGAAGAAAGATTCAAACTTTTAGGTGTTTTTTCTGTTAGTTAATTGTGTTGTTGATGTATTTTGATTCTTGAAGATGATTAGTACTATTGGGTTTTTGGTTATGCAATTGCAATAAGAATAGATTGTGGTATGAATGGAGATAATGGAATTTTGAATAGTCTGTGGAATGATTTTGGTAGTAGTGAGTTCTTATTAACATGATGTGTTGTTTCTTATTTCAATTTTGGCTCTGCTGTGATGTCGAAAGATGGGATCTTTGTGGCATGATTGAGTCACTTTTGAGTCAATAGGGATGCTTAGTCTTAATGGAGAATTGGTGGGTTTGAAGATAATGAAACTTTGAGTAGTCTCTTGAATGATTAGTGCTAGTGAGTGCTTAATCTTATAACATGATGTGGTGTTCTGGATTTCAATTTTTGCTCTGCTATGATGTTGAAAGATGGGAACTTTGTGGCATGATTGATTCATATTTGAGAATGTTTCAAGGTTGAATCTTTAGGTTTAAGTGATTGCCAATAGGAATGCTTAGTTTTATTGGAGAATTGGTATTCATAGTAGAGCATCTTTAGGTTAGGTAACAGCACTAATCTGATTTCTGCTTCAAGTGTTTTCTTGGTAATTTGAGTTGTGGTGGTGCATTTTTGTGGGGTTTGAATGATATGGCTTATGGTATCTGGATTTGCTGCTTGCGGCTGTATGATGATTTATTCGCTTAAATCTCTTACGAAAAGTGCAACTGTTTGTTTTGGTGTGGTGAGTAAGGAAAGATGATTAAGGGATAATGTTGTGAATGGTTCGAATTCCTTCGGTAAGATTGTAGGATCTTGATTTCTGAGGGATAATTTCCTGAGTGGTTCTAGTTCTTTTGGTTAGATATTAGGATCTTGAAATGTATGCTGCATTCTTTGATGCTTCACTGCTTCTAAGAGGGTTCTATAAGATTTCTTGGGTCATTACGAAAAGTTAGATCTTTGTTTTGTTTTTTTTTGGTAAAATGATGTTTGAGTTTTTAAGCAAACCATAGTCGCACAGTAAAGAATACAATTTTTTGTGTATTAAATATGAATCATAATTTTTTTAGCAAAAGTTAAACTGTCAAAGTGAAAGCCCCAACATAAAAAGATGGAAGGGCAAAGGTTTTTTGCAAATTTATCCTTAGTTTGCAAAAAATGCAAGTTAAACATTGCAATATGATTTGCTCTGTTGAAGAAGAAGAAACTAAAAAAGAAGGTCAAATCCACGAAGTCGAAATAAAACCTCACAAAGCCGTCGAAGAAGAGAAGAAAATTGGTTAAAGACAGTGCAATTTTTCTGTGTAAATTTAATTGAAAAAATAAAATTCAAGAGGGTAAAAATAAATTTAAATGGAAAGTAATGAAACAAAGTAATTGACAAAATAAAAAAGGAAAACAGAAAAGGAAATGTTCACTAGGAAGAAGGGATATTAACAATACCGACAAGAGATGAATATATTGTGTCGACCAATCAACGAATCAAATCTAACTATAAAAATGTTTATAATTCCCCCTTTCAACATTTTTGTATCTCTTTACAAATCTTGTATTTCGAAAATTTCCAAAACCATATAACCCTCCACCATCTAAGCTTCTCTATATATATACGTCTCATAGTTCTATAAAATCTTAAAGAGAAGAGAAACTAACACTTAGCCATCTAAACAATGAAGAAAGAAGAAGCAAAAGAAGAAGGCGCAGCGAAAAAATACATTCAAGTTGTTTATTCAGACAAAAGAAAGAAAACAATAATCTACGTTTTGTCCGCTTTAATCTTACTCCTAATTTGTGTGTGTGCCTTTGGTTACGTTGCTATCCAACCGCGAGTTCCACGGTTTAGGCTCAACAATCTCTATGTTTCATCTCTCTCATCAAACTCAAGTGTGATGGTAAGTATTTTTTTATCAATTTAAACAACCAAACTATTTATTCCAAATCTAAGTTTTTAACTATAACAACAAATAATGTCTTCTTTTTGAGAGGGGAGAAACGTAGTGATTGTTGAGCCTAAACGATGGAAGTCGCGCTCTATGTTTCTCCCCTCTCAAACTCAAGTGTGATGATACATTTTTTTCAATTTAAAAATCATTATTATAACCATAACAAAAAATACATATCATAGTTTTAACCATTAATCTAACCCTAATAAAATATTTTGATTCGATTTGATACCATATTAAGAAGTTTCATGTAATTAAGTTAAAAAAAAAATTCTATTTCATTGCTTAGAAAACTTTGTTACTATGTTATTTATATCATTGTTGGATAAAATTCTAATGTTGTTTAACCACAATAGGTGCAACTATCATCGACCAATCCAAGCCCTAAGAGTAGTATTTACTACACCAATATGAATCTACATGTGAGAGTCTTAGGAGATTTTGAGACGGAGAGTGTTTCCTTGGAGAACAAGCTTCAAGAGCCACATGGAGTTGCGACCTGGACAGCTGTTGTAGCAACCAATAGCGACAAGGTAAGGCCTAGTGGGGCTTTTCTGGTGAGAAATGGTCTAGCCGATGGTGATGTCATTGCAGATTTGATGATCCAATGGAAGAGTGGAATCTTCTTGTCATCAAAGTATGGTTATCAAGTAAGATGTCCGGTTTTGGTTAGATTGGAAGATTTGAGCTCTGCAATTGCCAAACCAATGTCTACTTGCTCTAGTCGTTCCACCTAGTTCTTCTTGTTTTAATACTTATCATTTCTTTGTTAACATTTTAGACCTTTTTACTCCTACAAAAGGTTCATAAACTATTTTTTGATAATACTAATTTGAGGAAACAAATTTTATAAAATGTTGTTTTTTATATATAATAGTGGAATGATTTTGACACCATTCTCTCCTTATTTTGCTTACTTTTTTTGTTAGGTATTGACAATATCTTCATCTTCTTCTTCCTCTTTATCCTTAAAGCTCTTTTGCGATTTTGTTAATCTTTCATGTTAGTGCCAATTTCTTTTTTTTCCTCGAAATTATTACCTTGAACTGAGAAAGATAGATCAAAGAAATATAACATTTTAGTGTGACAAAGTGATTTTCTAATAGCATAATGGGAGAAAACGTATTTCGTTAGACATTACAAGTTCTCCAAATAACACATTTTCTTATCACTTTGGTTAAAATGTGACTCTGTATTTAATAAGCTTTCTCTTGAAACGCTAAGAGAAGTTCACCAAAAGTGACCGTTGGACTGAAACCTCCCAAATTGCACAACTATTCTTTTATCTTTGGCTTCTCATGGGTCAAGAACCATTCTTTAGCAGCAGCAATAGCATCCTCGCTTTTCTTTCCATGGTTAGTGGCTTTCGACGCTTCTTTTGCTTCTTGCGGTTCCAAACTTTTCCTTCTACAACTTGATCCTGTATCTCCATATTGAAGCGACGCTTGCTTCGCTTGTGAATCTGTTTTCTTCTCTTCTTTTCTCACCTCCTCGAGCTTCTCTTCTTCTTTTCTCTGCCTCTTTAGCTTCGATATCTCGAGCTCCAAATGCCACATGTTTTCCAATGTTGAAGTAGAAATCTCTCAAGTCTTCCTTCTTTGTAACCTAACAGAAAATGAAAACAAATGAAAAGGGCTGACGTGAGTATCTTTTTCATAGCAATGAATGGACAAGGAAAGCGTAGACACGAAAAAAACGCAACTTACATCTTCTTTTTCCTCTTGAGATATAAACCTAATAAAAAGTGCAACAACTATTAGAAGTAATGCGTTTGGAGGCTCAAAGACTTCATACCTTTACCAACCTAAAATAAAGTAACCAAGCTTTAGTCTTTTGGTAACTTCATGTAACCATTGGTTATATAAGCTGTCTTTCTAGTAATTATAGAGTATTGCAGGATGTGTTTTTATCCATATTTTTGGTGGTTTCTATATTTCAACCGTATGCGAAACTAGTCAGCCATAGATAATACCTTCCTCTTAAAAAGCATTGAAACAAAGATTTTGATTCCCTAAGCCAAGGACAAGCTTCCAAGAGCAGATAACTTAAGAGAGCGCGCTCTCAATCTTTAACTTGTGTTGGATCTCTCACTTTAATCCCCTTTCCAGTTCTAACTTATATAATGTTTCCTTTGTCTTTTTTCCTATTTATCATTCCATTGATAGATAGATCATAGATATTGTATAACTTAGGACATTTAGATTGACCCTGTAATTTCATAAGTGTTATCTTGACAAGTTTTTTTTAAACAGAGGATGATCGATAAGACAAGTTCACCAAAAGTAATCGTTGCACTGAAATCAGCCAAGTTGTACAATCTTTTCTTCTATCTTTGCCCTCTTACGAGCCAAGAACCGTTCTTTAGCAGCAGCAATCGCATCCTCGCTTTTCTTGTGGTGGTTAGTGTCGGCTTTTGGGGCTTCTTTTGCTGCCTCTTTGATTGATGTGTCTCTCTCGTCAGAACCCATTTTCTTCTCAGGTGCTGCTTGCTCTGCTTTTTGCGGTTCCACGCTTTTCCTACGACTTGATCCAATATCTCCAGATTCAGGAGACACTTCCTTCTCTGGTGATTTTCTTTTCTTCTCTTTCCGTGTCTCTTCTTTTCTCAGCTCCTCGAGCTTCTCTGCCTTTCTCTGTTCCTCGAGCCTCTCTGCTTCTTTGGCTTCAATATCTCGAGCTCCAAATGCCACATTTTTTCCAATGTTGAAGTAGAAATCACTCAAGTCTTTCTTCTTTGTGACCTAACAGAAGATGAGAAACAAATAAAAAGAGCTGACATGAGTTTAAAAGGCTATAAAAACAAATCAGTTCAAAATCCACCAAAGCTATATCTACTCGGTTAGTCCTCACCATTTATAATACACAGAGACAAGAAAATTACTACTAATCCTGAGCTACTTAGACAAGAAAATGACTTCACGTCCTAACAGCCACAACATGCAACAAGGTTCTAAGAAGAAAAGATTGCGATCAAGCAAACTACCTAGACACAGTTCCGAAACCCTGAGCTACTTAAGACAGAAACGAAGAAGGACATAACTATCCTAGCAAGCAGTACTTAAGTAGGCCAGAGAGCCTCATATAAACATTATATAGTGAACAAGAAAAGCGTAGACACGAAAACATAACTTACATCATCTTTTTCCTCTCGAAGTTCACGCAATCTTTCTTCCGCCAACCATTTCTTTTGTTCCTCAAGCTTCCTTTTATAAGCACCAGTAACAAACTTTTCTTTATCTGAAAAAAGATGCTCATCTTTCGCCCTCTCTTTCGCAAGCTTTCTCTCATAAACTATTTCATGTTCCTTCTCTCTACGCTCTGCCTGTTTCATCAAATGCTGGATATATCTTGGCTGCAATTATCACAAAAGTCAACAAAACATAAGCAACCCTAATAATTCATTCTGAAACCTAATAAAAACTGCAACAACTATAGAGAATGTAACACTATAAGAATAAGCAATGCAATTGAAAGCTGAAAGACTTAAACCTCTACTCAACTACCACAAAGTAACTAACGCTTAGTCTTTCGATAAGTTTATGTAACTATGAGTAAGAGACTTCAAACTCTACTCAACTACCACAAAGTAACTAAAGCTTAGTATTTCAAGATGTGTTTTTTATCAAGATTTGTGTGGTTTCTAAGGTGACTGAGAGGAGCTCCATTATCAGAATCTAAGCTTTATAATGTTTTTATTATCAAAATCTAAGCTTTGTAATGTCACCATTATCAAAATCTAAAGCTTATAATGTTTCCCAGAACAAATAACATAAAGAGATGACAATACCTTACGCTCTTCACGATCTTGCATTCGTGGAAGAACAGCTTTTTGTTTCATGTCATCGAAAACTTCATCATATGCAAAAGCAGAAGGATCTTCTTCTAAAGCTTTCTTATGCTGCTCCTCAATCTATACAAACATAATCCAAAAATCACTTATCAAGAAGATCAAAATTGAAGGCAATATAAGAAACAGACTGAGAAATTGAACTTACTTCTTTAAGAGCTTTGGTCTTTGAAGCTTGTCTAGAAATCTCCTTCTCAACATCGATGTCATCATCTTCAGCAAATATTGAAGCGGGACGAAGTGGAGGTCGAGATGATGATTGTTTTTTCTGGGATGGAGCTCTGATTTGTAATCCGTACTTCTTCATTCTTCAATTTCTGCGAAATCGATTCAAAATTCCAGAAAATTAGGTCAATTCGTGCCCGGAGCAGATTCTGATTTAAGAGTTCGGTTTCGGGACAAACCCTAATGAAATCGAAGGGGAAATTGGTGAATTCACTGAATCGATTAGGGTTCCGATTGGAGGAATAAGGATTTTAGGAAGAAAGTGTAAGAGGAAGGAAGATGAAGAAATCGAGGAACTAAAGGGCTGATGTTAAGGCCCAATTAATGAATGTTTTGATGGGCCGAGGTAATTGAGGTTCTAGACAATAGTTATATTTCTAGATTTTTTTTTTCTTTTTTAGGTTTTTGTGTGATTCTACCATCTACAGTTAATTTCTTTATTTTATATTTTTTATCACAAAAAACCATGATTGATTCGACCCTCGCCACAAGATTGAAGCCAATAGTTTTATAACCTCCTTAAGGGTATTTTATTGAGACAATTGGGTGAAAGACAAGATTCTAGCTCATAATTAGCTAATCGGTAATATAAGTTATTAGGCCTCAATAATAGATTTGTAATAGTTCATTTTTGCCGTTTATGTCCCCACGCGCTTTTTAAAAAGTTGCGATTGAACCAATGTTTGTATATGGCGCTGCTTACGAGATATTACTGTTCATCTTTTCCGTCTAGAAACTTCCGCAATTGTCTCTCTTTCATTTGCTCTCTAATTTTTCATGTTTGTCTATATTAACCATTTGCTCTCTGATTTTCTCTTTTCTTAATATTGTTCATCGTCTCTTTCGTGAAGATCTCCACTCAGCCGTTTCATCTTCACTAATCAACATTTTTGTTTCTTAATTTCTTCATCAAACATTTTTCCTTTTTCTTTTGTAACTTTTATAATTATTGTTCATCATCTTCTTCCTTTTATTTTGTGTTGGATCTTGTCAGATCCGTAAATATAGTAATTAAATTGGATATTTAGTTTTCTCTCTTGGACATCCATTTAATAAAATATAAACATTTATATATTCTTTTGGATATCTATTGAAAATATGTTTTCTATGTGACGTTATCTTATTTAATATTGTTCACCATATATTTCGCGAAGATCCCCGCTCCACCGTTTCATCTTCACTAATCAACATTTTTGTTTCTCTCTCTGTAAGTGTTATCTCAATTTCTTCATCAAACATTTTTTCTCTTTCTTCTGTAACTTTTTAAACTATTGTTCATTATCTTCTTCTCTTGCTCTTGTGTTAGATCTTGTTAGATCCGTAAATATAGTAATTAAATTGAATATCTAGTTTTCTCTCTTGGATATCCATGTAATAAAATATAAACATTTATATATTCTCTTGGATATCTATTGGAAATATATTTTCTACGTGACGTAATCTTATTTAATATATATATCTATTTTTATTTTTTATATCTCTATGTTTTTATTTGGTTTCTACGGCAACAATGTGTGTGCATTTAATGTTAATCACATATGCTTTAAAATAGCTGTCTATTTGTCTCTTATGTTGGAGGGATAATGTTAACTATAGTAGTTAGTGCTATATTATTTTAAAAAATCACTACAAGTAATGTGGTTGTCATCTATGTGAGGATGAGGTGGATACCCCTGATGCCTTTGTTGTTAATCTAGCACATGTTGCCTCTGCTGCTAATCTTGCACTTGATGTCTCTGATGTCCCTCGTGCCCAAGATGCCTCTGCTACTATGCATGGCCTTGCAATCGAAGTTGTTATTGAGCCTTAGAATTCAATGTTTGATTTGCTTTGCAATTAAGTAAGTGATCTCAGGTAAATAAAATGTTATGGATATCCAATTATTAATATGCATCGGTAAACACGGTCTATCAAATTTATTGAATATTCAAATAGAATCGGATAGGGATATTTATTTATTTAGATTGCTATTCTTTTATATATTAGGAATATTTAGCTATATATGTTGCTATTTTTTTCAACTGACACTTGGATATTTATTATGTTTTGTGTAATGCTTTTAGGAATTTAAGTTTTGGCCCTGGTTTATTGTTGAATGAGGTTGATCTTGAATAAGTCTACTGATTTTTGGTCAATCTATTTAACCATTGTGTATTTATATTGATGGTTTTTTCTGGTAAATGTACTCATGCGTTATGGTTCTTAGAGAAATTCTCCTAACCTCTGTTGCACTGTTTAGTGACCCGTGTGCTAACAACATCCCCTCTTTGTGTTTTTGATAATTTGTTGAACAGTTACACCATGTTTAAGAAAACTATCCGCAAAGACAATTTTCAGTTTGATCAAGAATTCATTGAGTCATGCATGACTCCGTCATAGGTTCATACTGACACCCAAGAAATGGGTGAAGGACATCGATTTCTTATATTTCCCATTCAACATCAACATGAACCATTGGATAATTAAGTTTGGTGGTTGATCTTGCAAATTCCTCCATGATTGTTTTCGACTCGATTAGAAACGAGAGGCGTGGAACTCATCTGAACGCGAAAATTGAGTTTTTTTTTTGGTGATATGCTCCCCTACCTAGTAAATAAGTCACTAAAAGCTTTTATCTTGTTTGGTTTTGCATCAAAATAAACGGAGAACCAACAAACGTATGTGAAATCTATCTATTTATAAACTATATGTTCATATCGTCATACTATGAATGTTTATATTATCGTATTTTTGATGGTTAAGTATCATATTTATGTAGCTAAGTATCATAAACATCCATGATTTACTCTTAGATTCGATGATATAACGGTTTCGATGACTTATGATCTTATATGTGATTTATTTTTTTGGTCAATGAATCAGATTTAACCAAAGATGTGACTGATTTGAATCAATCTAATTTTGTGTTTGTATTGATCCAAAAAGGAGAAGAGAAGAAGATTATAAATGAAGAGGAATCAGATATCAGATTTAAAATAAAAAATAAAAAAACAGATGTCTATATTATCTTACTTCAGTCTTAGTTCATTTAATGAATGTTCATGTCGTCATATATTTAATGAATGTTAAGTATTTTTGCAATTACTTAATGCGACTAGATATTTATTGGTATCCTTTCTTGATTTTTGCTTAAAAAAATTTAGTCATTGTCTTTTACCCGAATTCGGCAAAGTCAATTGCCGAATACCAAATTGTCTCTATTTTATTTCAGTTCATCTTGTTTGCAGACCAAATCTGTCATTCACAATAATCCTAAAAACTCGCTTTCTATTTTGGATATTGTCAAATTATTCCAAATGACTTAATCATATTTTTCTGAATAACTAAGTTTATTTTTGCAGCAGTTTTCATATCTTGTACTTTTAACTATTGTTAATTCCACCTTTCATCTTCGTTTCGAGAAGCATTGCTCATTTTTTTTTTGTGTGATGAAAAATATATTAATTAATTATTTAATAGTAGATGGGAGAATCACACAAAAAAAAAATAAAAAAAAAAAAGAAAAAACTTAAACTCAAATAAATAAAACAAATGATTCTCCCATATACTATTAATTTCTTTTTTATATATGTTTTCATCAAACAAAGATGAAAAGGTGGAATTGATTAACGTCAAAAGTGAAAAAAATTTGATACTATAGAATAATAATTAATACTGTCAGGACTAGAGTATTTTATTAATTTATAAATTATATTAATTTATCAATTAATTTAGAGAGAGATTTTCTGATTTTCATAATTTTTATAAAGATCTATTTAAAATAAGAAAGTTTTGATAAAATTCACATTCTTTAAAAAAAGTTTTTACCTAAAATTCCTTATACTTTATAATTTACATATTGTTTTTTTATTTCCATATTTTCTTAGAATTCATTTTCTTTCTACTGGACTATCCAAATGAAAGTGATACATGTTAAGAAGTTCATAGTTTTAAAAAAATTGTGGCTAATATCCCTAATGTTGATGATGAAGATGAAAACGGTATTGAAGTACTTTTAGAAGCAGTTACACGTACAAAAGCAATTATCGCATCTATAAATTCTTCATAATTTTTGGATTCAGTTTGCAAAGACAATGCAAAAAGTTTTTTCTGTAGTAAAAAAAATTAGAGATGACCTCCAACAAAAATGCAAATTTACGAATAAACAAACAATATTATAATTATATTTCGTTAAATTGTCTTAGTTATATTTTTATATGATTATTAATTTATGTTATTAATAGGACCATATATTTAGATAGGGGTTAAAAAATTATTATTCTATCAAATTATGTCAATTATTACATTGGTCCAACTCGGGACTAGAAATATTTATTAATTTATACTAATTATTAATTGAGGCTCTATTGTACCATTGGTTCTCAAACCCAAATGACTTCAAAGATTGTGAAGCCCAAATCAAAGCTCATGAATGATTCAACCCTCTTAAAAAGATCAAAACCAATAGTTTTATATATCTCAGTTTGAGTTTCTTTCATATTTGATTTTTTTTTGTGATTCTCTCATTTACTGTAAAATTTTTTAAAACATTTACTGTAATTTTTTTTTATTTTCTATTTTTTACATCACAAAAAAAAAAACTGAACAATGTTTTTTGAAATGAAGATGTGAAGGCGGAAAAGACAAAAGTTAAAAATGAGAATTTGTTTGAATATATCATAAAACAATGCTGTCATTTCTCGTTCATTCTCTCTTTGATTATTAAGCACAATTGAGTTTAAAGATTATGAAGTCTAAGTCAAAACTCATGATTGATTTGACCCTCGCAAAAAGATCGAAGCCAGTAGGTTTACAACTTCCATTTAGAGTTTTTCATCTAAGTTCATCTTGTTTGGAGCCCAAGTCTGTCATTCAAAACCATCCCAGAGAGCTTGCTATATCTCTCTATATCATCGAAACCTCTCGTTATTCTGAATAATTGAATTTATTTTTGCTGCTATAACATTTTTTGCAATTTGTTTTATTAAATTTTTAATAAATTTTGTCAACCGCCCACAACCACAAATGTTCGAAGAAATAAAATTTTGATTTAAACGTTACGAAACAATGCAAATTGGTTTATAACTTTCTATGATTAGTATTAAACATGTGCAATCGCAAACCAACCGAAAATATAGATTTTGCCAACGGTTACAGAGAACCAATCAAACCCTAATCAAAAATTTTGCACAATCAAAATGTAAAACTTGGTTTCAAGCTACCGAAACCCCCTTACAATTTGAGATTTGGTTCGGTCCGATATTTTCGGTTCAGAATATTTGCACAGTCCTAGTAGTAACTGAAGCTATCCCACGAGTGTATATGAAGTTGTTGAAAGCTATCTCACAACTTATATTCTACAACTCATCATCATACTCAGATGCATAGGAAGGTAGAAAAGTGAAGATTCAGGACTGTTCCAATGTGTATGATTATGTATAGTGCTTGCTCAAGTAACATATAAAACATCTACATTACAATACCTACAAAACAAGCTACTTATCATCCTCCTTGTCCACTTTCTTCCCAATCCAGTTAGCTACAATAGGAGTCAAAGCCACCGTAGGCGGAAACCTAAACGGAGAAGCAGCTTTATGCGCGGCATACGCCAAAGCAAAGGCCCCAACTTTCTCTCCCGTCTCATTCGTCGAAATCCCAACCTAAAAAACAAAACAACAATCAGTTTATACTCAAATCCAAGATCAAGAAAACATAACTTATTACAATCAAGAAGTGAAAAAGGAACCTTTAGAAGAAGCGCTTGAACATCAACACCAGAAGTAACAAGAACATAACAGAGTGAGAATGAAATGAGTGAAAGAGTAATGGATGTAGCAAGATAAGCTCCACCATATTTTGCAAGTAACTCTTTAGCTTCATCTGTTTTTGATTTCTTCTTATTCTTATTCTCTCCTTCTTCATCCTTAGAGCTCAATATCTATTCACATATTCATCCAAAAATTACCAAAATTGGCCTAACACTTGACTCATAAACAATCAATTTTGACAAATTTCGATCCTTTTGATATAAATGAAAACACGAAACTCAATATCTAATCACATATTCATTCAAAAACAACATTTTCGTATACCTAAAAGCTTCCATAGCCTAACGCTTAACTCAGAAACAATCAATTTTGATAAATATTGTTCAGATTACGAATTATCACAAAACAAACTCACAAATTTCGATTCTTTTGATATAATTAAAAACAAGAAACTCAATATCTAATCACATATTAATCCAAAAACACCATTTTAGTATCTTCTTAAACTACCAAAATTGATCAAAGTTGGCTTAACACTTAACTCAGAAACAATCAATTTTAACAAATATTGTTCAGATTACGAATTAACCACAAGAAAATTTCACAAATTTCAATTCTTTTGATATAAATTTAAACAAGAAACTCAATATCTAATCACATATTCATCCAAAAAACCATTTTAGTATCTTCTAAAACTAAAACCAAAAAATTGATCAAAATTTGCTTAACACTGTAACTCAGAAACAATCAAATTTTCATAAATTTCATTCAGATTACGAATTACCTCAAGAAAATTTCACAAATTTCGAGTCTTTTGATTACAAAGAGAACAAGAAACTCAAATATGCATCCAAAAACACCATTTTAGTTACCCTTAAAACTACCAAAATTGATCAAAATTGGTCTAACACTTAACTCAAATTTGACAATTATTGTTCAGATTACGAATTACCCACAAGAAAATTTCACAAATTTCGAATTTTTTGATATTAAAAAGAAACCAAGAAACTGAATTTATGAACAGAACCTTCCAAAGACCAACTTCGAGGCCATATTTTTTGGTAACTTCTTCAGCGGAAGAAGAAGGAGGAGACGGAGATGGTGAAGTGTTGTTGTCGATCTCTTCGGCTTTCTCTCTGACAGCTCTGCATCTGAATTTCTTCGAGGAAGTTCGAATTGAAGAGTAGAAGAATCGGATTTGAAGGTTTGTGGTGTTCAACAAGGAAGAAGAAGGAGGGATTTGAAGAAGCATCGCCATTGTTGTTTTAACTCAGCCACACCAGAAAGAAAGTAAATTGTTTCACCTTTATTATTATTTTTATCTAATTTGGATTATGTATGTAGAATTATTTGACCGACTTGCTTTAGTTTAATATCAATTGTTAAAATTTTAAAATAGTGTTTTTGAAGTTGAAGAGTTTTAATCATTTGGAATTTTGAAAAAATCTTTAAAATTGATGAAGTAAAAAAATGGGTAAAGATGTTTAAGAGGATGAGGTTGTTTTCGTTTTGAAACACTCAATATATGTATGGCTAGAACGAAGGCCAAGTCGCCAGATAATATTTTATGTACATCTCAGAAAATATATGTATACTATCGACTTATTAAATTAAAGGTTAAAGTATATCTCTAAGTCTCTCACGATTAAAAAAATAATTATATGATTTTCTGCCTATGTTGATCTGATCCATAACAAAACAAAAAATTAATGTTCTGCCTAGGGGTAGACAAAATAACCGTAACCAAACAAATCGAGCCGTAAATTTGTAATTTGGTTTAGTTTTAGTTTTGCTTAAAAATTCGTTCGGTTACCATTTTAAAAGAAATTTTGGTTTTGGTTCGGTTTGGTTTAAAACTGTAAAACCGTGGTTTAACCAAAAAATTTAAATTTATTTTTTTATATATGCTTATATAGATATTTGTGTTACCTATTTTTATTTTTTAATAAAAAAATATCCTAAAACGGTTGCACAAAAAAAATTAATAAAAATTAATACAAAAACTCTAGATATATAAGCATCTTATATATAATTTAAGGTTTTTGATCATCTATTTCTTTTTTTACTATAATTTTATCAAGTTGTTTTCCCAAGCCGCATCACTAAGTTTGACTTCCATTCTCTTTAAGTTTTAACTTTTTACAATTACAAATTCAATGTTTTGATTTTGAGTTTTTAAATATTATTTTTTTATAAAATCATGAAATTATCTACAAAAACCAAAACCAAAACCAAACTAAACCAAACCGAAATAATTATGGTTAAAACCGTAAACCGAAAAAACCAAACTGTATTTCAATCGGTTTCTAAATGGTTTTATTTTCTATAGAACCAAAAAACTATAAAACCAAAAAAAATAGAAATGGAACCAAACCGTAAACCGGAATGCCCACCCCTAGTTCTGCCTACCAATTTAAGTATTTAATTTAGGACTAGGTTTATGTTTTGAATCCGTGCTACGCGTGGGTATATCTAAAACTTTTGATAAAATTTTGTGTAGTAATAATATTTATTAAAAATATCTAAATATAAATTTTTATATATCTACTAATGGAAAATAGTTTAAATTCCTTGAATTTTGAAATTATATTTATGGTGAATAGTTCAATTTAAATACACAATTAAAAGAACTATAATATAGCTTTTAGTTGTTTCTTTCTTTCTTTCAAAATGCAACATTTATCAAAGAAGTTTTTTTGTTTTGTTTAACAGCTCTCTCTCTCACTATATAAGTTTTTTTCTTTCTCTAAATTTTCAATACTATCTCTTATTGTTAGAAAGTCTATGAGCTTTAACCATATCTTTGATTTTTTCTCTTATTCTCCCCAATCTAACCATAACCGTGATTTTTTTCATCCACTTTTAATCATTTTTATCCCTATAATTTCTTTCGAACAATTCATGTTTTTCTCACATTCTTTTTAATCTGTATATGAATTAATGTCTTCATAAATTTTCTCTAAATCTATCATTCTTCTGTCTTTTTGCAAGCATTCATTGTATTTATCTTATTCTCTATCCCCATTACCACATCTATCATTCACGATTCTCCATTGTGTGATCTTTATAATGAATTCTGAACTATAATTTGTCAAAAAATATTAACAAGAATATAATTAAATACAAGTAACAAACTAAAGATATGATATAATTAAAGAGGAAGTAAGCTATAACATTTATTGGTTTTCTAGGTATAAAATGACAACTCACAAAATTCAAAATTTCGTTAGTTAATCTCATATAGTGGACTGTAATTACTATTAGTGGACAATCTTAGCGTCAAATAGGTTTAATTCTTATTATTAGTCATGAAAGTTTTTATTTTTTTTAAATCTACCTTTCATTCTAAATATATATATATATATATTAAATTAAGACTATTAATTTAGAATTAATAAAATGTTCTAATTAACTATTAACTAAATTTTATTTTTGTGGTTAATTATTTTAATATATTTTCAATTTGTATAAACAAAGGCAATTCATCGTCAATTATTAACATTTTTGGGTAATAACCTAGAGTATTATTAATATTATTTTCATCATAAAGAATTATAAATTTATTAATAATATCAGTTTAATAATATGTATACAACTCATGTAGGTACATTTATAATTAATTATAAATATATTGAAAAAGAGTTGTAATTTCTACAGGTATGATCAAAAAGTGTATTAATATATATTCATTTTTTCAACTTGATGTGGGACTAATGACTTCAATAGTAAAATGATACTATTATTATAATATAGAAACTTAATAAAATTAAAAAATATGTTAATTAATGGGATGAAATCGTGATTGGATGTTTTAAATCCTATGTGGACGGTCTTAGCATCAATTAACGTCAACTTTTATATAGTATAGATTAGCTAAGAGTGTTCGAAATATCCCTAGGTGTTGATTGGGTGGGCGCAACGGGCCTAACGCCTAATTGATTATTCAGAGATTAATCAGATATTAGTTTTAAGATTTTTTAAATAATATAATTAAATTAATTATTATTGTAGGATTATATTTGTTGTTTTGCTTATATTACAAAATTATTAATAACCTAGTAGTCCTAGATGAATACATGATATTAGAGTTTCCAAATTCGAGGTGTACTAACTACATTTATTCTTATTTTCCCTTTATTATTAACTAAGGGTAAAATAATAATTATATTATCATCTCTTTCCTTGACTTATTTTTAAGGATAAAAGAGTAATTATATTATCATCTCTTTCATTGACTTATTTCTTCTTTCACAAAGAGCTTTACGTTTTAACAATGGAGGTTACTCCTTTCTACACATTAAACACCATTTTAAACTTGTTTTTACTCTTATTTTCACATAAATATGATAGATCCGACATGTACCATTCGTTTTAGACCTTAAATTACAAAAAATCAACATCTAGTTTTTTCTCTGATTTTTAACCTGACTTGGCAAAATCCCGGTGGTTGCCCACCGCCAAACGCTTAACCGCCGCGTAGGCAGCCGCTTTAAGCACGTTTTCGAACATGGGAGCTGACAAAGTCTAAAAAATAACAAAATAATAAATGTATATTTTAACAAATATAACACATCATTTTTTTGAAAATTATTATTATCTCTTATTTTTATTTTTTAAGAGATAATGAACTATCTAAAAAATATGATGTGAGATTACAAAGAGTAATTATATTATCATCTCTTTCATTGACTTATTTCTTCTTTCACAAAGAGCTTGACGTTTTAACAATGGAGGTTACTCCTTTCTACACATTAAACATCATTTTAAACTCGTTTTTACTCTTATTTTCACATAAATATGATAGATCCGACATGTTATTAGACTCTTCTAGAAAATATATAGACCTTGAATGGCAAGTAGATTTTACAATAGTTTTTGGTTTTTGTGTCTTAAAAACTTATTTTTTATCCATTCAAGATTTTTCTAAAAGCAGATTCCCTAAAAAATAGGGAAACTAGTTTTTAGATTCAAAAATGTAAGGTCAAATTATCCCTTCTACCTAATTTACGTCAAATAAAATTAGGTAGATTCAAATTCTTTTGTTGGTAAAGAGATATCCACCTGGATTAAGCAAAATTTACGTCGAACAAAGATCAGATAAAAACAATCACATTTTTTTCTGAATGATACGCATTGTATTTATCTTTTCTCTCTTAAAAATGTATCATGTGTGAGTAGAAAGAGAGAGAGTTTGATGAAACAAAGAAAATTAATCGAAAAAAATATTGGGAAGTAGCACAATGAGATAGAAGTAGAAAAATGTTTGAGATTACAGTTGGAAGTATCTGAACCAAGTGGAGAGATATGATTTATGATGAGCTCGAGACCTGGATGATGGAGCAACAATGACCAGTTTTTTACGATCCAAGCCTACAAGCTTTGCTCTAAGAGCGAGATGGATTTCCTTGAATAGAAGCGGAGCAGATCTTGAGGTAGAATAGTGCAGCCTTGCATTTCCCTCTTTCTAAAGAGTATAAACCGAGGCTTGAATGAGTAATTTCCATATTGCGTTCATTTTAGGAGATGAAGATGAATAATGCAACCACAACACAATACCAAGAAAATACGATGGAGAAGATCACCTGCAAGACCGTAGCAAGTGAGGAGATACCGGAGACTACAGGCCCAGCAGGACCAGAGAGGTCAATAAGTGGACCAAGAATGGTCCAATCGTCATGTCAAAAGAGAGCATTACAGGCAGAAATAAGCTGACACAACAAATAAAGTCGAGCTAGTGACTGTAGCTTAACCAATAATCTCCAAATCTAACTTCCTGAGCGATTAAAATCTTTAGCCTAAAAATATCTTCCTATTATAATAGCCTTCTCCAACTAGTAATGAACCACTTCCAACAAACAACAACCAGATCAACTTCAGCCCAAAGATCTCATTAGAGTCCACAAGTCTCTTAAGACATAAACCTCCAACCTTCTTTGGCGTGCATACAAAATCACATGAAACCTTAGTGCCTCTAGCAGAATTGGAGGCACCACTCCACAAAAACACACTAAAAATTTGCTAAGGGATGACAGGCATGCCTTTTGTAATGGGAAGACAGCTGATCAGATGTTTACGATGCTGAACATAACATATTTGATTAATTGAAGACGTCCAACAAATGATAAATGTATGACAGTGCAAGAGGAGATCCTAACTCAAACTCTATCAGTTAAAGATAATCAATAGGTTGGAGGTTATGCATGAGCAGAGTAAGACCCAAGTACCTAACCTGAAGGCTACCTTGAGTCAAACCAAATCTATGAGCAAGATCACACGATAGAGATAAGTTGTTTCCATCAAGAAAAAGATTGGACTTGCGCAAATTGAGATCAAGTCCTGAGACTTGATAAAAATTCCTCAACACCAAGAGAATACCTTGCAAAGAGGATTATGTACCATCAAAAAAGATGACCACATCATCCAAAAAGTTGAAATGAGTTACTAGTGGATCATCACATTGATGATGTCAATTGAACACTCCAGAATTGATCGCTTTATCAAGATCATTGGCTAAAATATCCATTTCCATCACGAAAAGGGAAGCAGAGATGGGATCTCCTTGCCTCAATCCCTTCATTTCTTGAAAGAAACCAATCAGTTCGTCATTAGAATCAATTGAGTAAAAAGGAGAGGAGATGCAGAAAAATTGATCCAATTAATGAAGACCAAAGGTAGTTCAAACGTGTTGAGAAAATTCAGAATAAAGGATAACTCCAAATTATCAAAAGCCTTGGTAAGATCAATCTAGAGACACCCTCTAGTTGTTAGTCCAACTTTATGAAAGTCTAAAACCAATTTGAAGCAAGAAGTTCACACAAAGCATCATACCCTTGACGAATCCCACTTGATTCCTTTGCACTGCATCAGGCAAAAAACTTTTAAGGTGAACGCTTATTGAGATTCTCGAGATTATCTTATAAACTGTATTGCACAAGGAGATATGCCAAAAATTCGACAATATTTCAGCTTCCCGCTTCTTAAGAATAAGTGAAATAATAGTGGTATTCGCGTGATGATGCAGAACTAAAGAGATAACGAAATCAGACACAACTTGAATTAGATCAGAACCAACTATATCCCAAGGAGAGGTAAAGAACTCCACTGAAAAACTGCCAGGGCCTGCTGCCTTGTTCTTTGGCATAGAGAACACTGAAGCACAAATTTTTTCAGCTAAAGGTATCTATGAGAGCTGGTCAGCCAGAGAAGAGTCACAGTGGAAGGGATGAATTCTTTTTAGATGAGAGACCGAGTAAGGAGATACTTATGACTTCTTGTGCCAAGAGGAGATTGGTAATAGTGAATGATCATAGCCTTTAGAAGAGCAGAATCCGAAAACTTAGCCTCATTTGCGTCCTAAAGAAAGTAAATGGATTTATGAGCTTGATTAGCCAAAACAGATTTGTGAAAGAATGAGGTATTGGCATAACCTTCATTTGCCCACCAGATCCTTGATAACAATAACCAGGCGCTTCTAGCATCCTTTTCCTATTCAAACAACTTCAGAGAAGGGTTGGTAAGAAATTGTCTTTGGATCAGTTCGAGATTCTCAAAAGCCTCCTTAGCGCGAGATTGAATGTTACCAAAGCTGCCTTGATTAATGGACTTATAAAAAATCTTAACTTCCTCCAGGTGCTAATAAATTGAGATTATCAAAGAAGAGTCACAGATGGCCCTAGACCAGGTCTCTCTAAGACGCTCTTTGAAGTCTGGATACATGGTGACAAAGGTAAATAACTTGAAAGGGGAGTTCCTTCTAGCAACCACTTTTGTTACTGAAACCAAACATGGGGAGTGATCAGAAATTCCAAGAGCTTCAAATACCATATTAGAGTCAGGAAAAGAGTATAACAATGCTTCATTGGAGATAACCCTATCCAGTTTCCAAGCAATGAGATTGGAAGGACTCATGTTACTCTAAGTGAAAAGACATCCCCGGGAAGGCAAATCTAACAAACAGCTCGACGAGAGATTTTGTTGTTGCTCTCCACAAAATTTCCGCCATTAACCGGTTAGTACTAGATACACATATGTATATATGTTAGTTCCTCCCTATTATCAGGGATGTCTGCTGTAAAACAAATCAGAGATATTTCAACTATTTATAGGTCTTGTGCAAAATATTTATTAAATGTATATTTTATGTAGTAAAATAATTTTGAAAGAATTATAGGCCCATTTATATGTATATTTATTTATAGTCCTTAAATTTTATATATATTTAAAAGTTTCTTAAAATTATAGGCCCGGATTTATATAAATGTTTAAAACTTTTTTAGATTTTTTTTTTGAATCAAAGTCGTGTTTGACTATTCCACTTGTACGGGGTAAAAGACGGTCCTGCCTATAATATAAGATGTTTTAGCCAAAATGAATCTTACAATAAATGTTTAATCCATTTATTTTTTTGACGTTGGATAAAGAGTAGAGGTATAATATATAGAATGCAGATTTTCAATTTATGTATAAAATATTTAAACATCAATTAAAGTGATAGAGAGGGTGTAATTATTTTTATAAGCAAAAGTTAATGAAAATTATGTGCAAGGTTGGGCTTCCTAAATACCGATAAATTTCAACAATATATAAATTTCAACATGTCATCAATTTCCTTAAAAATCAAACTCCTTATAAATGCAAAAGAAGGATGAAAATGTTAGTGAGAAGACAATTTTCAAATCTGCACGAACAATCCTTGAATAATATATACCAAATTCCTTCCTCCATGGAATCATTTCATTCCACATCTGTTTAGTTTTCTCGAGATCAAAATTTATGGCATTAAGTAATCTAAGCATCATATGGTAGTCATCGTGTTTATCTCAAAGTAGCTCATCAATAAATTATAGATTAGTTAGAGAATACAAATCTCAAAAACTTCTAGGCACCAGCAGATCCAATACATAGCTGATGTTTGGTCTACATCGAGGATCCCGACAGTGAGAACGAATCACCATATGTGTTGTTTTCAACCACTGTAACTGTTGAATGCTCTGATAAAAATGTTTATGTTAATCATGAGTGTTGATCGACATTGCTCATATGAAAAGTAATGTCGATCAACACTCTTTCTCCTCCAAGCATTACATCCAAATACTCATGTTCTCCTGTTACCATTTCCCACAAATCATTATTGTCTAATAATTTGGATCTTTACAAAGGATCAAATCAACTTTAAGATTAGAGAAACATACCAGCAGGACAAGTACATGATTTTAATTTTCTCCTAGCTAGATTTGCATACAGCTGCATCATAGCCGAAAAACACCAATTTGTTAGCAATGATTTGCAATTTTGATTCAACTTCCGGATAATACATATTTTCATTTTGGACAATCCTTGTTGCGTTCATCATGAGATATCTCTTTGAGACATTGGCACAATGAACCAAAATCTATCAAACACTAGTTTAATGCTTTAGAGATTCTATATCTAACATTAGCTTATGAGAAACATACGATACCTTGAGGTTTTGAAGAAGTTTGCAAGAGTATTTATCTTCTTCGTGAGAGCTATCATTGCCACGTCCGCTGAGGCAGTTACAGTGGTTGCGAACAGCACATATCGTGATTCGTTCTCACTATTGGGATCCTTGATGTATCTCTCAATCATCCTAGAGAATACGATGAAACCGATATTTGAAGGCTGGCCGCCACCTTGATGGTGAAACCAAAGAGAAACAAAAGGATTCAGCAATGGCGGAGTTGGCAACAATCTCGATCGACCGAAGTAAATTTCAGAGTAGTTGAAACCACCGATCCCACCAAAACAAACTGATATAAGGCGAAAAAGATTTTTTTTAGTCCTACGACCTTTAAAGGATGTCTTTTAAGTTTTAATTAATCAATTCATCGATATTTTTTACTTACATTTTAAATTAAAGAAGAGATGATTATAATTACCCTCTTAAATTTGTAGATACATTTTAAAATCTTATGGAACAATCATTTTGATCAATATTTTTCTTGTTTATGTTTTATAAGATTTTTGAGAAATTCAAGGGCCTCGAGAAAAATTATCAACTGGTTTCAACTCCTAGGCATCTTCGATCTCCACATACATTATTTTGCTACTTGTCGTTTTCTCCTCAAACACTTAGAACATATCTTCTTCAAAGCCCATTTCCTTGGTTCATACTAACCAATTAGATATAGTTTGTATTAACTAACTATCTTGTTAAATATTTTGCTAACATTATGATAAATAAATTTGTACCTCATGACAACATAGAACACTGAAAAAGGCAGTTAGAGCGAAAAAACACTACTTGTCTTGGGTACTCACTGCCAATTATGGATACAGATCCATACGACAAGTGAATACAGAGGAAACTATATTAATGATCTAATAATAAATGATCAGTTAAACAAACAAACTGATATGATGTGAGAAAATATTTTTTTAGTTCTAAGACCTTTAAAGGATGTCTTTAAAGGATGTATTTTAAGTTTTAAGTAATTATTTTAAGCAGATCTGATGTACAGATGAGAATGAGGGTAAGATTTACTGATTTATAAAAATACAAAATCCTAGAGAGTTTTTGAATTTTCTGAAAACGCCATAATGCTCAAATTTTTGAAAATGACACTCGAAATAAAACATATATACACTTGAACTCTAATAATTATCTAATTTGCTTTGTGAAAATTATACTTGAATAAGTTTAAATTCAATTTGGCATCCGACAATATTGGAACCCAAAATTAGGTAAAAATAATAAGGGAATTAGTCTAAGCATACTTGTATATGTGTACCTAAAAAACTAAGTGAGCACAGAAAAGAAAACAAACCTTTTTGTATAATGGTTTCAACTCCTCGGCATCTTCCATCTCCACAGACATTACTTTGGTACTGTAATAGAAGAGTCAGAGTCCCTTCTCGACCTGGTTCATACTAACTAATTAGATATAATTTGTATTAATTAATTACCTTGTTATCTACAGAGAGAGGGATGCTACACCTTTACGGCACGAGATTCACTACAGTTGGAGATGAAGATCTGCTCAGGCGTTCAACAGAGACAACATCGGTGGATCATGAAACAACTAAGTTGCAGTGTCGGTGGCTAATTTCTTTATCCATTTTTTGGAAGTTCTTCACCAATGTTTCCTTCCACTCACTCATGCAACCTAAATCACGAAAAATAGTTAATAAGTAATTTTCTAGAAGATGAAAATTAGGGGAAACTAAAGAGATAGTTATTCAAAAATGCAGAAGAAATGAAGATTCTCTTCTCCTACCACAAACTGCCGTTGTACAGATATTAACCAGATTATGGAATTCGAAATCAGATTTAAATTCTTAACTAACCAGATTCGTAACAGCTGATCCAACAATTTCTCCATCTTTCTATCACTACTCGGTTCCAGATCGACGGTGGTTACGGATGTTCTCAAGCGGAGGAGCAACGGCGGAGTGTGCAACAATCTTGATCAACGGAAGTAAATCTCAGAGTAGTTTAAACCACCGGTCAGAACTCTCCCCAGAAAATCCCAGCCATATAATTTGCCTCTTGGTGGTGGCTGCTCATTATTCTTCTCCAGAGGTGCTTAAATATGTAATTTTCTTGGAGTAACCCTAAACCTAAGTATTTTGCAATCGTGTCAAATTGTCACCCTTACCTTTTCGTAACGTTCATGCATGCTTCATTAACCAGAAAAAGAAAAAAAAACGCTAATGCATGCACTTGTCTTGGATATTTTAACTAAAATATTTTATTAGTTTAATTCAGATTTTTTCTAATCAATAAAATATTGCATTCCATATTTAAACATAATTTCAGATATTTTGGATTTACTATTTTTTTGTTTCAGAACTATTCATGTTTTTAATTTTAAATCTAAAATGAAAAACATGAATATATGTGAAACAAAAAAACAGTAAATCTAAAACATATGAATTTATGTTTAAAATATATAATGAAATATTTTATTGATTAGAAATAAATCTTAATTAGTACATGAATATTTTTGAAAAACAGTATATCTAAAAAAATTAAGCAAATACAAATTTTAATTAAATTAAAAGTTTCCAAATTGTGTGAGTTGAGAAAAATATAATCTATTTTGATTAAAGGTATAGAGATAGGTGAAACATTTTTATGTGATTAAAGTGAAAAAACGAAGCCATAGCTCCACAGCAAAGATATTGTTAATGTTTTTGGTCCTTAAAAACTTAAATTTCATTTTCGTTTGGTGAAGTTTAAATATATTTTTTTTGGTTTTCGAAGTTTTTAATTTGTTAAAGCAACCAAGAATATAGTTCTATGTACAAGAATATAAAATAGAAAAAGTAGGCCTGGAAAAAAGGAAGCAATAGAGTCCACAGCAAAGATATTGAGGAAATCAAGAAACTCAGCCGACTCCCGTACGTAGCTTGGAACCACCACTGGAGTAGAAAGCAAGGAGATAACTCTGTTACATATTGATTTTTTCAGTGACGTGCCTTGTACACGTTAAATAACGTTAGCTTCCAACCAAACTTTTAAATAGTGTCAGATCTACTCTTTCTTCTTCTTCATTCTTTGACAACTTGATTCCACATTCCATCGGCGTGCTAACTGGATTAGATTCATCCATCTTGAACTTCTTAAGTACCTCTTTAGCATAACACTCTTGTGTTATGAAGATTCCATTGTCTTCTTATTTCACTTAAATTATGAGATAGTAATACATCAATCCAATATCCGTCATCTCGAACTCCTTTGTTATCTCTTTCTTGAACTCCTCGAACATGCTTGGATTATTACCCGTGAATATTAAGTCATCTACATACAAACATACAATCAATATATCGCCATTTTGAATTTTGATATAGAGTGCATGTTCATATGGAAATTTGATGAAATCTTTCTCCTTGAAGTACTTGTGAATTCGAGTATTCCAAGCTCTTGGGGCTTGTTTTAACCCATAAAGTTCCTTCTTCAACCTTAAGATTTATTTTCTTCTGCCTTGATTATATAGCCTGGTGGTTGCTCAATGTAAACTTCTTCAAGTTCT
The DNA here is from genome assembly GCA_028015245.1 of Cardamine occulta. Taxonomy (NCBI): domain Eukaryota; kingdom Viridiplantae; phylum Streptophyta; class Magnoliopsida; order Brassicales; family Brassicaceae; genus Cardamine; species Cardamine occulta. The sequence continues at coordinate 12,266,551 of CM051376.1, read as the reverse complement.
CCATTTAGGAAGGCTGATTTGACACCCATTTGATGTATCCTCCAATTATTTTGGGCCGCCAATGAAATGATTAGTCTAACTGTTTCTAGGCGAGCAACAGGAGCGAATACGTCATCGTAATCAATTCCGGCTCTTTGATTATAACCTTTGGCCACCAGTCTTGCCTTGTATCTCTATACTTCTCCTTTAGAATTTTTCTTTGCTTTGTACACCCACTTCACACCAATCGTCTTGTGCTTATTTGGAGGTGAAGCTAACTCCCATGTATTGTTCTTTTCTATCGCCTTGATTTCTTCATCCATTGCATTTCTCCATTGTAATCTTCATTAGTTCACAACAACCTTATTCAAAAAACATTTACACACCACACTTTATAATTTTCCCAAAATCTTACTCCTTCAATTGTAGTAATTTTTACTAAAACATTTTCAAAACATTAATATATTTAAAAATATCGATAGGTCAAATCATTTTTGGAAAAAATGTTAGATCATTTAAAACTAACTGTTAACTAACAATCATATGCAGTTTTGGGGTATCTCTTTCGCGGAGAATGGAACAAGAAAGAGATCATTTACTGTTGGCATGCCTTTTTGCATTCATCGGTGGATCCGACGGCGTCGCACTGAGATCATGAAACAGCTAAGTTGCAGTGTCGGTGGCTAATTTCTTTATCCATTTTTTGGAAGTTCTTCACCAATGTTTCCTTCCACTCACTCATGCAACCTAAATCACGAAAAATAGTTAGTAAGTAATTTTCTAGAAGTTGAAAATTAGGGGAAACTAAAAAGATAGTTATTCAAAAATGCAGAAGAAATGAAGATTCTCTTCTCCTACCACAAACTGCCGTTGTACAGCTCTTAACAATTTCTCCATCTTCCTATCACTACTCGGTTCCAGATCGACGGTGGTTACGGTTGTTCTCAAGCGGAGGAGCAATGGCGGAGTGTGCAACAATCTTGATCGCCGGAAGTAAATCTCAGAGTAGTTTAAACCACCAGTTCAGAACTCTCCCCAGAAAATCCGAGCCATTTAATTTGCCTCTTGGGGGTGGCTGTTCATTATTCTTCTCCAGAGGTGCTTAAATATGTAATTTTCTTGGAGTAACCCTAAACCTAAGTATGTTGCAACGTGTCAAATTGTCACCCTTACCTTTTTGTAACGTTCATGCATGCTTCATTAACCAGAAAAAGAAAAAAAAATGCCAATGCATGCATTTGTCTTGGATATTTTAAATAAAACATTCTATTAGTTTAATTAAGATTTTTTTCTAATCAATAAAATATTTTAAACATAATTTCATATGTTTTAGATTTACCTTTTTTTGTTTGTTTCACAATTATTCATGTTTATAATTTTAAATGTAAAATTGAAAACATGAATATTTGTGAAAAAACAGTAAATCTAAAACATATGAAATTATGTTTAAAATATGGAATGAAATATTTTATTGATTAGAAATAAATCTTAATTAGTACATGAATATTTGTGAAACAAAACAAAAACTGTAAATCTAAAAAAATTAAGCAAATATAAATTTTAATTAAATTAAAATTTTCCAAATTGAGTGAGTTGAGAAAAATATAATCTATTTTGATTAAAGGTATAGAGATAGGTGAAACATTTTTATGAGACTAAAGTGAAAACATGCATAATGATGAAAACATGCAGCTTTGTTGTTAGGTGCATTATCTGTCACCGGATAAACAATCGGAGCCATAACCTCCTTTTTTCCTTTTTTTCTTTTGATAAAAGGTATTCAATTAAAATGTTGCAGAAGAGTTACATGATGATGAAAATACAACATAAGAAAGAACTATAACAAGCAAAGGAATAGATTGGACAACTAAAATAAAGAGAAGGATACGAGAAGGATACTTTGGACCCAATCCTTTTACTCGAAGGAGATCAAATGTTGAGAAGCTGCAGAACCTTCACTTTACCAAAGATGAAAATGGAGGCAAGTAAACTTTGTTCCGGATCGATGGGAAGCATTACAATCTAGGGAACGGGAACCCATAAGTTACTCCATGGCCAAACTCAAGCAAAAGAATGCTACCACACCTAACCGAGCACTTGAGCACCAACAACAAATGAACAAGAACACCAAAGAACCTTCTACAAACTCTGAAATTCAGCATAAACAACCAACTCCCAAGCAAACCGAGGCCAAGCTGAAGTAGAGAGTAGCAAAACGAGGCCAAGCTGAAGTAGAGAGTAGCAAAACGAGGAGGAAGAGAACCTATACCCCAGAGACAAGGGAAGGCAAGACAAAGAGGGACAAAGGACACACCACTTCACAGAAAGCAAGAGGGGACAGAGAGTGCAAACCAAGAAGAGAGCCACTACGCCATTGGCCCCAAATCACTGTGAACCCCACTGAGAAAGAGGAGGCAACCTCAACGTCTTTGAACTTGCTAGCTAAGAGAAGTGAAGACCCAAAGCCGAACTCGAAAGAGAGAAGCTCCAAACCGGGAGGCAAGGGAAAGAGAAGATAGCCCACACTGAATCAGAAACACCACCAATCGAGAGCAACAGAGGCCCCAATCCAAACGTCGGAGGATGAAAGAGGAAGAGGAAGAATCACCCTGACGAACAAGCTAGAAGACACCACCTATAGAACAACACACCCTAAAGCAGAACCAACGACTATACTCTACCAAGCATAGCCGGAGCAACATAAACAGAGGAGAACTTTATCTACACACGACGAGGAGGAGCCGAAGAAGGGAGCTAAACACCAGTAGAACCACAAGCCCCTAGTACTCTAATGACAGGAGATGCGAGACAAAGATGAAGGAGGAGGAAAAACAACTTGATGTTGTCATCAGACCAGGAACTGAATCAGAACTCCATCAAAGTGTGTTTGATAACCGACTAAAACCCATCCATGACTTATGTGTCTTCGAAGGAGCCTACCGAACGATCCAGGAGGAATTAAGCAACGAACTGACTTGTTCCAGAAACTTAACTCAACAAGGGAGCTGCCCGAAGTTGAATCAACACAATAGAAGCCTACATGAAAGAGATATTAAGTTTTTAATCCAGGAGAACAGTGTCAGACCCGTTTTTTCATATGGACCAGAAAACGTGTTCCACAGCCCAAACAGCAACTTTATGGACCCAAACCCACTTGGAGCATATTCTTCGATCTCTCCTGTATCCAACATGATCAATATCTGAAAAAATACCCACCCGATCGTGAAGATATCAAGCTTTTACCAAAACAGGGATGTTTGGTGCCATATAAGGAAATTTGGCAAAACAAGCAACTTGGACCAACCTATGTCGAAGATTTAAACCCTGCAGACCAAATAGAGACTCCCAAAAGCTTCAAGACACGCCAAATCAATCAGAAGGTTTCTCAATACAAAGGAGATGCGAGTTTCCATATTTGGCCTCTTCTACATGTCTCCTTTGATCATTAACGGCTAGGACATATTCATGAGTTTTGGTGCATCAAACACTTCCCTTATCAAGCCTAGACGAGCCAGAAAAGTCTTCATTACTCCTTGGAAGCATCTCAAGCAGATTCATCTCCAACAGCCATTTTCACATTTATTTCGATATATATTGTTTCTTCTATGTTATTTTGTTACTGTTAGCTTAGAGCTTATTTAAGCTCGAATTTCTTTCATTTGTAAACACCTTTCATCAACTTAATCAAAGTATTATTCAGTAATAAAATTTGAGTCTTTTGTGTTTGTGTTTTGTTCATTAGAGTTCTTAAGGTGGAATCCTTAGTGCTCTTTTGTTCTTGTTCATTTAGAGTTTAGTGTGTGATACACTTCTCTTGTGAAGCTGCAAACCAGTTTGTTTGTGTGATTCAAACATTCTAGTTCTTCCATTGATTGACAAGTCAATCTACTATCCATCACCTCCATCTCAATTCATCCACCTTCTGCATCAAAAGCTTGGAAACTCTTGATCATTAGGTGATCATAAGTTAGAGTGATTCCAATCTTATATCACAACCCAACAGTCCAAAGCCATCCTTGAGCTCAGAAACCAACGAGAGCATATAACCAACAACCTACCAGACCTTGATAACACGAGCCTGAGGAAAGGAACTTACCAGAGAGAACCACGTAGCGATGACACCAGAGACTCAAGAACGAAAATTGGCGAGACTAAACCCAAATCCGAGACCCTGTCCCTCTAGAATCTCTAGAGTAGAGAAGCCCAAACGCAACCACGAACCTAAATCAGGAAGCCAAACCGACAAAGCTCCAAGCAAAACATGGGCGACGCGAAACCCGATCTAGAACTCCACCGATGCAATCGCCGAGAGTAGAAGCCGGATGAGATAAAGCAGGGAAAGGGTGTCCTTTTTCCGGTGGCAGTGAGAGCCACTGCTCAACGAAAAAGGACATCGGACGGGGTTTGATTTTGTGACGAGAAGTTTTTTTGTCCTCTGTTTCTCCGCTTCTCAAAGGCGTTGATGTTAGGACTTTTTACGGTCTAGGCAATCAATTAACCTTGTCGTGCAAGCACTTAAGGATCAAATCCATGAGAGACAAGAATCAACACACTAGGAATACAAGATTTTAATTTAATCTAAGGAGAAAGAGTTTTTGGTTTTGAAAACAAGAATTTAAACTAAAAGAAAGCGGAAAATAAACAAAATGCGGTTTGAAATTCAAATAAAGATAAAGGTGAACTCTCGGGAAATGATAGATGAATAGGGCGATCAATAGCTAACTAGTGGAGCTTGAGTCTATCTCTTAGAACTAATCTATTGGTCTTAGAGCACTAATTTATGTTAATCCATTTTCATGGTATTAACCACTTCACTAATCAATTGATAATCAACTATTCTCATAGGCTATCAAAATGATCAATGATCATTAGTTACAAGCTTAACTAACCACCTTAAATCCTAATCAACTATTCTCATAGGCTAGGAATGATAAGGTCTTGATAAATTTGGTTCAACTATTTTATCAAACAACTTGTGGACGCTAAAATACAAAAGCTCTAGACTAACAATTTCTGGCCTCATCTAGCATTATAACTACTTATCAAGCATTGAATCTAAGAGTTACAAGCCTAAACTCCACTAACTATCCATCAATCACCCTAAATCTACATACCCAAAAGCTAAAAAAAGACTACTCACTCAACATCATGAAAACACAAATCCATAGGTTTAGATGATAAGTAAACATGATAATAGAGATAAATAGTGAATGATTTAAGAAGGGAAAGAGATTAGATACTTTAAAATTGAAAGATTCATACAAAGTTCCAAAAGAGGCTAAGAGAAAATCTCATAAAAAAAGCATAAAACATAAATTAGGTTTAAGAGTATTTATAGTAAAAGATAAACGGAAGTTGGTTCAACACATAACCAACTAAGTAATTTCAGATTCTACTTGATTTTGGATCGGTTTAGCAACTTGGACCAGAGCTTCAGATGCGTCTCAGCGGTGTCGTGACGTCGTTGCAGCATCCCGCTAGAGCCCAGCGGTGTCATGATCCCGCTGCAACACCTAGACCAATTCGCCAGATAAGTTTTGTCAAATCTCTAGCGGTGTCGTCTTGCCGTTGGGTCATACCGCTCTTCAATAAATTGGTCATAAGTATTGAGTAATTCATCAATAAATTATAGATTAGTTAGAGAATACAAATATCAAAAACTTCTAGGCACTAGGTGATGTTTGGTCTACATCGAGATAAAAAAAAAAACATCAAGTTTTATTCATGCGCAATGTTTGATATAAAATGAAGTTTGATAGAGTTTTCTTATGTGAGCTATGATCATTAGGATTGATCGACATTACTTTTCACAACACTCTTTCTCCTCCAAGCATCACATCCAAATACTCATATTCTCCTGTTACCATTTCCCACAAATCATTATAGTCTAAAAATTTGCAACTTTACAAAGGATCAAATCAACTTTAAGATTAGAGAAAAATACCAGCAGGACAAGTACATGATTTTAATTTTGTTTTCTCCTAGCCAGATTTGCATACAGCTGCATCATAGCCAGAAAACACCAATTTGTTAGCAATAATTTGCAATTTTGATTCAACTTCCAGATAATACATATTTTCATTTTGGACAATCCCTGTCGCGTTCGTCATGAGATATCTCTCTGAGACATTAGCACAATGAACCAAAATCTATCAAACACTAGTTTAATGCTTTAGAGATTCTATATCAAACATTAGCATATGAGAAACATACGATACCTTGAGGTTTCGAAGAAGTTTGCAAGAGTATTTATCTTCTTCGTGAGAGCTATTAGTGCCACGTCCACTGAGGCAGTTACAGTGGTTGCAAACAGCACATATCGTGATTGGTTCTCACTGTTGAGATCCTCGATGTATCTCTCAATCATCCTAGAGAATATGATGAAACCGATATCTGAAGGCTGGCCGCCACCTTGAGGATGAAACCAAAGAGAAACAAAAGGATTCAGCAATGGCGGAGTTGGCAACAATCTCGATCGACAGAAGTAAATTTCAGAGTAGTTGAAACCACCGGTCCCACCGAAACAAACTGATATGAGGCGAAAAAAGATTTTTTTTTAGTCCTACGACCTTTAAAGGATGTCTTTTAAGTTTTAATTAATCAATTCAATCGATATTGTTTACTTACATTTTAAATTAAAGAAGAGATGATTATAATTACCCTCTTAAAATTTTAGGTACATTTTAAAAACTTATGGAACAATCATTTTGATCAACATTTTTCTTGTTTATGTTTTATAAGATTTTTGAGAAATTCAAGTGAGGGAGAGCATTGGTATGATTTGAAGGTGTTCTCGTGCCATGGCTCTATGTTGGAATGTGTTTATCATCTGGGGTAAGTTTACACTTTCATTGTCTAATCATTTTCGTAATTTTTATTTCTTAACTTCACCAAATGTTTTGACTGTAAAAGCATGTCAAGGACTATCACCAATATTCATTGAACTATCATCACTTTGGAGAGCCAAAAGTATGGTATGGAGTTCCAGAAAGCTATGCAACTTCCCTGGAGAAGGCTATGAAAAAACATCTACCAGATCTCTTCGATGAAAACCTTGATCTACTTCATGGACTAGTTACTCAGTTTTCTCCATTTTTAAAAGATGAATGAATGCCGGTTTACCAGTTGGTTCAACATTCAGGGGAGTAAGCTCCAAAATTCTTAGGAGAAAATACTCCCTGAATGTTGAATTAGCCGATGAACTGGCACTCCTACATCTTTTAAGTATCTAGTGCATGAAATAGATATGGTTCATTGAAGAAATATGGTATATATTTTCTCATCACCTTCTCTTGGGAAGTTGCATAGATTCCTAGAACTATATGCCATACTTTTGGCTCTCCAAAGTGACAATAGTTCAATGCATATAAGTGATGCTCCTCAACATGTTTTTTCAATCAAAACATTTGGTGAAGTTGAGAAAACAAATTACAAAACAAATCTAGTTTGCCTTCAATCATATTGATCAATGCGCATTATACTATGATTTGAAGTATCTTGATTATCTAGGAGAAGATATTAAATTAGTACAGTGTTATGCTGAATATTAAATTAGTACTAATGCACCATTTTGATAAATATATGTGCCTCAGGGATACATAAAACACTGAAAAACACAGTTACAGCAAAAAATAAACTTAGGTCTACCAGAATTCATCAATATATATAAGGCCACTACTTGTATTGGGTACTCACAGCCATTTATGGATACAGATCCATACGAAAATTGAATACCAAGAAAAATAAAGTAATGATCTAATAATAAATGATCGCTTAAACAAACAAACTGATATGAGGCCATTTGTTTTTGTTTTTTCGGTTCTAAAACCTTAAAAGGATGTCTTTTTAAGTTTTAAGAAATTAATTCAAGCATATATGATGTTCACAGGAGAACGAGACTAAGATTTACTGATTTATAAAGAGACAAAATCCTACAGAGTTTTAGAATTTTCTGAAAACGTGATAATGCTCAAAGATTAGGAAATGACACTCGAATAAAACATTTATACACATGCACTCGAATAATTATCTAATTTGCTTTTTTTTTAAATGCTACTTGAATAAATTTAAATTTAATTTGCCATCCGGCAATATAGGAACCCAAAATTAGGTAAAAAACAATAAAGAAACTTGTCTAAGCAAACTTTTATAAGGGTACCTAAAGAACTAAGTGAGCATAGAAAATAAAACAAACCTTTTTGTATAAGGGCCTCGAGAAAAATTATCATCTGGTTTCAACTCCTAGGCATCTTCGATCTCCACAGACATTATTTTGCTACTTGTCGTTTTCTCCTCAAACACTTAAAAGAGATCTTCTTCAAAGCCCATTTCCTTGGTTCATACTAACCAATTATATATAGTTTGTATTAACTACCTTGTTAAATATTTTGCTAACATTATGATAAATATATATGTGCCTCATGACAACATAGAACACTGAAAAAGACAGTTAGAGCGAAAAAAACACTACTTGTCTTGGGTACTCACTGCCAATTATGGATACAGATCCATACGACAACTGAATACCGAGGAAACTATATTAATGATCCAATAATAAATGATCATTTAAACAAACAAACTGATATGATGTGAAAAAATATTTTTTTAGTTCTAAGACCTTTAAAGGATGTCTTTAAAGGATGTCTTTTAAGTTTTAAGTAATCATTTTAAGCAGATCTGATGTACAGATGAGAATGAGGGTAAGATTTACTGATTTATAAAAAGACAAATCCTAGAGAGTTTTTGAATTTTCTGAAAATGCCATAATGCTCAAATTTTTGAAAATGACACTCGAAATAAAACATATATACACTTGAACTCTAATAATTATCTAATTTGCTTTTTGAAAATGATACTTGAATAAGTTTAAATTCAATTTGGCATCCGACAGTATTGGAACCCAAAATTAGGTAAAAAGTAATAAGGGAATTTGTCTAAGCAAACTTGTATATGTGTACTTAAAAAACTAAGTGAGCACAGAAAAGAAAACAAACCTTTTTGTTTACTGCTTTCAACTCCTCGGCATCTTCCATCTTCCATCTCCACAGACATTACTTTGGTACTGTAATAGAAGAGTCAGAGTCCCTTCTCGACCTGGTTCATACTAACTAATTAGATATAATTTGTATTAACTAATTACCTTGTTATCTACAGAGAGAAGGATGCTACACCTTTACGGCACGAGATTCACTACAGTTGGAGATGAAGATCTGCTCAGGCGTTCAACAGAGACAACATCGGTGGATCATGAAACAACTAAGTTGCAGTGTCGGTGGCTAATTTCTTTATCCATTTTTTGGAAGTTCTTCACCAATATTTCCTTCCACTCACTCATGCAACCTGAATCACGAAAAATAGTTAGTAAGTAATTTTCTAGAAGATGAAAATTAGGGGAAACTAAAGAGATAGTCATTCAAAAATGCAGAAGAAATGAAGATTCTCTTCTCCTACCACAAACTGCCGTTGTACAGATATTAACCAGATTATGGAATTCGAAATCAGATTTAAATTCTTAACTAACCAGATTCGTAACAGCTGATCCAACAATTTCTCCATCTTCCTATCACTAGTCGGTTCCAGATCGACGGTGGTTACGGATGTTCTCAAGCGGAGGAGCAACGGCGGAGTGTGCAACCATCTTGATCGACGGAAGTAAATCTCAGAGTAGTTAAACCACCAGTTCGGTACTCTCCCCAGAAAATCCCAGCCATTTAATTTGCCTCGTGGGTGGCTGCACATTATTCTTCTCCAGAGGTGCTTAAATATGTAATTTTCTTGGAGTAACCCTAAACCTAAATATGTTGCAACGTGTCAAATTTTCACCCTTACCTTTTCGCAACGTTCATGCATGCTTCATTAACCAGAAAAAGAAAAATAAACACCAATGCATGCACTTGTCTTGGATATTTTAACTAAAATATTTTATTAGTTTAATTAAGATTTTTTTCTAATCAATAAAATATTCCATTCCATATTTTAAACATAATTCATATGTTTTAGATTTACTGTTTTTTTGTTTCACAATTATTCATATTTTTAATTAAATTAAAATTTTCCAAACTGTGTGAGTTGAGAAAAATATAATCTATTTTGATTAAAGGTATAGAGATAGGTGAAACATTTTTATGTGATTAAAGTGAAAAAACGAAGCAATAGCTCCACAGCAAAGATATTGTTAATGTTTTTGGTCCTTAAAAACATAAATTTCATTTTCGTTTGGTGAAGTTTAAATATATTTTTTTTGGTTTTCGAAGTTTTTAATTTGTTAAAGCAACCAAGAATATAGTTCTATGTACAAGAATATAAAATAGAAAAAGTAGGCCTGGAAAAAAGGAAGCAATAGAGTCCACAGCAAAGATATTGAGGTAATCAAAAAACTCAGCCGACTCCCGTACGTAGCTTGGAACCACCACTGGAGTAGAAAGCAAGGAGATAACTCTGTTACATATTGATTTTTTCAGTGACGTGCCTTGTACACGTTAAATAACGTTAGCTTCCAACCAAACTTTTAAATAGTGTCAGATCTACTCTTTCTTCTTCTTCATTCTTTGACAACTTGATTCCACATTCCATCGGCGTGCTAACTGGATTAGATTCATCCATCTTGAACTTCTTAAGTACCTCCTTAGCATAACACTCTTGCGTTATGAAGATTCCATTGTCTTCTTATTTCACTTAAATTACGAGGTAGTAAGACATCAATCCAATATCCGTCATCTCAAACTCCTTTTTTATCTCTTTCTTGAACTTTTCGAACATGCTTGGATTATTACCCGTGAATATTAAGTCGTCTACATACAAACATGCAATCAATATATCGCCATTTTGAATTTTGATATAGAGTGCATGTTCATATGGAAATTCGATGAAATCTTTCTCCTTGAAGTACTTGTCAATTCGAGTATTCCAAGCTCTTGGGGCTTGTTTTAACCCATAAAGTTCCTTCTTCAACCTTAAGACTTTTTCTTCTTCTCCCTTGATTATATAGCCTGGTGGTTGCTCAATGTAAACTTCTTCTTCAAGTTCTCTATTTAAGAAGGCTGATTTGACACTCATTTGATGTATCCTCCAATTATTTTGAGCCGCCAATGAAATGATTATTCTAACTATTTCTAGTCGAGCAACAGGAGCAAATACCTCATCATAATCAATTCCGGATCTTTGACTATAACCTTTGGCCACCAGTCTTGCCTTGTATCTCTCTACTTCTCCTTAAGAATTTTTCTTTGCTTTGTAAACCCACTTCACACCGATCGCCTTGTGCTCATTTGGAGGTGAAGCTAACTCCCATGTATTGTTCTTTTCTAGCGCCTTGATTTCTTCATCCATTGCATTTCTCCATTGTAATCTTCATTAGTTCACAACAACCTTATTCAAAAAAAATTTACACACCACACTTTATAATTTACCCAAAATCTTACTCCTTCAATTGTAGTAATTTTTAGTAAAACATTTTCAAAACATTAATATATTTAAAAATATCGATAGGTGAAATCATTTTTGGAAAAAATGTTAGATCATTTAAAACTAACCGTTTAACTAACAATCATATGCGGTTTTGGGGTATCTCTTTCGCGGAGAATGGAACAAGACAAGAGATCATTTACAGTTGGCATGCCTTTTTGCATTCATGGTCCGGAGGATGGTTAGTGAAAGACTCTAATTTTACGACTGGTCCATCATACTCAAAAGGTTGATTCACAGTGATTTCAATCATCTAGATTTCATTCTCCTATGTCAAGCATTTCAAACTACCATCGATCATCTATGGAATGAAATGAACAGTAGAAGGCACAACCTTCTGGCCAACCCTACATCACACCTTGTTCGGATCATTGACAAAGTGATTCGGAACAGACTTGGGTTCGCAAATATCATGATCACCTTAGGCTTGGAATATCCTTCAACATTGGTTCCGAGCACATCAACATTAATTCTCTACAGCTCTGTTTTAGTTTCATTTATTTTCCCTTTTGTTTTGTAAATAACATAGATTTTTTGGGTTACATTATTAAATTTAACATTCCAACAAAACAAATTACAAAATATTAGATTTTAAAACTTGAGAAAACCTATTTCCTAAAAGATATATTTTAATCCTATTTTATTATTTTTGAGTAAAATTGAGTATATTGTCCTTTCAAATTAATACCTTTAATGAAACTTCTTTTTTGTCCTATAATTTCATTTTTATTGGTATTCGTCATGTTTATCTCAAAGTAACTCATCAATAAATTATAGATTAGTTAGAGAACACAAATCTCAAAAACTTCTAGCCACTAGCAGATTCAATGCGTAGGTAATATTAGGTCTACATCGAGGATCCCGACAGTGAGAACCAATCACGATGTGCTGTTTGCAACCACTGTAACTGCCTCAGCAGAAGTGGCACTGATAGCTCTGACGAAGAACATGAATACTCTTGCAAAATTCTTCGAAACCTCAAGCTAAAGCATTAAACTAATGTTATACAACGTTTTTTCTAAAATATTTTGTAGAGTTTTGTTCATTGTGCTAATTTTTCCCAGAGAGATCTCATCATGACGAATGCGACAGGCATTGTCCAAAAGGCATCATGACGAATGCGACAGACATTGTCCAAAAGGAAAACATGTATTATTCAGAAGACGAATCAAAATTGCAAATCTTTGCTAATGAATTGGTGTTTTTCGGCTATGATGGAGCTGTATGCAAATCTTGCTGGGAGAAAATGAAATTAAAATCATGTACTTGTCCTTCTGGTGATTTAAGATTAGAGAAACGTAGCCAAACACACACACCAATTCGTTAGCAATGATTAACAATTTTGATTTATCTTCCGGATAATACATATTTTGATTTTGGACAATCCACGTTGCGTTCGTCATGAGATCTCTCTCGAAGACATTATCACAAAAACCAAAATCTACAGTATATTTTAGAAGAAAAAAATCAACTTTTTTATAACATTGGTTTAATGCCTTAGCCATTTTATATCAAACATTAGCGTATGAGTAACATATGATACCTGGAGGCCTCGAAGAAGTTTGCAAGAGTACTCATCTTCTTCGTCAGAGCTATGAGTGCCACTTCCGCTGAGGCAGTTACAGTGGTAGCAAACAGCACAGCGTGATTAGTTCTCACTGTTGGGATCCTCGATGTACCTCTCCACCATCCTAGGGAACATGATGAAACCAATATCTGAAGTCTGGCCGCTGCCTTGAGGGTGAAGCAAAAGGATTCAGCAACGGTGGAGTTGGCAACAATCTTGATCGACAGAAGTAACTCTTTGAGTAGTTGAAACCACCGGGGTGGCTGCTCATACTTCTCCTGAGGTGCTTTAAGAATGTGATTTTCATGGAGTAACCCTAATCCTAAGTATGCTACAACGTGTCAAATTGTCACCCTTATATTTTCATAATATACATGCATGATTCTATAAAAATTGATATTGATCGATACATAGATTCTGGATGGAACTTGATTAACTTCCCGTGTCTCCCTGGTTCTCTACTCTCGTTTGAGCATTGGGATATCTCCGGTGTTCTCGTGCCATGGCTCTTTGTTGGAATGTGATTATCATCGTTTTGTTGGGTAAGTTTACACTTTCACTGTCTAATTATTTTTGTAATTTCTATTCCTAACTTCACTAAATGTTTTGATTGTAGAGCATCTCGAGAACAATCACCGATATTCATTGAACTATCATCACTTTGGAAAGCCAAAAGTATGCTATGGAGTTCCAGGAAGCTATGCAACTTCCCTAGAGAAGGCGATGAGAAAACATCTACCAGATCCCTTCGATGAAAAACCTGGTCTATTTCATGGACTAGTAACTCAGTTGTCTCCTTCAGTTTTAAAGATGAAGTAGTGCCGGTTTACCGGTTAGTTCAGCATTAAGGAAAGTAAGTTCCAAAATTATTAGGCGAAAATACTCCTTCAATGTTGAATTAGCCGTAAACTGGCACGCCTTCATCTTTTGAAATCAAAGGTTAAAAGCTGATATGAGGGGAAAAAAGAATTATTCTTTAGTTCTAAGACCTTCAAATGATGTCTTTTAAGTTTTAAGTAATCAATTCAAGCAGATCTGATGTTCAGATGAGAATGAGGGTAAGATTAACTGATTTATAAAGAGACAAAATCGTACAGAGTTTTAGAATTTTTTGAAAACATCATAATGCTCAAAGGTTAGAAAATGACCCTCGAATAAAACATATATAGACAGGCATTCTAATAATAATTATCTAATTTGCTTTTTGAAAATGCTACTTGAATAAATTTAAATTCAATTTGCCATTGGGCAATATTGGAACCCAAAATTAGGTGAAAAGCAATAAGGGAATTTGTCTAAGCAAACTTGTATATGAGTTCCTAAACAACTAAGTGAGCACAGAAAAGAAAAAAAAAACTTTTTGTATAAAGGCCTGGCAACAGTTGCCAAAGAAATGTTGAAGAAATGAAGGATGAATCCATGTCTCTTCTCCTACAACAAACTGCCGTTGTACAGATCTTAATCAGATTATGGAATTTTAAATCTGATTTAATTGCTTAACTGACCAGATTCGTAACAGCTGATCCAACTATTTCTCCATCTTCCTATCACTACTCGATTTAACATATTTTTGCCTGGAATTGAGTTTCAAGTGAACTTGTTGCCCTTAATTTCTCAATTTCACTTTTAGGATTTGAACCAAGAACCTAAAGGGAAAACATAAACAGCATAAAACAATTCCGATCAAACTGGAAATCATCTACACTAAACAGGAATTTAACCTTACAGTTCCATCTTTTTTTTATTTTTTTGAAGACGACCTTTCTAAGATTTTCTTATCTATGTGAGTAAACCAGAACAAGAAGCAGAGAAGAGTGTATTACAGTTCCATGGGTGATACAGTTCCATCTTCCTGAACGGAAAACTTGAAATCTGAACCGGAGAATACAATGAAACTGATATCTGTAGGCTGGCCGCCACCATGAGGTTGAAACAAAAAAGAAACAAAAGGATTCAGCAACGGCAACAATCTTGATCGACGGAAGTATATATCAGAGTAGTTGAAACCACCGGTTCACTCTCCGTAGCAAATCCCAGCCATTTGTTTTTCCTCTTGGGGTGGCTGCTCATACTTCTCTAAAGGTGCTTAAATATGTGATTTTCATGGAGTAACCCTAATCCTAAGTATGCTGCAACGTATCTAATGTGATCATGACAAGCACAATAAAGGAGCAGCTTGAACCGGAGCAGCTTGTAGCCAAGGAAGATAAGAAGAAATAGATTAGCTCAACAACAACGTTTGATCCGGGAATATTAAGAGGATCACTTCAACAATTTAAGACATCTTTACAACACCTTCTCAACACCATTCAGGGCAGTTTAGTGTGTGCTAATCCAGCTACACTGGTTGTGATCCAAGCCACCTAAACATTTATTAAGAGAGGTGATATGACTTACACTCTTTTTCCCTTCATTTGGTTTTGTCCCATTTGGGTTTTCCAAATAAGGTTTTTAATGAGGTAAGCCATATCACTCACTCATCAGTCTCTTGATAAAGCCTAAGCCTACTTCTATCTCTTATCACGAAATAAAGGAAGCCCAAGTCCAAGAAGAGTCAGCCGAAATTTGAAGACATGAAAAGTCATTTTTTATGTTCAAACTTTGTTTTAATGCTATGTTATTTTCGAGATTTTTTCTTTACTCATTTGCTGATTTAAACTCATGTAAACCTTCATTTCTAAGGTTATCAAACTCTTTTCATATTCTCAAAACTCTCTGGAACCTGTTTGATCATTCCTTGCTTATAGTGATCGGATCTTCATCCTCACCAAAGCAAGTTCGATAGTCTTAGGGTCTGTCACAACTCCTAAGAAGTTTCACTTCGATCCACCTCTTGTTCATCACGTCTAGGGTCTTCACCCACGTACAGAACAAGTCTGAAAGTCTAAAGGTTCACCATTCCCTCTGGAAGTTTCGCAACAATCCCCAAGATCCTTTGGATCTTACTCGCTGTTTCTACATCTTATCATCTCTTCCGCATCACTCATCGTATCACCGATCATCACAACCTCTTGGAGAGCATTCAGGGACTTGATCCTCACCTAGGATCATATCAAGTCTGTCACACGTTTTGCTTGAATTTTCATAAAATATTGGCGTGTGATAAAAATTCGAAATTTGTTGTGTCTGAACCTAGAAAGAGTCTAGTTTCTAGTAAAATTGATTCTGGAAATTTTGAAGGTGTTTTGATAATTTTTAGAGGTCAATTTCGATGAACAGTCGCGATTAGGGTTCTTCAGCATCTGAAGAATCATTTTCGTGTTTTGCTCAGTTGACTGCGATTTCTTTCAAAGTAACTTGTTAATGGGTTTGTTTTGTGTTGCTTTTGCAGGCAGAGATGGCCGATCATCAAGAAGAGAATCTGTTCTACACCAGGTGCTATGTTCAAGGCAAAGTATGCAGCATCAAGATCGATGAAAGGACTTGCAACAACGTGGCAAGTGAGTATATGGTCCAGAAGCTTGGATTAAAGGTGAAGCAGAACCCATGGCTCGATGATAATTACAACATAAGAGTGAGCCATCAAGTGACGATTTCTATACGCATTGGAAAATACGAAGACGAGGTTTTGTGTGATGTTCAACTAATAGAATCATGTCACATTCTCCTTGGAAAACCGTGGCAGAACAAACATCAAGCGATCCATGAGTATTCTGGTTCCAAAAACCTATATTCGTTTAAGTACAAAGGAAGAAACCATGGTTTGGTTGCAATGAAACCACATGAGATTCAACAAGATATGCTCATTCTAAAACAAAGAGTAAGACATTTTGTAAGTGAATCTCCTTACTCTCTTCACCAAAAGGAAAAAGTTATTGCGATTGGTTCTAAAGAGACTTCTAAGAGTCTAACTAACGCTGCACCAGAGCTGCCATCTCCGAGTGATAATTTTTCTCTCTTGCAGGTTCCTAAAGACACAGCAGAAGATCCAAAGGAGCCTTTTGAAGAATCTGGTCCGAGCAGAATTCAGTTTGGAAAAGGAATAGCAAATTTGAATTCTATGAATTCTGAAAGTGAGAAGCATAACATTTGTGAAAAAGCTGAGGAAAGCACAAAAGAGAAGAATCATCATGCGGTGTCAACCCATTCACAAGCTTGCCGAGCTGAAATGTTTGGTAACATCTTACAAGGTACTCAGGTAAGTTTAGCTTGCGAGTTTATTCGATATTGGAATAATTTTATTTTCACTTGTAGCTTCAAACAACCTGTTTTGAATGTTGAAATTTCAAGTATAATGCACTTGATTTTTCCCTTAAGTACCAAGAAAGATACAGGTACCTTAGATGTGTGCAATGGCTTAGGCGGAATCACATCCACACGAAGCTTAACAATGGATCCATCAGAGAGAGTAACAAGAACTGAACACATCATTGTGATCAAGGAGAAACCACCAGATGCCTCACCACAAATAAAAACCCGAGGTAATTATCTCGACTCTCAAAAATGAATGAAAGCTAACTTGCTCTCTCTTGGCGCAGATTGTACAATTTTGAGTTCAAAACCTTTTCAAGAAAAGAAAACTACTCTTGTACCATTACCGGCTCATGAGTTTTACCTTGACAAAATCAAACTCGAAGGGAATCAAGAGCAAGGTAAAGCTAATCTTTTTGCTATGGTTAGTAAGGTTAATGATGCTGAATATTTAGATCATAAAATATTTGTCTCTTTAGATAAATTCTCTTGTGTATCTACCTTGCACCGGTGCTGCCGAGTAAGAAACCTTGTCATTTTCAGGACTTCAAAGTTGTATTCCCTAAATACAACTCAGGAATTGTCTCACTAATCCGTGGGAAGGAAAATCATATCGTCTTTGATCCAGGAGCACCCGTTGGAGCATTTCCTTATGACATTGGAAACAAGATATGTAAGGAAATTGTTGTGCCTAATGCAACAATTCAAAGGTATGCATTTTTTTTTGTTCCTAAATCTAAGTTGCTGGAATATGAACACATCAAAGAGATTTATATGTCAACTGTTGATTTTAAAGATGTGATTCATTATTGTGAGAAATTTGAGCATACAAAGAACTTTAGGCATGGCAGATTTCTGTTTGATAAAACGTATGAACCGAATATAAATGTTGTGCTGATAGATAGACTCTCTAGGATAACACACTGCACTTCATATCCTAACACTAGAGAGGTTTTTTCTGTTTCGAGACCATTCACTGAAAGTTTCGACATTCTAGTCTATAACAAATTACTTATTGAATCAAAGGATGATACCCTTTGCACCTATGATCTCTTGTTTTGAGTTTTTGTTGAAAGTGCACAGGATAAACAAGCTGAAGAAATGAAAGCTCATATACCAGAGACATGGTTATTTTACTTATGGCTAAAGCGGTTTACTGTCCAAGTTGATTATGACCCGTTGAAACATTGGAGAAAGGAGCAGCAACCAAAAATTGAAGGCCTATTCACAATCATCAAAAGGATCAATGGCGACAACACCTTTCTCAGAGGTAAGTATAAAGAAATTTCTTTATTCAAAGTTACTTATTCTCTTCTTCCTTTCATTGCAGATTGTTCGGATTTGAGGTCAAATCCTTTTCAAGTGGGAGAGGATGATGTGATCATGACAAGCACAATGAAGGAGCAGCTTGAACCGGAGCAGCTTGTAGCCGAGGAAGCTAAGAAGAAATGGATTAGCTCAACAACAACGTTTGATCCGGGAATATTAAGAGGATCACTTCAACAATTTAAGACATCTTTACAACACCTTCTCAACACCATCCAGGGCAGTTTAGTGTGTGCTAATCCAGCTACACTGGTTGTGATCCAAGCCACCTAAACATTTATCAAGAGAGGTGATATGACTTACACTCTTTTTCCCTTCATTTGGTTTTGTCCAATTTGGGTTTTCCAAATAAGGTTTTTAATGAGGTAAGCCATATCACTCACTTATCAGTCTCTTGATAAAGCCTAAGCCCACTTCTATCTCTTATCACGAAATAAAGGAAGCCCAAGTCCAAGAAGAGTCAGCCGAAATTTGAAGAC
Organism: Cardamine occulta; assembly: GCA_028015245.1. Classification (NCBI taxonomy): domain Eukaryota; kingdom Viridiplantae; phylum Streptophyta; class Magnoliopsida; order Brassicales; family Brassicaceae; genus Cardamine; species Cardamine occulta. The sequence goes on along the minus strand of CM051376.1, from coordinate 12,247,546 downwards.
ATGAAAAGTCATTTTTTATGTTCAAACTTTGTTTTAATGCTATGTTATTTTCGAGCTTTTTCCTTTACTCATTTGCTGATTTAAACTCATGTAAGGCTTCATTTCTAAGGTTATCAAACTCTTTTCATATTCTCAAAACTCTCTGGAACCTGTTTGATCATTCCTTGCTTATAGTGATCGGATCTTCATCCTCACCAAAGCAAGTTCGATAGTCTTAGGGTCTGTCATAACTCCTAAGAAGTTTCACTTCAATCCACCTCTTGTTCATCACGTCTAGGGTCTTCACCCACGTACAGAACAAGTCTGAAAGTCTAAAGGTTCACCATTCCCTCTGGAAGTTTCGCAACAATCCCCAAAATCCTTCGGATCTTACTCGCTGTTTCTACATCTTATCATCTCTTCCGCATCACTCATCGTATCACCGATCATCACAACCTCTTGGAGAGCATTCAGGGACTTGATCCTCACCTAGGATCATATCAGTATCTAGTTTTCACCCTTATCTTTGTGTAAGGTTCATGCATGCTTCTTTAACCAGAAAAAGAAAAAGAAAAAACGCCAATGGATGCATTTGTCTTGGATATTTTAACTAAAATACTTTATTAGTTTAATTAAGTTTTTTTTCTTATCAATAAAATATTCCATTCCATATGTTAAACATAATTCCATATGTTTTAGATTTACTGTTTTTTTTTACAATTATTCATGTTTTTAATTTTAAATGTAAAATTAAGCAAATTCAGCAAATATAAATTTTAATTAAATTAAAATTTTCCAATTTGAGTGAGTTGAGAAAAATAGAATCTAATTCGATTATAAGGGATGTATAGATAGGTGAACCACTTTTATGTGATTAAGTGAAAACATGCATAATGATGAAAACATGCAGCTTTGTAGCTTTTATCTCTCACCTGATGAACAATCAACGGACAATTATCTCCACAACCTCAGCAAACATATAACATTAATTCACTAAACTTTTAAGTTTACATTAATTCACTCCATGGAGTAAATAAATTGACTCAGATGGAGTGAATCAATATATTTATTATCAATTGATTTTAGAGTGAATTTGGTTTTTAATTATAAACTAGAAGTACGGACCCGTTGAACGGGTTTAAATTTTCAAAGAATATATATATATATCCTATATATGTATATTTATTTTTTATAATGTTAGTAGATACAATTTGTTGGGTATTTCACTGGGTTTTGATTTATAGAATAATAAAGTGTTATAATGATATAGCATTTATTCCATTCCACGGTGGCTTGACCTTAGTTGCAGTGTTTAGCGGGTTGACCCGCCATGATCTGCGGGTTCAAAACTAATAACTCTAATTCACTCGCAATATAACCATGAGTTTGGAGAATTAACCAGTGGGTTTTTGAAATTGAGATAACAACAAAAAGACATCATTGCAATAAATTTTATACTTTATTATATTTTTGTATGCTTACTTTAGTCATCCATTTTAATTTAGGAAAATCTGGATTAGAATATTTAGGTGTGAAATTAATGTATAAAATTTATTTATATATATATATATATATATATATTTAGTATTAAATTTATTTTAATTTGGGTAAGTATTTTTATTTCAGTAGTATATATAATATTTAAATTATATATTAATCAAAAGATAAATTATATATTTTAACTTATCCGAGACTATTAAATTAACGCGTGATTTTGTTATAATAACTCGTGAATTATTTTATTTTGTTTTATAAAACTAAAAAGGATAGTAATAGAATCAGAATTATTGTTTTACTAAATCTTTCTAATCTCCACATAAATATTTTTAACTGAAAATTAAATTAAAATCATAAGGTTGGTTAAATGAATAATCAGAATAAATTACCTTCTCAGATAAAAACCATTTTTACGTTACCCTACATCTTCAAATATTTCCTCATATGAATCTCCATTAATATCTTTGATAATCGTTCCTGCAAAATTTATAAATAAAAATCATAATCAAAACAACATGAATATAAAGTTGCAAAAATTATAAACAACATAAATTTTAAAAAGAACACGAAATAAAGCAGATAAATTAGTTAAAACCAAAACAAAAATAGAAATATAAAAGCTTGAAGAAAAAAGGGTATGTGTTTTTGAATGGAATGTGATATGATTATGGCCAGCAAGGATGAGGAACCTATGCAACATGGAGACGCCAAAGAGGAGCAAAGGCAGCAGCTTGAACCGGAGCTACAAGGAGCTGAAGATTTATGCATTTCTCCGGGTCCTATCACTCGGTCTAAACAAAAGAAGCTCAAGACCACTTTGCAACATCTCCTCAACACCCTCTCGGGCAGTTTGGTGTGTGCTAATCCAGCCACATTGGTTGTGATACAAGCCACCTAAACATTTATCAAGAGAGGTGATATGACTTATACTCTTTTTCCCTTCATTTGGTTTTGTCCCAATGGGTTTTCCAAATAAAGTTTTTAATGAGGTAAGCCATATCACTCACTCATCAGCCTCTTGATAAAGCTTAAGCCCATTTCTATCTACTATCCAAGTGAAGCACAGCCCAAGTCCAATAAGAGTTCAGCCGAAAAACTTGAAGAACATGAAGAGTTATTTTCTTTGTCAACTTCGGTTTTAATGCTTGTAATTTTCGAGATTTTTCCTTTACTCTCTTGTTGATTTAAACTCATGTAAGGCTTCATTTTCTAATTATCAAACATCTTTTCATATTCTCAAACTCTCTGAAACTTGTTTGTTCATTCTTGCTTAAAGTGATCGGATCTTCATCCTCACACCAAGTAAGCCGAAAGTCTTAGGATCTTTCACACTCTTAGGAAGTTTCATCTCGATCCACCCCTTGTTCACCTCGTCTAGGGTCTTCACCCACGTCCAGAGCAAGCTTGAAAGTCCGAAGGTGCTCCATTCCCTTTGGAAGTTTCGCATCAATCCCCCAAGACTCATCGGATCCCCTCTTGTTCTTCACCTTTCATCTCTTCCGCATCACTCACCTTGTCACCAATCCTCACAACCTCTTGGAGAAGCATTCAGGGACTTGATCCTCACCTAGGATCATATCAAGTGGTATCAGAGCTGACTCCACGCCAGGTTGTATCTCTTCCGATCTGATATACCTTTTCATATTCCGATCTGTATTATCTGTTGACTGTTGGAATTTTGATAAATTCATCTTGTCTGATAAAATCGTGAGATCTGTTGAATCTGCTTCAAAAAATAGTCTAGTATTTGTTAAAATTGATTCTAGAATTTTTGAGCATGTTTTGATAATTTTCCGAACCTGATTTAGTCGAACAGTCACATTTAGAGGTTATCAGAATTTGAACAGTTATTGTCGTGTAACTTGCTAGAATTGTTTAAAATCATTGGTTAATCCTAAAATCGTGAAACTTGTTGCATTGAAACCATGATTAAGTCTAGTATTTGTTAAAATTGTCTCTGGAATTTTTGAACGTAATTTGACATTTTATTCTGATTGATCAAGTCAAACTATCGATTAGGGTTACTTGTCAAGTAAGTTTTGATTGTTCTTGTTGTGTTTGAACATTTCACTAGTTTACTTGTTGGATTCTGAACAGGTACCATGGCGGGGACTAGCCATGATGAACAAGAGTCTTCCAACTCCAACAAGCAACTTATGGAATCCTTCAAAGCCATGATGGTTGAGAGTATGGCCAATATGAAAGCAGATTTAGAGAGGTCCATCAACAACCGATTCCGAGAACATCAACAACCTGTTATGGAAGAACAACTTAGGAGGCACCCACGATCTTCTGATGCTGAGCATTACTACAGTCAGACTTCTAGATCAAATCGTCCTCGAAGAAGACAGCCAAGAGAAGATCAAACCGATAGAAATCACCAAACCGCTACTCGAGATCCACTAGCCGGTGTGAAGATAGAAATTCCGTCTTTTCATGGAACCAGTAAACCTGAAGAATATCTTGAGTGGGAAAAGAGGGTAGAGATTATCTTTGATTGCCGGGAGTTTACTCAAGAGATTAAGGTCAGAATCGCCCCAACCGCATTCAAGGATTATGCTCTAAGCTGGTGGGATCAGTTGGTAACGACTAGAAGAAGAGCTGGAGATATACCGGTTGAAACTTGGACTCAACTAAAGATCATTATGAGGAAAAGGTTCGTACCAAGTCACTACCACAGGGAGCTTCACCTTAAGCTTCGCAACTTGTCTCAAGGCAGTAGGTCCGTTGAAGACTATTTCAAGGAAATGGAAACCTTGTTACTCCGAGCCGATATTCAAGAAGACAATGAAGCTACTATGGCCAGATTCATGGGAGGTCTTGACAAAGACATCATTGAGAGGCTGGAGGTACATCATTATGTCGAGCTAGAAGAGCTTCTCCACAAAGCTATCATGTTTGAAAAACAACTCAAGAGGAAGAGCTCTAGGCCCGGATACAACTCTACCAAGTTCAGCAAAGACTACAAGCCTAAGGATTACAAACCGCTTGCCAAGCCTAAGATAGAAGAGCCTCCGCTCAAAGGAATTGATCAAGGATCAAGCACCAAGGCTAGAGAAATTCAGTGTTTTAAGTGCAAAGGTTTCGGCCACTACTCCCGTTCATGCTCCAATCAGAGAACCATAGTTATTAGGAACAACGGCGAGATAGATTCAGAGGAAGATCACTCGGAAACTGAACCTTTAGAGGAACCACTTAGATTGCCGGAGTTCGGACAACTCTTGGTCACTAGAAGAACCCTTAGCCTACACATTCAGGCCGAGAAAAATGAGCAAAGAGAAAACCTCTTCCACACTCGTTGCCTAGTTCAAAATAAAGTCTGCAGCCTAGTGATTGATGGAGGTAGTTGTACCAACGTCGCGAGCCAGTCCATGGTTGATAAGCTCGGAGTTACGATCACTAAGAGAGCTAAGCCGTATAAATTGCAGTGGCTTAATGATGAGGGAGAATTGGAAGTCAAGAACCAGGTCATAGTTCCTTTGTCTATAGGAAAATATGAAGATGAGGTCCTATGTGATATTTTACCAATGGATGCTGGACATATCTTGCTTGGAAGACCTTGGCAATCTGATCGAAGAGTAATGCACGATGGATTTACGAACAGATACTTGTTTGAGTTTAAGGGCAGAAAGAACATCCTTGTACCTTTAACTCCTCAAGAAGTTCATCTAGATCAAATGGCCTTGAAGAAAAGTAAACCCCCGTCCGAAGCCAAGCTCAAAGAACCGGCCAACCTTATGATCACACCTCGACAAGGGAGTTACTCCTCTTCCCTCCTTTTTGTGTTTAAAGAATGTTTTAATACTAACCAAACTGTGCAGGAAATTCCTAGCAAAATTCAATATCTTTTACAGGAATTCAAAGATGTTTTTCCGGAAGAACCTCCCCAAGGTTTGCCGCCAATCCGTGGCATCGAACACCAAATCGATTTCCTACCCGGAGCGTCTCTTCCCAATAAACCAGTCTACCGAACCAACCCTATAGAAACTAAGGAGCTTCAACGACAAGTCACCGAGCTCATGGAGAAAGGACATATCCGCGAAAGCATGAGTCCATGTGCCGTACCCGTTTTGCTAGTTCCGAAGAAAGATGGTAGCTGGAGGATGTGTGTCGATTGCCGAGCTATCAACAATATCACTGTAAAGTATCGACATCCCATACCTAGATTAGATGATATGCTTGATGAATTGCATGGTTCTTGCATTTTTCTAAGGTAGATCTTAAGAGCGGGTACCATCAGATTAGGATGCAAGAAGGGGATGAATGGAAAACTGCATTTAAAACTAAGCATGGTTTGTATAAATGGTTAGTCATGCCTTTTGGGTTAACAAACGCACCTAGTACGTTCATGAGGCTAATGAACCACGTTCTTAGATCATTCATAGGTCGTTTTGTGGTAGTTTACTTCGATGACATTTTAATCTATAGCCGCAGCTTAGATGAACATGTGGAGCATCTTAGAAAGGTTTTAGAAGTGCTTAGGAAGGAAACCTTGTACGCTAATCTTAGCAAATGTACTTTTGGAACGGATAACCTTGTCTTTTTAGGCTTTGTTGTGAGTACAGATGGTATCAAGGTCGATGAAGAGAAGATACGAGTTATCAAGGATTGGCCGAGTCCAAAGACTGTTAGTGAAGTAAGAAGGTTCCATGGGTTAGCCGGTTTCTACAGGAGATTTGTTAAAGACTTTAGCACTCTAGCCGCCCCACTCACGGAGGTTATCAAGAAGACTGTCGGATTCAAATGGGAGCAATCTCAAGAAAAAGCATTTCAAACTTTGAAAGAGAAGCTAACACATGCCCCGGTTTTATCTCTTCCTAATTTCGATAAAAATTTTGAAATTGAATGTGATGCCTCAGGAATTGGTATTGGTGCTGTTCTTATGCAGGAGATGAAGCCCATAGCTTACTTTAGTGAAAAACTTGGAGGCGCCACACTCAATTATCCGACTTACGACAAGGAGCTCTATGCGCTTGTTAGGGCTTTGCAAACTTGGCAACATTATCTTTGGCCCAAGGAGTTTGTTATCCACACAGATCATGAATCTCTCAAGCATCTCAAGGGACAACAAAAGCTGAACAAGAGACACGCCAAGTGGGTTGAATTCATCGAGACATTTCCGTACGTCATTAAGTACAAGAAAGGTAAGGAGAATGTAGTAGCCGATGCTCTTTCTCGGAGGTACGTTCTCTTGAATTCTCTTGAGGTTAAGTTACTAGGGTTTGAACAAATCAAAGAACTATATGCTAGTGATGATGACTTCAAAGAAACCTATGCTGCATGTGAAAAGTTTGGCGTTGGAAAATATTTTCGGAGTGATGGATTTTTATTTTACGAAAACCGCCTATGTGTGCCTAACTCCTCCTTGCAAGATTTGTTTGTCCAAGAAGCTCATGCAGGTGGACTAATGGGACATTTTGGCGTGGCAAAGACGTCGAGTGTGCTACGTGAGCACTTCTTTTGGCCGCACATGCAAAGTGATGTCGAAAAATCTTGTCAAAGATGTATAACGTGTAAGCAAGCTAAATCGACAATTCAGAATCACGATTTGTATACCCCTCTTCCTATTCCCTTGCATCCTTGGCACGACTTATCCATAGATTTTGTAGTAGGATTGCCTAGGACTAAGACTGGAAAGGATTCGGTATTTGTGGTAGTTGATAGGTTCTCTAAAATGGCTCACTTCATACCTTGCCATAAAACCGACGATGCCGTTAATATAGCTGGGTTGTTCTTTAGAGAAGTCGTTAGGTTGCATGGAATGCCTAGAACTATTGTTTCGGATAGGGATACCAAATTTCTTAGTTATTTTTGGAAAACCCTTTGGTCTAAGCTAGGAACCAAGCTTTGTTTCTCCACCACATGTCACCCACAATCCGATGGCCAAACCGAAGTAGTCAATAGAACCTTATCCACTCTGTTGCGTGCTATAATTAAAAAGAACCTTAGGACTTGGGAAGAATGTCTGCCTCATGTTGAATTTGCTTATAATCATGCTAGACATTCCGCATCTAAGTATTCACCTTTTGAAATTGTTTATGGGTTCAATCCCATATCACCTTTGGATCTAATGCCTTTACCCGTGAATGAAAGGATAAGTCTTGATGGTAAGAAAAAGGCTGAGCTTGTGAAACAGATCCATGAGAAGGCTCGGAACAACATAGAGCACAAGACCAAGTTGTACGCTAAGCATGCAAACAAGGGCCGAAAGTTTATGGAGTTTAAAGAAGGGGACTTGGTGTTGGTTCATTTGAGGAAAGAACGGTTCCCTAACGAGAGAAAATCCAAGCTTATGCCCAGGATTGATGGTCCATTCGAAATCATCAAGAAGATCAACGACAATGCCTACCAGCTTGATCTCCAAGGTAAGTAAAATGTGAGTTCGAGTTTTAATATTACTGATTTGGTTCCTTATTTTGCAGATGAAACAGATTTGAGGTCAAATCCTTTTCAAGAGGGAGAAGATGATATGATTATGGCCAGCAAGGATGAGGAACCTATGCAACATGGAGACGCCAAAGAGGAGCAAAGGCAGTAGCTTGAACCGGAGCTACAAGGAGCTGAAGATTTATGCATTTCTCTGGGTCCTATCACTCGGTCTAAACAAAAGAAGCTCAAGACCACTTTGCAACATCTCCTCAACACCCTCTCGGGCAGTTTGGTGTGTGCTAATCCAGCCACATTGGTTGTGATACAAGCCACCTAAACATTTATCAAGAGAGGTGATATGACTTATACTCTTTTTCCCTTCATTTGGTTTTGTCCCAATGGGTTTTCCAAATAAAGTTTTTAATGAGGTAAGCCATATCACTCACTCATCAGCCTCTTGATAAAGCTTAAGCCCATTTCTATCTACTATCCAAGTGAAGCACAGCCCAAGTCCAATAAGAGTTCAGCGAAAAACTTGAAGAACATGAAGAGTTATTTTCTTTGTCAACTTCGGTTTTAATGCTTGTAATTTTCGAGATTTTTCCTTTACTCTCTTGTTGATTTAAACTCATGTAAGGCTTCATTTTCTAATTATCAAACATCTTTTCATATTCTCAAACTCTCTGAAACTTGTTTGTTCATTCTTGCTTAAAGTGATCGGATCTTCATCCTCACACCAAGTAAGCCGAAAGTCTTAGGATCTTTCACACTCTTAGGAAGTTTCATCTCGATCCACCCCTTGTTCACCTCGTCTAGGGTCTTCACCCACGTCCAGAGCAAGCTTGAAAGTCCGAAGGTGCTCCATTCCCTTTGGAAGTTTCGCATCAATCCCCCAAGACTCATCGGATCCCCTCTTGTTCTTCACCTTTCATCTCTTCCGCATCACTCACCTTGTTACCAATCCTCACAACCTCTTGGAGAAGCATTCAGGGACTTGATCCTCACCTAGGATCATATCAGAATGACTTGATATTAAAATTGAAGAAGCGGTGCCAATTTAGGGATTTTTAGAGAAAAAAAAATATTATTTTTATCTTACTACGAAAGTTTTTATATTATTTATTATATTTTTAATAATTAAATATATTAAAACTTGAACAGTACTTTTAAAATTTGATAGTTAAGATTTTATATCGAAATAAATGTTTAGAATTTATAGTAAGATCAAAATTAATGTTGGTTTTGACATATTATAATATTGAGAATTTAATTAGATTTGTATTTTTTGGTAAGATTTGTTATACATTTTTGTAAAAAAATTTGTGAGCAAAAAGATATATTTGCTTAATTATAATTGAGTAGAATTAGAATACAAAATGAACAAAAATCTATGAAAATAACATATATTTGAAATTAATTTAGGATGTTTAAGGAATATGCTTTTAAGTCACCACCAAAAAATAATTCTTGGTGACGACAAAAAAAAAACAAAAAAGAGTTTATTGTTTGCATAAAAAATTTCACCATAATCTTCTAAAAAATCAGCGATAATTCAACATACCGAGGAAGATTTGGAAAAACCCTTGGATCATATATTTTGCTAACTTCATCAAAACAAATTCTTAAAAATAATGTTCTCCTACTTATCATCCTAAACTAACAATAATAAAAACTAAAAAAAAATTAAAAATTACCTTGGATTTGCGAAGACACTACCACCACCACTTTTTTCTCGCTTGTGAGACTGTAAATAAATATTTATCAACATAAGTCATTATAATTATTAAATATTTAAAAACTAATACTATAAATATGCAGACAATGAACAAAAACAATGGAGAGAATCGAAAACAAAAACTAAAACTAAAGCAGATAAATTAGTTAAAATCAAAACAAAAATATAAATAGAAAAGCTTGTACCAGTTAGATGGTGAATTTAGAGTGAATTTGGTTTTTAATTATAAATTAGTTAGATGGTGTAAATATAAATAAAGTAGACTGTATAGCTAAGGACTTTTTATCGGTTAACGGGTTAAGCAAGGCATCAATTAGAAAAAAAAAACTCTTATCTTGATCACTCAAGAAAAACGAGAAAAAGAGAAACACAACGGAAAAATACAAACTTTGATTACGAGAACCGAGAAATTAAGTTCAAATAAAATTTAATTGGGAACTAAAAGGGGAAATAAAATTTATAGTAAAGCATATGTATATGTGTACACAGAGAATTAAAACAAAACATCATGAAAGACAATGCGTCAATGTCTGCTTGTTCTTCTGGCTTTAAAGAACCTCTCTCGGATTGAGTTTAACTCCTTTGTGGCTTCACTCGTTGCTAATCGTTTTGTCGGTGATTCTTCACAACACCTAAGTCCCACCTCCAAAAGCAGTGTCAAGCACTCAACAATTGGAAAACCGATTCTAAGACCATGTTGAAGAATTGATTTGTCTGCAATGTCCAATACTTTATCCGGCAATGCCGACTTGGTGTAGCTGTGTAGGGTAAATTTTCCCTCAAATAAATCATTGGTTGGTCTTTTTCTTGTAAACATTTCCAAAAGAAGAACCCCAAAGCTATAGACATCTCCATGTATTGATGGTTGTCCTCCCAATCCATATTCTGCACCACGAAACAACGACAAGAAGATTGTAATAAAACAAGAATCTACTAATTTTCTTAATAAAACATTACACATGTGTGATAGTTTTACCTGGTGCGGCATAACCAATGGTTCCTCTGACGCCGGCTGAGCTTAGTTGGTTAAGGAAGGACTCTTTGTCGAATTTGAGAAGAAGCCGAGCTAGACCAAAGTCGCTAACATGGGCAGTCAAATTATCGTCTAGGAGGACATTACTTGGCTTAAGATCGCAATGAGCTATAGGTTCATGGCAATGAACATGAAGATAGTCCAAAACAGAAGCCACATCTATTGCTATGTTAAGCCTTTCAAGAAGTGTCAAAGTTCTTGAGGGCCTACGAATCTCTTCCACTTCCTCTGGGTGCAACCACATATCCAAGCTTCCATTTGGCATGAACTCATAGATGAGAGCTCTGAATTCATTGCCTTGGAAATCAATACTCGAGCAAGTCGTTAATAGTTTCACAAGATTACGATGCCTTATATCCTTCAAAGATTCACATTCTGCCAAAAAGCTCTTCATTGCTCCATGTTTCTTCAGGTTTAAAACTTTCACTGCAACAATATTATTCTCCCCAGGGAGAGATGCTTTAAACACAGTACCAAAACTGCCTGACCCAATCAAATTACTCGAGGAGAAGCCATCTGTCGCATTTCGAAGATCTCCATAACTTATCTTCTCATGGAATACCTCTAATGTAGAAAGAGTTTGATCATCGACGGGTTGGTTCTTCTTTCTTTTTCTGAGCCAACATAGAGAAATTGAAGCTATCAACAACAGCAAAAGAAAAGATATGCCTACACTAACACCGATCACAACTTTCTTTAAAAGAGTTGCTTGCCAAAGGCAGGGCTTAAGTTTCAGTTCCTTGATACCTCCACATAGATCTTTGTTCCCAAATACCGAAACTATAGTAGCATTCTGAAATTTTCCTTCTGTTGGAACTCTTCCCTCAAAGTTGTTAATGGATAGATTGAGATACTCCAATGAGGAAAAGTATGCAAGATATTCAGGTATACTTCCAGAGAGACTATTGTTCGAAAAATCAACTCTTTGAACACCCACCAAACTCCTTATATCTGCAATATCTCCATCAAAGGAGTTTCCTTGTAGATAAAGTTTTTCCATTGAAAGACATTTTCCCAAGGTTTGTGGTAGTTTGCCTGATAATTTATTATGCGCAATAGATAATGTAACAAGATGTTCTAGTCCTCCAACGTCCTCTGGTAGAGAGCCAGTCAATGAATTATCTGATAACCCTAGGTTAACAAGGGTTTTAATTTTCATAATTTCTCGAGGTATGCTTCCGAACAACTTATTAGATCCAATATGTAAACGTAACAGGTAACCACAATTTCCGAGAGTCGGAGGAACAACTCCTTCAAAACTATTGCTGGACAAATAGAGCTTTTCTAACCGAGTGATATTGCCTACAGAAGATGGTATCTCTCCTGACATTCTATTTGAATATAGACTTAATATTCCCAAGTTTGAAAGCTTACCAATAGAATTTGGGAGTGGTCCAATCAATATATTTTCCTCCAACTGAAATGTTTGTAAGCTTATGAGATTTCCAATGGAATGAGGAATGTTTCCAGAGATGTGATTTTTTCCAAGACTTAAATGGATGAGGTTTATGGACAGATTTGCTATAGAGGTAGGTAAATCACCCCCTAACCTATTTTCAGAAACACTTAAGGTCCGTAGCTTGGTGCAGTTAGTCAAAGACTCAAGAAATTCAAGATCACCAGAAGAATGACTTCCCAAAGAATTATGATAAAGTTCCAGAAGTTGCAAATTCTTTACTTTTCCAAAACTCGAAGGAATACTTCCTATCAAATTGTTATATTCCATTGCAACCACTTGAAGATTTGAGATATTTGGAAGTGTTTTTGGAATGGCTCCTGTGAAATAATTACCTTCCAAATATAACAATCTAATATTTGGTAGGAGATTACCAAAATCAGGCCTTAGGCTACCCAAGAAACTATTAGCAGAGATGGATAAATCCTCAAGTAAGGACATATTGTAGATAGCGGGAGGAAAAACACCTGAAAAATTGTTCATTGATAATTCAAGATCCACTATTTGAGTCAATCTAGCTATATCATCTGGAATGTCTCCTTCTATATTGTTATTTGCAACTCCAAGAAATTTGAGTGATGTTAAGTTTCCTAAAGATGAAGGGAGCTTTCCTCTCAAGTTGTTTTGACCAAGATATAAACCAACAAGCTTTGTCAATGATCCTAGCTTTGAAGGAACACTTCCTCCAAGATGATTTGAATATAAACCGAGGTTCAACAATCTAGAGCAATTAGACAGACTCGACGGAATCCTTCCCTCGAGAAAATTAAAGCTCATATTCAAGTGTTGAAGTCTAAACAAGTTTCCCATCTCTTGAGGGATGGTACCACCAAAACCATTATTTGTGAGATTAAGTGATATGAGAAACGAAAGATTACCAATAGATGGTGATATCACTCCGCCTAATTGCAATCCTCTGAGGTCTAGATGAGTAACTCTCTTGTGTTTGCTGCCACATGTAACTCCTTCCCAATTACAGAGAGGGAATGAGTTATTCCATGAGGACAAGACAACTCTTTTGTCTAGAGAAACTTTAGACTTGAACTCGAACAACGCTTGCCTATCAGTTTGATCGGTAAAACCATTAGCTTCAAGTAACATGAAAGTATTGAAAGAAATTAAAAGAAACAGTCTCATGCTTTTCATCTTTTGCAGAAAAGTAACACAAAGGGTGATGAAGCAAATGCAAATAGCCTTTATCATGTGGTGGTAATGCAACTTCAAGAAAAAGAGGTCAAATCACATTAATGCCTCCCAACCACATTTGCAAGACTTTTCTAACATCGATTGTACATTTATGTATACAGCGTTGTTGTTTTCTTATGTCAGCCAATTTTCTAAAAAAATTAAAACATTTTCACTAGTATTTATGACTTTTCTAAAGACATCCTAGATTTTATGACGAAATCTACCAATTGACCAAGTTTCATGTTTTTGTTAGTAATGTCAAATAGTTTATTTACAATAACATAACAAAACTTCAAAGAGAACAAAAAAAAAGTAATCTGTTGTGAAAAATAACCAAACAAAAGAGTGAGAGAGTCATTAAGCAAAGAGAGTTTGACTAACCAACTGGGAGTACAAAAGTCTAGTGGACCAATGCTGTAAAAAAATGTGTAAATGGACAAATAAGAAAAATTCTTTTATATCTAATTCTCCCTAAATTTTAAATATATTCAAATGTATTTTTATATTTAACTAAATAATTTTGGTTAATTGAGTTAGCTGGATTCGGTTTCATAAAATTTGGATTACGTTCGTATTTTTTTTTTTAAGTCAATGTAAAATTATATTCAAACAAAAAAAAACGTTCTTTTTATCAAGTGCATTATCATTTTGAGAGTTTTATGATTGAAAAGAGAGAAGATGACCACACCAGTTAAATTGTTAAACTCACAATATTACAAGGTATATGGTTTAGAAAGGACCATTTGTAATGCGTCTATAGAGTACATACAATATTTGTTGTTTATACAAACACAAGAATCACATACTCGGATCCCAAAAACACGTGTCTATAAAATGTAATAAATTTTTCTTCGTACAAATACTAATAGCTGCGAGTCAGATAGAGGACATGACACGTAAACTAACTATAGTTCCTAGCTGATAAGACAGTCCAAAAGACAGAAACTAAAATAGCCAAGAAAACACTAGTGGCCACAACATTCTTCAACGATCTCTTGCTATCATCTTTCTTGATGTGGAATGGGTTCGGGATTCCCCACCCAGGGGCCGTGCCGGCGGCAACGTTCTTGATCCTAAACAAAGCGTAACAATTCATTGTTTCCGTTGATTCTTTCTTTATACCACATTTTGACCTCTTACTCGATGCTTCGCTGAATATTGCTTTTTGTTGAGTTGTTGGATAATTTGGTCGAAGTGCTTGGCTAGCTTTTACTGCCTCCTCGTCAAGCTTTATTATATCATCATTCAGAATCTCGGCGTAACAATCATCATCCGTATCAGCCTGATCCTACACTCCAAAGAAAGAGATCAACGTAAGTTACAAACTCTCTACCATAAAAAAGAGAACTAGTGGTGTTCAATTCAAGATTTTGTTTCACTATCATTTTTAAAAAAACTCAAGTTTTTGTTTGGGTTTTTGACTCTTTGGTTTTATAATAGAAGTAACCAAAGTAGGATAATAGTAACCGTGGTACAAGCTTTATCAAGAATGAATCGATTTGGTACGGTTTCGGTTTTGTTTTTAGTTTCTTTTCGTTAAAACCATATTGGATTTTATTTGGTTTACGAATCCGATATTTTGGTTCGATTTAAGGTTGGATAAGATCGGTTTACCCGGATTAAACATAATTAAAAAAACATGTCAAAAGCAAGCTGACCTCAACAACATTAGATGATTCTGCTATGTCACCATTTGACATCTGAAGCTCAGATTCATAGGCAGGATATGAATTTTTCTCCTTCTCCGAACCACCACTTTGGCCAGCATAGTCATCATCTTGCACAACACCATCTTCCATTGGCCTTTGACTCGAACTACCTCGAAAATCTGCATTTCTCCTTAACCGGCACACCACTAACGCGTCCTATGTAATCCAAAAATTTCAACATTTCTAATAATATCCAAACTCAAAAATTCAAAAATCAAAAACACAACCTGTGGTGCGCCATGGATACAATATTCATGCATAATCCACTCGGTTCTTTCGCCTTTTGGAGCCCGACCGAGATGAAAAACAAGTGTTCTCTTGGTTCCAACAACTTGATTCCCTGATTTTACACTCCTCTCTTTACCGGTAGCTTTCCAATAACCAAGCTGTGTGGCTCGACGGCTCTGTGACCCGTGCGGATACTTCCTTCCCCTCGCGCAGAAATAGAACCATTCGTTCTCCGATTTCAGCTTCGATTCTCCTGTTTTAAACACTCAAATGAAATTAGTGATCCAAAGTAACGTTAAAGATAAGGAAATGGTATAAAAAAACCTGGCAAATCCCACGGCTCCAACTTATAAATCTCGACCTCCGCAATCACGGCGACGGAGTTTTCGTCGCCATCGATTTTACGACGGAGGTAATACGAGATGAGTTCAACATCGGTTGGAGAGAATCTGAAACCAGGGAACAAAGCTGATACAGCTATCGACATCTCAGCTTCCTTAGACATTGTTTGATATTTGTCTCAAGTACTCGAAAATGCTTTGTTTTTTGGTATTAAAGATGCTTTATAAGACAAAGTGAGCAAACTACTTTGCTTCGTGTAAAGGTTTTGTGTTTTTTTGATATTTTGGTTGGCGGCTTCAAAGGGAATAAGGATGACATGGCGATGACTGTATGGTACGGGCGAATAACAGAAGACTGTAATGACAATGGAAAAAACAAAAATGATGACGTGGTGATATATTATTGGACAACTCAAACCCAGCCTCGAAGTTCTCTCATTTATTCTTATTTTTCTCATTTGTCTCTTCAGATTGAAACACGCATTTGGATTTTTCCTCGTAGAACAGATGGTCTTTCTTCTTCGGTACTTGTACTTTACATAACAATTAAGTATTTGTACTTACATGACAATAAGTTTATTTTCTAGTCGAAGTAATCAAAATGATTTAAATCACTTTAGACTGTGATTTAAATATTGCAGGATATTAGAATATTGGTTTCCGTAACACATTTTTTATATAATAAAACATCTGGTTTATCAAACTAGTTTTACATTTTCCTCATATAAATTTGCGATCCACCTGTAGAAAGTCCGAACTACTATGACAATCTTATATTTACTGTTTTTACAAGGTAAAACATACTCCCTCTGTCCCATTATATACAATGTTTTATAGATTTTATTTTGTTTTACGATATAAGATGTTTTACATATTTTTATGTAAATTTTAAATGTATTTGATACTTTGTGTTCATTAGTCTTCTGCAATATTTTCTATGATTGGTTGAACTATTTTTAATCAAATAAAAATGATATTTTTCAAAACATGTTTTTTAAATACGTGTTTTAAATTTATTAGTTGTGGAAGTGATTATTTGACAGTATAATCTATGATACATGAATGTAAACTATTTCATCGCAATTTTATTCATTAACCACCAAAATTTAAGAAAGTATTTTTTTTATCAAAAAACAACATTTGAGAAAGTATTGCTTGAAATTAATAAAAAGGATTACTTTTTACTTCCAATTACTTATTTTTTTGGTTTGTTTTATATACATACATAGATATATATATATATATAAGTATTAACTAAGATATTTTTTATTTTATTTGTTTTTTAATCTGGATCTCAATTGAAAATTCAAAAACAGTTAATTAATCTACAAATAATAAAAGTTTTAAATACTTTTTTCTAGTAACAAATCCGCTTATCATGGACATGTCCTATTATAGTATATCTATAATTCATATGCTCTAATAATTCATACTAAATATTTAAAAAACTCAAGATATAAGCAAGATGTTTTTTTTTTCATTCACCAATACAACATAAACAATAACATTTTGGTTAGTTCTTGTCCAAATATACCTCATCTTTAGTGAAATCTAATTTGTCATACTCGATCTAATAGCAAAGCCATGTTTGTTGAGCAGTATGATCAAATTCTTTTATTTCTGGCACATGCATTAGATTGGTGAGAGTCACCTAACATCACCTTGTCGTGATTTTTGGACCTTGTAAATGGACGAATTTCCCATAAATAGCTGCTTGTTTCTCTTATGAGAGTTTCTTATCAAAACAGATATGTCTTGTGGCAGTAGTATTATTCCATTCGATTGCTTCCAACCATGTTGACTTCAGAGGCCATAACACTAACACAGTTCTGATTCTATAAAGTTCGCATGGGATGTTCCATTACCTTGTGTGGGTCATGATTGCTGCGATATTTGTCCGCTTTGCTACTCATCTTACCATATGTGCATCATTTTTCTCTAATTTTTTTTTACATTTTCTTCTTGAAGTTGTTGTTCGAGACTTAGGAAGAAGGTTTGTGTTTCCCCTTGAACTTGTGACCGGCCTTGTGCTCACCAGTTTAAACACCACCTGATTTGTAGTTTGTATACTCAATAAGCAGCATGACAATAAAGTTTTCAAGAGTAATAGCCTTTCGCATGTGCTTAAGGTAGTTCTTGAAAGCCTTCTATCCTGAAATAAGTTTCTCAATGAATCAAGCTATATGGAATGTCTCACAAATTGACATTCATTCATTCATCAATTATCTCAAATGTCACCAACCAAAGTTCTTCAACTTTTTTCTATGATGTGCTTGAAGTCGACAATTTTGACGTCCAAATTTTTTGACACTGCAAAATTTTGAGAGCATGCATATACAACCTAGTATTTATTATAGAGTTCTTCTAAAGTCTTGATCTTGATCTTGACATTATACAGCGAATCAATCAAGTGGTTTGAACCCAAAACTCTGTAGATGTATAATGTGTTCCTCATGGTTTTCTGCCTTCCTATTCCCAGTGAGATATTTCTCTAGTTTCAGCATGGTACTTAAGAAGAATATTTTTTAATGCCATGTTTTGAAACCAGTTCCATCAAATTTATCTGATATCAAGCTTACAATCTTAATTATGAAATTGATTTATAGCGTTATCACACTACACTACAAAAAAATCATTTTATATCACTTATTTTGAATTTTTGTATTACTTATAAATGATGTAAAAGAATTTTACATCACTTAAATAAATGACTTTGAAAGTGTTGATGTAAATAATTTATATCGTTTTGTTAAAAATCGATGTATTTATACATAATATTTGTATCGGTTATTGTAACTGAAGTTAATTTGTGTCAATTACAAAAAAATGATATTATCTTTTACATCATTTTGTGTAAGTGGTGTTAGTATTTGCAAAGGTTTTAATAATTGATGTTAATATTTCTATCACTTATAAATAATTGATATTAACAATAATATCAATTTTCATAAGTGATTTTAATAATTATATAATTTATAATAACTAATTTACTAATTGCATCATTTACAATAATTGATTTAAAACATTATATCACTTTTACGTAATTAATGTTATATTTATGTCTTTTTTATAAATGATTATAATAATAGTATCACTATCAAAATCGAGGAAAATATCATTTTTTATTATTGACATAAACATGTTTTGAAATAAATTCACGCCGAGAAGGAGCAGTCCTCTTCCTCCTTCGCCGGGAAAGGAATAGACTCGGCGAGATGGCCTCAGCCACAAGAAACAGCAAATAATTCAACCCGTATAAAAGAGCAGAGCTCCAGCCTCTGCACAAGTGAGAAAGAGAATGGCCAGTTCCCATATCTACCGCCATATCGCCGAACATAACAAAGGTTAATCACTCAACCATCATACATAACATGGCTCTCCACATAACCGGACCATGATTCTTCCATTAAGCTAGACCGAGTAGGCACCAACGGTGACTCGCCGAGAAGCCGAACACCTCGGATCTCACACCGAATCAACCGAATCTCAATCCGATCAAGAGTTCAGCCTTACCACTGCCTCCTAGAAGAACAAACCGGCCCTCGAACTAACCAAACACCTCAAATTCTCCGATGTCGCTAGGATGAACAAATTTGGAACTCGGCCCAATGCGAACGCTTCCGGTTTTCCCATATTGCTATTTTATTATAACTAACAATGAAACACAAAACAATGATCGGTTCACCCATAATTTAACCAAATAAAAAATACATGAATCCAGACCATATAAATCAAAATTGAATAGCTAGTATATACCCCTGTTCAAAAATGCGGCCGCCGAGGCCACTTAGGAGGTGTTAAACGTTTTTGGCCGGAAACCACCACGATTTTCATTAATCGGACAAAAACGCGAAATGTTTTTAAAATTTTCACTTTTGTTTTTGTTTTCAAGTGTATAATAGGTTAGTCTATGCTAGATCTCTAAATTATAAGTTCAAATAACAAAGAAACGCAAAAAAATGATGAGTTCATGTTGAAAATGTCAACAACGCGGAAAAGTAGGGTTTGCAGATGGAGACACTTGGGGAAGAAGATGATGCGAAAGTTACTATTCTACCCTTCATTAATAAGAAATTTTTTAAAAAATAACAAAACCATCCATTAGATGGAATCGAACACGCACCATTTGTTTAAAACATACTTAATTGCAATTGTTATAAAAATAGTTGTGTTTATATATAAACATCAGAATAATTAAAAAATCTCTCATAATACATAACAAGCCGATTTATTGATTCCCCAGCAATCCTAGCCGTCAGAGGCAAAGAAGAGGAGAAAATAGTTTTTTTCAACCGATAGTGGAAGGCTTCCACAGCTCCATCTTTGGTTGAATTACGATTGATATGTTTGTTTTCATAGCTATATGTTGATGTCTTGGAATAGTGAATGAGAGAATCAGTGGTATTTTCGATGTATCCATAAGTAAAGGACATTGGCAACGGTCCTCCGGCTAATCATTCGCATTTAGGTTTGTCCGATGAAACCGAGATTACCTCTTTCTATTGTGCTTTGGTGATTCACGGTTTTGGGCAAAGTTTTTATCTCAGTTTTTTTTTCTTCTTTTGTTGATTTCTTCTCTTGGCTTTCAACTGGTCGATCTACAACCTTCCACATCTGGTCGAGATCTGATAAGTTATTAATTTCTATCAATCGGACATTAGTTGAGTATATCTCGACGTTACAGATGTTGCTGATTAATAGATGGTTCTAAAACCTCAAGCGAGATGTCCATCAAGCCGGAGTAAGTAAACATATGTTTCAATTTGAAAAGTCTACCAAACATCAATAGTGGACGCGAATACCGGAAGTTTCAATAAAATTTATGGTTTCCATCGACATCAAGATAATTTCTGATCTCTGAGAAGAACTAATGAATAGATTAAGATTTAGTTGATAAAAGTTAACTTTAGCTGTTTTGGTTTGTAGTTTTCAAAATTATCTTTTTTTTTAGGGATGTTATCACTAGAAATTTCAATATCTTCCGGATTAGTTTCCATGATTATTTATTTTGTTTGTAAGTCAATCTATCTTTAATATATTTAAGCAGAAAAAAGTTAAAAATCTCTAACTAATCTCGTGTAATATCTGATTTTGATATTCATATTAGGCACTTTTTCACTGTCCGACTAACACCTACCAAAATCTTAAATATGGATATATACATATGTTCGACTCACACAGTGAAATATATCATATGTAAAAGTTCGACTCATGCATATAAATTCATACATCAAACACAGTTATAACACTATAGATTCATGAACCTAGTTGTTTATCGAATTATAAGAACAAATCAAAATGTCAAATTTTTAGAATCTATTAAACCTAATTAATTTATTCATGAACCTAGATGTTTATCAAATTATAGGAACAACTCAAATATCAAAAAATTTAGAATCTATTCAGCCTAAATCAACCAATACCAAATCCTTAACAATCGTACCGCTAGGGATTGCTGAAGAATGAAATCAACGATACAAAATTAAATAATAGTACCATGAGAAAAAAAAAGAAAGAGAAATTTACTCACAAAAAAGGAATTGACGAAAGATGAAGTATGCGGCAGATAACGAAGAACGTAAAATGATTTTTTCTTCTCCGCCGCACTTATTCGAGTCTATACATTGTACTAAGGGATTTTTTGCAAAATACCCTATTTATGTTTTATAATTTGAATAATACTCTCTTTATTTTTATTTTTTAAATTAATATTTTTATATATATGATATGACAATTTTGCCTATATTTAATTTATAAGTCATTTATGTTTAATAAATAAAAAAGAATTTTCTAAATAATTATTATAATTATTATAATTTTTAAAAAAAGTTTTGAGATATATGCAGCATTCTCCTCCTTAAAAAAATAAAAAAACATAACCATTTAAAGCATTAAAAAATTAAAACATAAGTTTTTTCATGATAAATCTAACTAAGGCTTTGCCTTCAACATTCATGTATAACAAAACATAAAGCAAAAAAAGAGCATTAGCTCCCATTAAGCAACGTGAATCAAATATGGATTCTTCAACAACAGATAATAAAGTCTTTGTTTGAATTCTATATGATTAAAAAATCATTATTTTCACCTGAAAAGAGAATTATTTAGAAGCGTTTAGAAAAAATTGGTCCAGAAAATTGTTTCGTAAAAAATGAAGATGTTGTGATTTTTTCAGAGATTTTTTATTTTAACCGATTATTAAGAGATATTTAAGGGATTTTAAAGAGATTTTATTTATGTTTTTTCCAAATAAAATCTTTATTTTTTTTATAAAATAAAACATATAATCGATTTTTTTAATTGATTTTTTTTAAAAATTATATTCATTTTTAAAAGGATATTTTAGTAAAACACTAACAATATTTTCTTTTAAAAATAGGCTAAATAAAAAAAATGTATTTTTCAAATAAAAAACTAAAATATGGTATTTTTCTAAATTTTCTCTTGTACTAATCTAGCCAAACAAAATTGGTTTAAGCCCACAAACATTCCTAGCAACAAAAATAATAATTTAAATCATATATTTAAAAAATAAATGCGATATTTCCATAACTACCGAAATTCTTCTTTGGCCGCCAAATTCCTTCATTGACAAATTGCCGACCACGATTTAATTCTTTAGTCTTTTTCTTTTTTTTAAATTAGGTGTTATATCACTAAACTTGTTTTATCAAATATGACATTTTAACGACTAAAGAAAACGATATTCACCCTTTTATAACCAAAATATCTTTTTATATTTCTCAGTATTAATTTTCTTTATCACAAAAAAAAAAAACATAAATAATCAAGAAGTATGTGTGTGTTACCATCTCTAATTATTCTTTTTTTTTTACCTTAACAAAATAAAACTCCACAAAATCACAAACAAAGAGAACCCAAAGATCATACAAATCGTGTCTTGAGCTTTCTCTTTTCTCTCTTTCCTCTCTCTCCATTGTTTCTTCATTCCCACGTATTCCTCATACCTTCCTTTAGCTCTTTTCTCTTCACCATCTTTACAACATCTCTTCCCTTCTAACAACCCTTGTAAAATTACCAAACTGTCCTTACCCTTCAAACACTTGCCTTCTATGTCTTCCACTTGTAAGCTCACGTCCCTCACGTGCACTTCTCCTCCCACATCTTCATCCACCTCCTTCCACGCCTCCGCTGACCCACACGACACAACCGCTGCCACTTCCGTCGCCGCCGCCACCACCGTTGAAAACCTTATCTCTAAATCTCCCGTTAGCCAATTCCGTCTCGCCGTCACCGCCTTTCGACTCGATATATTCGCCGCACGTTTCTTGATCGGATCGATCACTATCCAATTAAGCCTCATGCTCTCCACCATATCTTTTACCCACGCGTCGTAATCCCCACCCGGATATTGTATCCGGGTGGGAATCGACTCTTTCGGGTCGAGCATATCGACCCGAAACGGCGATGATAAAAACCACTTTGATTTACCTTTCTCCATTTCCATTTCTTGAACTTTGGAGAAAATTAGCTCTCCTCTGTAGTATAGATCAACGGCTGAGATCAAACCTGTCGGTGGATCATCCTTATCGTGCTGCCACGTGTGTTCAGTGAACGGGTAGGAGTCAGCGAAGAAAGAGCGGTAACCTGAAGGGAAGGAAGAGATGGCTTGAACAACACGTGGATCATTGATAGACGGCCACGTGTCGATGGAGATGTCACGCCAGAGTTTTTGTTGTGAACAGAGAGTTTGAAGATAAGAAGAGGTTGTTGCGGTGGAGGCTAGCGTCGGACCATCGAGTCTGGTCAAGATTTGTGTTTTGATTATGTCGGGATGAAGGGTTGAGATTGAATCATGGTTGGTCAAATCGATGGATGCCATTTAGGGAAAAAAAAGAAGTTTTTTTTTTTTTTTGAGTGGGAAGTATAAGACGATGATAAAGAAATTAGAGAGATGAGTATATATAATGAATGAATGAATGAATAAATGATTAATGTAGACAAAGAAAAAAAAGGAAAAAAAGAAGGCGACGATTAGTTCAGTCAACGGTGGCTCTTGTAAGACTTTTCTAGTTCAAGACTTCAAGTTGTGCTAATATTTCTAGTTTCTATAGATACTCACACGTAATACACACACGATCCATTTTCTTTTCTTATCATGTCTATTTTCAACATATATGTTTTTAATAGTTTTATTTAATGTAGTCTTTGATTTTTCATTTATAAGATAAAGGTTCTTTTTGTCGACGGAAACAAAAAATATTAGAAGACTTTTTCTAGTAGATAATAGATAAGGTTGCCGTAAAAGACTTGATCCACTATCGTAATAGAAAAAGTGTTTTTTTTCTTCTTTTTTTCGACAAACAAGAAAATGTGTCTCGATCCATTGTATAAGTGTCTAGATCCATTATATAAGTGTCTAGTAAGTGTCTAGATCCATAAATTTTAAAACATTTATATGATATTTTATTTAATTGTATTCTATATGTTGATATTTTAATTTTAAAAATATTTTTTTTATGTTTTTAATTCATTTTTGTTGATAGTGTTCACTTGTTCTTCGGATCTTGAACTGAATGTGGATAATTGTTCTTTGGATAGTGACCCAGATTTTGATATCCAAAATTACATGGTATTTGATTTTTATTTATTTGATCAAAGTTTTGATTTTTGTTTATCACTAGTTTTTAAGTATTAGAGTTTTTTTTCCCAAGTTTTTTCTAATTTAATATTTTAAATTTTATAATAAGTATTTTAATTTATCACACACTTAATTATAATCCGTACCCAGAGCCGTTCCTAGATATTTTAGAACACTAAGCCAAAAATAATAATACTCTACATGATTTATTAATACTAATTTTAAGATTAAAATAACTATAATTAATATATTTTCTATATGATTATGATAATGAATTATGAAATTTGTGAATAATATTTTTCTAAGAAAAAAACTATAAAAGGATCATAAAAGAAACTAAATTGATTTTTTTAAATTATGTTTGTAAAAAATAATTAAAATAAATTATTGATAAAATTTATAAGTAAGAGTAATTAAAGAGTGAATGAAAATAAAAAGTATGGCAAATACAAGAAAATAAACATGTATTGGCCGCAAAAATTAATTATGAACAATGAAAGATTTAAAAAACTAATGATAAGAATTTGAAACTGAATGGAGATATACTTTGAGGTAACTTTAAAACCATTAGATCACTAAATATTTTGATATTTAGGACCCTAAAATTTTATAAATAAAACAGGCCCCTAGATGAATGTTTAAAATTTTTCTTCCTAGGCGTCCATACCAGTGTCTATTTTGTTATACTTTTGAATAAAATATTGGGATTCATTCTTTCAAAGAAAAAAAACTTATCTTAGCAGAAAGATCACGTAATCTCTACAACGAATTCCATATTTGGTTGACTTTCAAGCTTTTTGGTATTGGTTATTGGTAAATGAGGAAGTTGCCCGGATATTAAAACCAAAAAGTTGGCCCAAACATTTCTATTTTTCATGGTTGGTTAAAAGCATTTAGACAAAATACTTTTTTTTTCTGGCCAAGTCATAATCGGTGGTCTAATTATTGCCTCTCCTTTTTTTTTTCTTTTTGTCGACAGTTAGTGAGTGGCATTTTCTTAAATCAATCTTTTCACAATATTAAAATTGAGAAATTGATGCAGCCCTATCTTAACTTCTTTACACGCAAAGTTTATTTCCTCTTGTGTTTTTCTTTTATTTCTAGCTTTTTTTAATTAAATTAAATTTTAAATTTATTATTTTTTAATTTATGAAATTTTCAAAGAGTTTTTCTTATATAAAGGCATTGTATTCCTTCTCTTGAAGTCAGATTTGATTGAGTTATAATAAAAAAATATTATTATTTACTTTATTCTTAAGATTCTCATGAGTTTATAAAACAAGAAGCAATTCTTGTGCTTGAATCTCACAGTAGAACTAGGTTTTATATTGGTACGCTGTGCCAAATTGGTATCACAGTTTTGCTACGCTCTTCGATATAGTTCGTGCACTCCGTCTTCGACATAATCAACATGTTGCTGACAGCAACGATATGAGACAATATATCCAAGACCTTTAACAACATATGGCTGCATTTACTGCATCTCTTCACGCGTTGAATGTCCATTCGATCGCATCCTCTATTCGTAATCACATAGTTGTTCTTAATAATTTTGACGATGATAACTCCTTTGCATAACATGATGCTAATCATGCAGTTCAAGAAGTTGATCCACGCTTGGAATCGAATTTTAAGATTGAAATTCCTGAGTTTTATGGTTCTACAGTTGCAGAAGATTTGCTTGATTGGATTGTTATAATAAAATACCATAGCGGCCACAAAAACGCTATAACATTGTTTTACCTATTATAGCTGGCGAAAACCTAGCGTTCATGATAACGCTATTATATCGATAAATAGAATTTATTGTGTGCTAAAGATGTACGTTATTTTTGTAGTCCCGTCATATTTTTTCTGGTCTTTTGTAGTGTCATGGTTGTTTCCAAAGTAAAGTTGTCAGTATTTAAAAAAATTATAAGACCAAAACATGTGATCCAACGAAAGTTTTGTCCAATGGAAAAAGAACAAACTGGTGACCGACGGGATAAAACCATCGAAAACCTCGTGAACGAACCCGCTGATGATTCTAAATCAAAACCACTCATCATCAAGCTTATAAAACATCATTATTAGAGAAGAAAGAAACATCATTTCCATCGTTTTGAGAAGAAATAAAAGGGTGACAATAGAGACGAAGTACTTCAAGAGAAATTGCCCTATCCTTTGAAAATGATTTGCCTCGTATGAAGACAACCATATCATTCAAACCATTATAGTATGGATGATTTCAATGTGCCGCTTATTAAATTTCAAAATTCTAACAAACACTATGAAAATCAGAACTTTTATAAATGAAAGAATACATTATTGATTCATCGATCATGGCTATAAATAGCCTTACAAGCAATTCAAAATAGCAAACTGAAACAAGCTAGAATATAGGAACAGACTCAACTAGTTTTCTTAGAACTAGGATTTCTTTGACTGCATAAACAAATCAAAAATTTATTCAACATACAATTTATTCAACACCAACATACCTTCCCTTAAGCTAATTCATCTGAATTCAGCTTACTTCAGAAATGTCAACTATTCCAAGTAAGGCACGTAGCTTCTCAAACTGCTCCAGCTTCAACGATTTAGTAAATATGTCTGCAACTTGATTTTCTGTTAAACAATGTTCCAACTTAACAACTTCACCACTTACTAGATCCTTGAGATAGTGAAACCTCACCTCAATATGTTTGCTCTTTCCATGAAACACTATATGCTTTGACAACTGAATGGTAGAGCTGTTATCACAGTTGATCACATTTACAGTCTTTTCTTCAAATCCAATCGTCTCTAACACTCTTCTAAGCTAAACACATTGAAAAGCACAAAACGCTGCAGCTATATACTCAGCCTCGGTGGTGGAGAGTGCAACAACTGGTTGTTTCATTGATGCCCAAGAGATTGCACCAGATGCCATTAAAAAAACAAAACCAGAAGTGCTCCTCCTGTCGTCCAAGTCACTAGCATAATCACTATCTGTGAATGCCGTAAGACTCACGCTGCTATGTCCATTTCGCTTGTAGAGAACTCCAAGCTCAGTTGTACCTTTTAGATACCTTAGAATCTTTTTTGTAATAAGCCAATGTGATATTCTTGGAATGGCCATGAACCTACTTACCAAGCAAACTCAATACATCAAGTCAGGCCTAGTTACTGTTAGGTACATAAGGCTTCCAACCACCTGTTTAAACATGGTTGCATCAATTTTATCACCATCGTTATCTCTTTGTAACTTTGTTCCTGGCACAATGGGGTTCTTCACGACATTGCTTTCCTCCATTCCAAACCTTGCTAAATCCGACATCTCAAACTCCATCATCATTGACTCTTAAACTCATCCATAGCTTTATCACATCCAGTAAATATTAAATCATCAAATACAAGCTGATAATTAAAATATTACCTCTTTTTGTCTTCGTAAACAGTGTGTGTTCACTAGGACATTTTTCAAACTCTTCCTTTAGAAAGTAAGCCTCAATCCTACTAAACCAAGCACGTGGTGCCTATTTAAGCCCATATAAGGCCTTTCTCAGTTTATAGACCTTTCCTTCTTCTCCTCTCTTTATAAATCATTTGGGCTATCTCATATACACCTCCTCTTTAAGTTCTCCATGGAGAAAAGTGCTCTTAACATCTAATTGAAAAACCTCCCAGTTTGATTGAGATGCTATAGCAAGTATAGTTCGAACAATATCAAGTTTTGCAACTGGAGCAAAAACATCAGTGTAATCCACACCATAACACTGTGCATAACCTTTTGCTACTAACCTTGTTTTGTATTTATCAATTTCTGCATCTTTATTTAGCTTGGTTTTATACACCCGCTTCACTCCAATCGGTATAAAGCCTTCAGGTAATGTAATTACCTACCAAGTATTTTTTTTCATAATTGACTTAATCTCAGCTTCCATTGCTTCTCTCCAGACTTATTTTTTTATTGTTTCATCAAAAAGAATGAGATCATTTTCTGTCGTCATCATCATTAGCATGACTGCAATAAAATTTTCTTCTACTTCTTCTCCTTCTCATGTGTCGTAATCAGCCATCCACCCGGGTGCCCTCTTCTCACGTGTTGTCCTTCCTGCAACCACTCCTGCTGTGACCGGATTTGGTGGTAGTAGCGTTATAGCACATAACCTATGCACCCAGAGACACGAAAATATTCAACAACATGTTTCACACCGCTCCAAGCTTCTTCGGGTGTAATTTCTGCTACTACTTCTGTTGGAGATCGGTTTTGAATATGCACACTCCACTTGGTAGCTTCAGACTAGAACTCCTTTGAAACTTGCTTCTCACTCAGCATTGATCAAACTGAATTCATAATTGTTCTATTTTTCCTCTCAGCGACTCTATTTTGTTGCAGTGTGAATGCTGCCATCAATTGCCGAGTGATGTCGTGAGTCCTACAGAATTCTCCAAACTCGTTTGAGGTGAACTTTCCGCCTTAATCAGTTCTCAAACCGGTTATGAAAGCACTAATCTCCTTCGCTACACTCATTTTGAAAAACTTGAAAGTGTTAAACGCTTTTGACTTCTCATAAAGAAAATATACCCAAGTATTTCGAGTGTAATCATCAATGAAGCTCAGTATATACCTCTTACCACTGTGTGAGATTAGAGTGATAGGACCACATATATCTGAGTGTATTAGATGAAGAGGTCTCGATGCTAGCCATGAACTCTTCTTTGAAATTGACTCTCTGTGTTGCTTTCTGGTTAAATAAACAGTGAAAATCTCCTTGGTAGTTTTCAAAGTAGGTAATCCAACAACCATCTTCTTGTGTGCCAATAGTTTCAGTCCTTCTTGGTTTAGATGCCAAACCTGCAGTGCCACATATGAGTTTCTTTCTCGATCACCTCTTTTGTCTACAAGCAAAGTGAGTTTTTCTGATGTTTGGAAGCCACCAAAAAAACATCCTATTTCCACTCATATTGGTTTGCATAATTATGCTTCTACTAGGGTGAAACACTTTGTAGACTCCATCACGTATTAGAATTGCTAAGCCTCTCTCCTGCAATTGTCCCAAGCTCAACAAGTTGTTCCTCAGCTCCAGAACATAATAAACATCCGGTACTACTTGAATGACACCATTAACTTGTACTTTTATACTTCCTTTTCCCATCACATACATTCTCATGTCATTTCCAAGTTTTACTTTGCAGTTGAACCCTTCTTCCAAATCAGAGAACCACTTCCTGCTCCCAGTCATATGGTTACTGCATCAGGAGTCAAGAAACCACACTTCTTCTCTGGTTGCATTTTGCTCTTCCACATATGCCATTAAGAGCAAATCTTCTTCCTCTTCTGCGTAATTTGCTTTTTTCTCCCACTTAGGACATTTGTATTGAAAATACCCCAGTTTATGTCACTTGTAGCATTCAACAATGGACTTATCAAAACTACTCCGTCCTCTTCCTCTTCCTCTACCACGACCTCCTTTAAACATTCAACGGCCTCTTCCTCTACTTGATCTCTCTTCTTGAGACAATTTTAGCGCTTGCTCTTCTTGTGGATGTCTATTCATCCTCTGTTCATGGACCAGTAATCTTATGTGTAGTTCATCAATACTCATCATACTCAGGTCATTTGATTCTTCAATCGAGCACAACACGTAATTAAACTTGGGAGTCAAGGACCTGAGTATCTTACCAACAATTGTGCTTTGTTCCATCGCTTCACCATTGGTCTTCATCTTGTTAACCACCGCCAAGGTTCTTCCCAAAAAGATATCAATATTTTCTCTTTCTTTCATGGCTAGCAGTTCAAACTCCTTTTTAGCGTCTAGAGCTGCGCCTTTTTCACCTTTGTGGATCCTTGATATTTCTTCCTCATAGACTCCCAGATCACCTTTGAGGTACTCTTGTCAATAATTGTTTTCAGAATCTTTCTATCAATCACCTAGAGTAAAAAATTCTTGACCTTCAAGTATTTGAGTTTAGCTTCTTCAACACCTCTTCTCTGCCCTTCACTGGCCGGTGTTGTCCCGATCGCTGCTTCTGGAACTCCTTCTTCCACCAGGTTCCATAGTTCTCGACTTCTGAAAAAGTTCTCCATGGTTAAGGACCAAAAATCATAGTGACCATCAAACTTTGGTATGACCAGTTGTACAAACTTCTCAGAATTTGACACATCTTTCTTTGAATCATTCTCTCACACTAGTTTGCTCTTTTAACAGACTATGATACTAAATGTACATAAAAATCAGAACTTGTATAACTAAGAAAATACATACATTATTGATTCATCGAACATGGTTATAAATAGTTTTACAAGCAATTTAAAATAGTAAACTGAAACAAGCTAGAATATAGGAACAAATTCAACTAATTTCTTTAAGACTAAGTCTTTCTTGACTGCAAAAACAAATCAAAGACTTATTCAATATACGATTTATTCAACACTAACAAACACTTCCAAACTTTCAGAAAGAGTTGTTGTGTTAGTTACTTATGCCATCACCAAAAAATAGTTCACTAAAATAATGAAATATGGTGCAAATTTCTTTTGTTTGAACACGACGTAACGGAACAAAACTCATTTTCCTCGCGTTCTATCCTATTTTTCTTTTTCAAGTCTTGGATTATATCTTTTAGTATTGTCATTAACTTGAACATCAAAAAGTTATCGATAAACCTCCTATTGCTGTTTATTTTTATTATTGCCACAATGTCACATGCTTTTTCATTGTTTACCGGAATTTTATTCTCGAATGGTTGAAAACGCATGGAAAATTTTCGACAATATTGAAACACAACATAAAAATTGAAAATTAATAAAATTTTCTTTATAAATTATAATATATATAAAGATACCTAACGTATGTATAATAAGTTTTTTTCTCAATTATTATCCTCTAGAAAACACGTCGCCGTATCGATGGACATTCAATATAGTAAGTAGAGGTAGCGTAAGCGAGTTTTGCTCTGAAATAGTGATTAGTGATTGGTCGATTAATTTTTTTTTTTTAAGATGGTTGGCATTTCATTTTTTTTTGTTGCTTACTGTTTCCTGTAAATTCAATCATTTTTATCCAAATCACATTATATGCCATTGACAATTTGACATGTATTACTGAATCTTTATTTATCTTTTACATACCTTATTTATCATTTTTAATATGACACAAATAAACATATTTGTAATAATTTCATTGATTTAAACATTTATATATATGGAATTTTATTATTTAAAATTAAATGATTCTGTGTTATTGAATTAACAGAATATAATTTTGTTATTTTAAAACACTTGACTCTAAAACGTATTACCATAATCAAAATTTTGCACATTCGAATAATCTTTAAATTAGTCAAGAGTTTCGATTATTACATCTCTGATCTCTTTACAAGTTATACATTTAAATATAGTCTCTTATGGTATATCTTGAATAATTGTAATAATATTTTATTAATTTATTTAATAATTAATTATCTTCACGTACTAGACGTACTACCGACAACACGGATTTTCATCTAGTATATTTTATAGTTTAGAGCATCTCCAAAGGAGGTGCTTAAGAAGAGAGGTTCTTCAAAATTTATAATAACATATAATAGATAAATATTAAAGAAGTTCTTAAAAGAGGAGAGAGGAGTTCTTAAATAAGAACTTTTAGAGAGGTTCTTAAAAAATTAACACACAAATGTGTGGGGTTCTAAGGGAGAGGTTCTTAAAATTTTAAGAACCCTTATTTAAGAACTTCCCCCATTGGAGCTGCTCTTAGTACTCCATTCCCATTATGTGAGCTTTTATTATTTTTAGAATACAGTATCCTAAATTATTAGTGTGCATGGATTATGGAATCATTTGCATATTAAAATAAAATTACCTCAACTGAAAGTTAAAAATTTTTTTGTATAGAGTTTCCACTTGCTTAGTATTGAAAAGAAAATAAAATTCTCTATTCTTTTGTAAATAGAGAATTTGTTGTTGTTCAGTTGGAGTAGTAAATAATATATAAAAGGTTTAGGGGTGATTGGTAATTTGACTTTTAAGAATGTATTAACTTTAAAATAAGTTACAAACAGAGTTTACTAAAAAATTTCATAAAATCAATCAGAGTCCAAATTTCCTTCTTCTTTTTTTTTTTTTGGATTTTTAATATTTTGTAATTTGTTTAAGTCAAGCCATAGTTAAAACAATATATATAACTGCTAGTGTAACAAAAAATTTGTAAGTTGAATTTTCGATTTATGTGAAAGTTTAGTTCTATATTGATTGTCTATGGAGTAAAATGAACTGGAATATTAATGAGATTGTAATTAATTTATATATACACACACACGAAAAAAGATTGTACATACACGAGTGGTGTATTTACAGTTTTACTGGATTCGTTTTCCAACCTATTTTTGGAGTCTATGTGGAAGAATCAAACCTGACTAAACACTTACTCACTTTTTTTTTGGTAAAGGTTCCACTTGTTTTATTTTTTTAGTGGCTAAATTTAATTATAAATCCAAAACAAATTGAGAAAGAAATGTCAATTGGAGGTAAGTTGCAAAGTAAAGTATTAATTAAATATCAAAAAGCCGAAAAAAAAATTAAATATAAAACAGAAGTCAAATTAGAGAAAAACAAAAGCAGCTAATTAAGAAACATAACAACGCAGCCCTTATCCGAATGCCTGTAGTCAAGTGCTTTTTCAAACAAACTTAAAAGACTAACGACTCTTTAATGTTATCCATTTTTATTTTGTAGTATAGTGTTTTTTTTTCTTTTTTTCTTTTTTTCTTTTTTTCTTTTTTTCTTTTTTTCTTTTTTTCTTTTTTTCTTTTTGAAATCAGCCAAATTTCTTTTACAAAAAATATTAAGAATTTGGTCTCTAAGCAAATATTTACAAGATGACAAACTATTTTATCTTTTTCGATTTTGATGTACAATAAATGAAAAATAACTGTTTACTTGCTTTTTTAACAAAAGCATATTTCAGGAAAAATCTCAAAACTTTCAAAATGAGTAAAATAAAAGAAACCCAACAGATTATCAAAGTATTAATCACACTCACAAGGAAAGCAAATAACTAATTCTCTGCATTAGCAGAATTTCCTCCTTTTCATTTGTCAAAGCTGTTAATCTAAACCACAAAGCCGTTAATAAACCTGATTTAATATTCTAATTTTAATTTTTTTGGTAATTTATATAATATTTTATTTCATTGTATTCTGTGATTTGATATTTTAGTTTTAAATATTTGTAACTTATTTTATTATTTTAATCTTATGTTTAAAAACGCGGTTTTCACAATCGCTTAATCGGCAGTTGGCAGCTGGGAGCCACAAAGATTTTAGGTTGTTAAGCCAATAAATAAAAAATCTCAGAAAAAAAAAATATTTTTGATAAATTTTAAGTTAGAAATCAAGGGATTTGTTGTAAATATCACGAGAAATGCATATTAGAATGACAAAAATCATGAAAATTAAAAAATAACTCTTCCTCTGGTCGAACGCATGACTTTTAGGAATTGCAATACTAGACAGACCACTAAACTAAATGCAACTATTAGCTTTTTTTCATATTTAATATATATAACATATTTATAGATAAAATCACTAAAATTGAAAATCCCCGATTAATCCCTTTTGGCGTGAAGTTCTTCTTCATCTTTCTCTTGAATCGATCTCAGCCTCTTCTCTCTTTTCTTGCAGCTGAATCGGTGTTGAAGTCTCTTATCACTCAAAGGTAACACATTCTTCACTTCTTCACTTTGATTCTTCTGCTCCTTTTTTCTCTTTTCATGTCAATTGTTGTTGGTTTTGAACTCTATGTCTTCAATTCTTTCTAATATTTTGTTTCTTTTTCGTTTTGCATTTTGGGAATTGTTGGCAGAGAGCTGAAATGAAGAGAAAATGTAGCATTTGGTTGCCTAAGCAGCTCAGTTCAACGAATGATTTGGCTCATAGTCTATTGTTTGGGTGGTTCGTGTGCTATTCCTCTTCTTATCTTGACGTTGTTGTGGCCTTCATCTCTGATGAAAGCTCCTTGTCCAATGGTGGATCTAGGCTCCAAGTAATAACTCTACTTCAAAATTTCTTTTCTTCCCATCTTGTTTCATGCTTTTGTACATCATTTTGATAAACAGTGAATGCAACATTTTTTCTTTGGGATTTCTAACAGGGCGTAGTTCATGAAACAAATGAGAAGATGCCCTCATATTTACGAGATAAGACCGCATTTACACTCCTTGGTAGTTATGATAAATGTCTTACTGCTAATGGAAACTCATCCAAGATTACAACCGGAACCTATGGTAGTCTCAGCTGTGGTTGTCATAGGGTTGATGGTTTATTAGAGGAGTTCTGGAAAGATTCTGTGAGAGATTATTGGATTCATATGGTGCATGATTCTTCAGAGCATAGAAATATGGAATTCCATTCAAGTTCTAGATTGCATCATATACATTGGAATGGGGAGATTGTATCTCAATGTGATGTCCACGTATGTAAGTCATAATGTCTTTCTCTTGTATTATTCTTTTGTGAACCTACACGTTGCCAGTATTTGACTCCTCTAAACGTGGACATGTCAGGTCATAGTTTATGAAACTCCTGTGTTTGGTTCTCACCATTTCTCGTTAAGCTTTTGGAATTCTTCTTCTCAGACAAAAGCTCCTCTTAAGAAACCCAAGTGGGTTGATGATATTCACAAGAGGCAACCTCTGAATGAAATGGTTGAGTAGTTTTCAAAGTGCTTCTGTTTGTTGTGTTGTTTCTTTCTCGAGTTGTTGCTAATATCCTCACATTGTTGTGTAAGCAGGAAACTGTGATTCTTTCCATTAATTGCATCTCAGCTGCCAAGATTGCCTATAAGAAGATATCTATGCAGCTGGAGACTTCTTCCCGGAACTTTTCCATTAGTTACTTGTAAGCTGTCGTGATAGTTTTTGTCATTTAGAGTTCGTTTTTTTTTTCTTTGTTTTTAGTTTTTCTAACTGATTGCATTTTGTTTTTCAGGATACCTTCTTTGACATGGCGGTTACTCGCCACAATTTTAGGCTCTTTATCAACTCTGTTTTATAGCCTTACCCAATTCTTCTATCTACTTTCAAGTTTTTCTATTTTCTCATGGATGGATATCGCATCAAAGAGAGTACTCAAGAATACATGGATCAACTTTAGAGTACGCAGTTCTCAGATCTTACATTGGCCAATCTTCCTTGAAGAGATCAACATGATGTAAGCTCAATCAGATACCCAGATTTGTTTCTTAAGTTAGATTTGTAAACCTTTTCTGTTTTCTCCTTGGCTCAAAATTGCATCTCTATTTTTTTTTTTAACGACTGTATACCTAGTAAACATATCCACTAATCTCTGGAGATAACAAGTTTAATTCATGAAACCTTCATGCAATGTATTTCTCATTTTTCTGAGACATTTCACACAATTGTGTAGCTAGCTTTTCTGCACGCGTCTTACTAGACCATAACATTTTTTAAGCAATTTTTTAAGCTTAGGTGAACTTAAGTTGAATGACAAGTTAATCTGGATGCTGTGTTATACTTGTGTGTTGTGTTTATTTTACTGACATTATATGAACATATTGCAGGACAGATTCTTTTACCTCACTATACAACAATATTTTCAGGAATATCAGCTTCTTCTCTGACTACATCAGCTCGCGGAGTCCTCAGTGGGAACAGGTAATTTATAGTATTATATTTGATCACAATATCGCAAGCCGTCTCTCTCCCTTTTATTTATTTATTTACCTTCTGTCTTCTTTCCAGAATGCCATCAAAACTGGGGCTTGATCTTCCTCCTCCAAGGCCATGGATGTACATACCATTGAGACAGTACTGGATCCTATGCCATGATTCCATCATCTCATCTGCGAAAAACGGTGATCTTCCTCCTCCAAGGCCATGGATGTACATACCAAAAGCCAAACTCAACACACTTTGTTATGCCTTGTTACTGAATTGAAACGGACTGATGTGTTCTTACTTATAATAACAGGGTAATAATGACCCTTCAAATGATCTTCTCTTCTGGGTAATTCTGCAATGAAACAATCAGATTGTGATTAGCAGAGGCAAGGCTTGTAGACAAAGCAGCTCGAGGATAGAAGAAGTACTTTTTCTGATCATTGGTAGTTTTAACAATGGCTAAGCTTTTTAGATGGCCCATTAGTAAGTTTTGTTTTTTCTTTTTGGATTCGAATCATTAAGACAGTTGTATGTATTTGGAGAGAGATGGTCATCGACCCTTTGCAGAGATGTTTAACGAATTAAGAATTTGGGTTGTAAATCGTTAGACGTTAACATTGGAATACATGAGTACTTTATACTATAATTTTGGCCATTTTTCCTTGATTAGTTTATCAGTTTTATCTCTGGTGAGTGTAAATTTTTTTGTTATGAAAAAAATAAAAAGAGAGAAAGAAATTGATAAAATTATTAGCTAATTTGGTTGCATGTTAAAAATATAAATTAGTGAATTAAATTTTAAGATAATTATAATATTTGATTAGAAAAAAATTTCAACTTTCAGAATTATATACTAAGAAAATTTATTGATTTGAAGATTTTAGTTAATTTATAAATTAACTAATACATGGCTCTCATAGATAGTAAATTGTTTTTTGCATTCGAATCAGTAGATAGTACTCAGTACTCTCATACAGTATTTATTTTTTTGGTTCCATTAGAATGTATGTAATTGATGTACTTCGTATTGATATTTTTTGGTCACATTATGTAGTTTTATATCAGGCACTTCGTAATATCCAAAATGAGAAAACTAACTAATATAAAATCAAATTCATTTTAAAAGTCAATAACTTTCCTTTTATATAATTGAACGATTAAAAATGAACTAAACTAAAAAGAAGTAGAAACCTTGTCTTTATTAAATCTTGATTTTGATTATGATTTTATGAGAAAATAATCTGAAATGTTCTAAGCTAAGAAGATTATAACTAAAGTTAGCTACTAAATATCTAAACCGAAAATCATGACCCTTGTACCGATCAGTGAATCATGACCAAACCGACCCTCCATCTTTGGCCATGCAACGTGTCGAGGTATAAATGGTCAAATAAAGTAGTGAAATAGACGGCTGTGAGAGGTGGAAACAGGTGAGATGTCGCGAATCGGAGGGCTAAGAAGAGAGCACTGTACACGTGTCTATTCTACTCCACCTATACTGCGAAATTTTCTGATTTTCTTAAATATAAAAAATAATTGTTTAATTCAGTGATAGTGACAAATGGCAATGACGAAAACGACATTTTCTTTGATGCATTCTTGGTCCTACATCACATGGGCATGTGGGCCCCTCTGTTTAGGCTTCGTATAAAGAAAATAAGGAAACTACAGTGTGGGTCCCCCTACTTTTTCTGTGCCATTTGGGCAGTACAAAGGAAAAAATTCAAATAAATATAGGTACAACTAAAAGTTAAATTACTTTTTTTTTTAATAGTAGTCTCCCTTTAGTTTTTAAAAATTATCATAATTTTATATTTCCAGCGCTCTATACGTATTTTCCAGTGGAATTTAATTGTTTTAAAATGATTTTATTAATATTCACCTACTTTTTAGAAGAGTTTAGTCTTGTATTATCAGTTGATCATCACTAAACTTTTTATATTCAAAACTAATGTATAAATCTAATTTATTTAAGAGTATTTGTGATGCATACTATAAGATCGAAAAAGAATTAAGTCAAAGGTACAATAGTAATTTCGTAAATAACAGATGTTTATAAAATATGATAAAAAGACGAAAATACTTTGTTAAAAGGATAATACTTTGTTAGGAAAATAATACTTTAATCTCACGGATTTCGCATCTGTCAACTATTGTTTCTTAGTTATAAGATAAAGCTCTCTCAAAGGTTTGCAGAAACAGAAGAAACTCACTTCACTTTACTTTCGGAAGAGAGATTGTGAAAATTCTTTATTTATTCCCAAATATTATTGCTTTTTAGTAGTGGAAATTTGAAGTGGCGACTCCACAAACAAGTCAATGCAAGATTTCTTTAAATTTGACCAAGTCTTTTCCAACCGAAAAACAAAATTAATGCCATTTCGCAGAAATGCCACAAATTCTTATTTGTAAATTGTAATAATAAAAAAAATTCAAAGAGAAAAAAAAAGT
The DNA here is from genome assembly GCA_028015245.1 of Cardamine occulta. Classification (NCBI taxonomy): domain Eukaryota; kingdom Viridiplantae; phylum Streptophyta; class Magnoliopsida; order Brassicales; family Brassicaceae; genus Cardamine; species Cardamine occulta. The sequence continues at coordinate 12,209,316 of CM051376.1, read as the reverse complement.
TTCAACAAAGATAATTATGATTTGGTCCTATCTAAAAAAAAAATTATGATTTGGTTTGATTCAACTAGAGAAGGTGATTTGGTTGAGTAAGAAAATAGAATGATAATTATGATCAGAGTGAAACAAATTAAAACTTGAAAGAAAATCTTATATATAAATAGAGAAAACTAAAAAAAATTTTGATTTGATATATAATGTGTTTTATAAAGTTTTTTGTTTTTAATGTGAGTTTTATATTTGGTTTGATTTGATTTTTGGGTTTGAAAAAAAAAAAATTATAAAATATTTTTAAAAAAAAAAAAAATAACCTACTATATTATTATTAATTTGCTTGAACCTAGTCAAATATAAATTTTGTGTGGTTTTTATTTTTTTCTAGGGTAAACGTAGCTTTTGTTTATTCTTTTTTTGTGTTGGTTAAGGTTTTTCGTTTAATATTTTGGGTTGATTGAAACTTTTTTAAATATAATTTTGTGTTTATTAGTGTGTTTATAAAACTTTTGTTTTTAATGTGGTTTTTAGATTTGGTTTGAATTTTGATTATTAAAGTAATTTTTAATTTGAAATGGTTTGAGTTTTTGGTTAGAAGTGACACATGTCAACATTTCAAAGCTCCACAAAAAGATAACCTTAGTATATTATATGAGATTGTGTTTATTAGTGTGTTTATAAAATTTTGTTTTTAATGTGGTATTTAGATTTGGTTTGGTTTTTGATTATTAAAGCAATTTTTAATTTGAAATGGTTTGAGTTTTTGGTTAGAAGTGACACGTGTCAGCATTTGAGAGCTCCACAGAAAGGTAACCTTACTATATTATACTCTGTTCTAAAAATCTTCGCCTAGCTCCGATTACTCTCCGTTTAGTCTCTAGGCCCATCCTCGCCACCCCGACTAGCGCCTAATCGCTAGGCCCATTTTCGTCGCCAGATAATTTTTTTTTTTTTGTTATTCAGACATTTAGATTGGGATTTTATGATATTTTACAATAACTTATGTTCAAAATTTTAATAAAAATCATAATTTGTTTTTAAAAAATATGTTTTTATGTCTTTAATACAATTTTAAAAACAACATTATAAAAAAATTTAATTATAATGGATTAATATATTTTAAAAACATTAAAATAGTCTTAAAACTCTAAAACTAATCCCCGATTAATCCCCGTTTAATCTCCGATTTATTGGTTAGTAAGCCACTTCTTGCCTTAGCGCCTAGCGATTTTGAGAACATTGATATTATATAAGATAGGAGAAGGGAAGGGGATATCTCCAAGCTTGACACATCAGCTTCTCTTATCTTTTCTATTATGCATCTACATCAGCAAATTTAAGACACTTCAACATTTGTAAACAATTATTAATTTTATCTAACAAATCAATTAATTTGAATTTAACTACTTTAAAAATATGTAAAACATTAAACAATTCAAATTGGATTTTTAAAAGCCATCAAATAAAAACATTACATAATATGACACTTTAACGTATCTTATATTTTACACGTTTAATCATATTTCTCACTATCGTTTTTAATTATATTTAAATAGTTACACTATTTATTAGTTTATAAAATTAATAAATTTATGATTTATTTTTATGTTCTATATAAGAAATAAAACCAATGTATTTATTTAGTTTTGTCTATTTTCTGAATGAATTTGTTAGTTTTTTTTACGGATAAACAATTCATCAAAATATTTTATATATTACAATAGAAAATTAGTTTAAATAATTATATCTCAAAATTTATATATTAAGTATAACATAAACATAAAAATAAAAATAAAAAGAGAAAGAAAAAGGGATGTTCTCCTATTCTGACACATCAACATAACCAAAATTAATAACATAATTAATAGTTTTTCATGTCTTTTCACTTTTGCTTTCGGTTTATTAGTGAATGACCCATTCTATCACTCTGATTTTATTTGCATCTTAAACTGAAGTAATGAACACGATTCCCAATTGACATAAGTCATATTCGATCTCCATTTGCACTTTCGAACCCGCCATCGAGAGGTGTAAGAGTTGCATGATTGTGGATTCTTCATAAAATGCCAAACTTTTTTCTATTGTTATATGACTAATTTTTAATTTTTTAAAAAACTTTATTGGTAAAAAAAATATTGAATGAAAGTTCTTAAATTTCATGTGGATTTTCATATTTTTATTATTTTTAATGCAATGCACAAGTAAATATGAGTTTACTTATTTAAGATTTGAAATTTTTTAAAAAAACCTAAGATAAAGAAATTAGCCTATTCATGGAACAAGAATTTTTATAAAGTATGTACATTAGAATTCTGAAATTATAATTTTTACAAAATCTATAATTTAAATAATATTTACGGACCTATAAAGTAAATATAAAAATAATATCTTATTGAAAAAATAACTAACATGTAGTCTATAAATTACCATGTTTGGACAACATATAAAACTTAAGATAATTATTGGGGAAAAAGCTCAAGATAATTTTAAGTAAATAAGTATAAGTTATTTTAAGAAAAATTAAGACAAAATAATTCATAATAAAATCTACGCATATGAGCGGGTAGTAGCCTAGTATCAAATAAAGATCAAGTGATATTTAAGATTTTAATAACTAAAAGTTTCTGTTAAAATATAAATATAGATAGAAAATATTAGAAAATACTTCTTCTTTGCAAAGATATCCAAAGTGCCTTTCATAATGCTAAGTTCATATCTGTAGTTTTAAATATATGTGAGAAATTTCAAGCTGATGTGATATTCCAATCCAAGTTATACGTCAGAAGAAATTAACAAACGTGTATTTCACTTCATGAATAGACATGAATATTTATACGTAAGACTTGTCAGCTCTAACTTCTAGTAATAAATAAAGTAATGCAAAACCACATGTCCTTATTTATAGCAATCTCCTCTGTCTGACTGTCTCACTGCTTAAACCAAATCATTCTTCTTGAAAAGATTTCATGGCAACCATGTCGGACTCGCTTCTGCTTTTGCATTTTCTCTCACTACTCTTACTCTGTTGTGTCTCCCTTCCAAGCTTCGTCAGTACAAAATTTATTCCAAACAATCCTATTGTTGGTCTTGTTGCTTGTCGTCCCCGCCAGATTCAAGCCCTTATGCAGTTCAAGAACGAGTTTGATACCCGTGGTTGCAACCATAGTGATTACTCTAATGGAGTCTGGTGCAATAACTCGACGGGTGTGGTCACGAAGATACGACTCAGGGCCTGTCTCAGTGGAACTCTGAAGTCCAACAGTAGCCTCTTTGGGTTTCATCAGCTACGTTTCCTTGATCTCTCTCACAACAACTTCACCTCCTCTGCACTTCCTACTGAGTTTGGCATTCTCAACAAATTAGAGGTTCTATCTCTTGCTTTTAATGGCCTCATCGGCCAAGTTCCTTCCTCATTTAGTAACCTAAGTTCACTTTCCATTTTAGACCTTTCCCATAACGAGTTCTCTGGTACTTTTCCATTTGTACGGAATCTAAGCAAGCTCACAGTTTTAGAGCTTTTTGAAAATCATTTCTCTGGAACTCTAAATCCCAATAGTAGCCTCTTTGAGTTGCACCACCTCCGTTACCTTGATCTCGCTTTCAACAACTTCAGTTCCTCACTCCCTTCCCAGTTAGGCAACCTCAACAAATTAGAGATCTTGTCTCTTTCTTCTAGTGGCTTCTTCGGTCAAGTTCCGTCCACATTTAGTAACCTTACTTGGTTAACTGAGTTGTACCTTGACGAAAACAAGTTCACTGGTAGTTTTCCTCTTGTACAAAATCTAACTAACCTCTCCCTTTTAGGACTTTCTAATAATCACTTCTCTGGAACCATTCCTTCTTCTCTCTTAACTATGCCATTCTTCTCGCGTCTTGATTTGCGTGGAAACCAATTCACTGGTCTTATTGAAGTTCCCAACTCTTCTTTACCATCTAGGCTTGAGTATATGTTCCTTGGCAATAACCAATTTGAAGAAAAAATATTAGAGCCTATATCAAAGTTCATCAACCTCAAATTTCTCGACCTTTCTTTCCTAAACACAAGCTATCCAATTGACTTAAACCTCTTCTATGCTCTCAAATCTTTGGTGTTCCTCGATCTTTCCGGTAACCATATATCTCCAGCCAGTTTAAGTTCTGATTCATACATCCCACTGAACTTAGGAATGTTGTTCTTAAAGCACTGTGGCATCAACGAGTTTCCAAACATCTTAAAGACCCTTCAGAAATTGGAGTTTATAGACATATCCTTCAACAGAATCAAAGGGGAAATCCCTGAGTGGTTATGGAGCCTTCCTAGTCTAGGCACACTGGATATTGTAAATAATTTGTTCAATGGTTTCGAAGGTTCAGCGGAAATTTTAGTAAACTCAATGGTTCGGAGATTAAATTTGGATGAAAACAACTTTGAAGGAGCACTTCCTAGTCTACCACTCTTTATCGAAATATTCACTGTGGGTCATAATACTTTCACAGGGGAGATACCTCTTTCAGTCTGCAACAGAAGTTCGCTTGTTCTGCTTGATCTATCCTACAACAACTTCACTGGTCCAATTCCTCAATGTTTGAGTAACATAAAGATAGTGAATCTCAGGAAAAATAGCTTGGAAGGAAGTATGCCTGATGAGTTCTATAGCGGTGCTTTGACACAGACGCTTGACATTGGCTACAATCGACTAATCGGAAAGCTTCCAAGATCTCTTCTAAATTGCTCCTCGCTACAGTTTCTAAGCATGGACAACAACAGAATCAAAGACACGTTTCCTTTCTGGCTTAAGGCTTTACCGAATTTGCAAGTCCTTACCCTTCGTTCAAACAAATTCTATGGTCCTATATCTCCTCCTGATCAAGGTCCTCTAGGATTTCCTGAACTCCGCATACTTGGGATATCTGATAATAAGTTTACTGGAAATTTGCCACCAAGCTACTTCGCGAGTTGGAAAGCATCATCACTCACTATGAAGGAAGAAGGGGGTATATATATGGTATTTGATAAGAGTATTTACAGTATTGTTCATTACTTCTATATAGATTCTATCGATTTGCAATACAAAGGGCTATCAATGGAGCAACAAAGGGTCCTTACTTCTTATGCCGCCATTGATTTATCTGGAAACCTACTTCAAGGACAGATTCCTGAATCCATTGGACTCTTGAAGGCACTGATTGCGCTCAACTTATCGAACAACGCCTTCACAGGCCATATTCCTCTGTCTTTAGCTAATCTTACAGAGATGGAGTCACTAGACCTGTCAAGAAACCAACTCTCTGGAACTATTCCTAATGGACTTGGGAGCCTTTCGTTTCTGGAGTACATAAATGTGTCTCACAACCAACTCAAAGGTGAAATACCACAAGGAACACAAATCACTGGGCAACCTAAATCCTCCTTTGAAGGGAATGCATGGCTTTGTGGTCTTCCTCTCGAGGAAACTTGCTTTGGGAGTAATACGCCACCAACAAAGCAGCCTAAAGAAGAAGACGACGAAGAGGAACAAGTGTTGAACTGGAAAGCAGTGGCTATAGGATATGGATCAGGAGTGTTGGTAGGATTGGCAATAGCACAAATCATTTCTTCATTCAAGCCGGAGTGGCTGGCCAAGATAATTGGTATGAATAAGCGCAGAAACCGTTAGGTTGTTGATCCTTAATGTGTGTCAAGTAGTTGTTGTTATTGTATTGAAGCATTTCCTTGTGTTTGTTGTGTAATCTTTATCTAATGCTTGTTTTATTTCTTTTTTCTATGGATTAAGAACGGTGTATTAGAGATATTGTATCTTAGAAAATTAAGATCCCATATATTCAGCTGGTCAAATATTGTTTCCACAATATTAGGAACGTTTCCACAAAATCTATACTGTTTGAATTGGTGTATCTTAGATTTACGATTCTCTAATATTAGCTAAGTCTATATATATTTGTACAATCGATCATTGATAAATAAGAAAGAAATACCTCTTATCTTCCTCCGTTATTCAATATGGTATCAGAGCTTAAACACACGATGTCCCACTGAACTGAAATCGATCTGGTCCATAGAAAGAGGTCCGATCGATCATAACATATCTAACCTGAAACTGATTCTATAGTAGGAAATTGTCGAGATTAATGGTTAGAAGAACCATTATCTCGAGAGGGCGTGTGATGAATATCCCACATCCGAAGATGAGAAGGGGCCTTGAGTAACATATAAGGGATATTGACCAATCCACTCATTGCCAATTGGTTTTGAGTTGGAAGCCCATTAGCCTTAACATGGTATCAGAGCCTGACATTTTTCTTTTCTAAACAGATTTTTTGAAATTCGATCGTGTCGACACATCAAACAGATGCTCCGGCAGATGCTATTGCATCACTGAACCTGATCGAGGTGAGAAAAAACCATATCGTAAGACTTGACCTCTGCTGACCACCCTGGCACCGGAGCAAACAATGGTAATGATGACGGAAACAACGAAGAAGATGGAGGTGAAGATGCCGACCAGATTCTGGTGATCCCAAAAACTCAACCGAACTGGAAAAGACTTGTTGACACAGATATAATTCTGTGTCATCGGATGGTGACTCCGACAATGACTCCGAAAAACAATTCCATGGCAGCATCGACGATGGAAGTGAAGAGTGGGCTTGACTATGGCCAAAAATGACGAACCGACGAACTGAACCCGTGAAACTGACAAACCCGACAAACCAAACCCGAGAACCACGCCCGATGAGCCAACTCAACCGACCCCAACGAACCGACAAAACCAAACCCTTGAACCCGGCGAATCCGATACGAAACCGAAACTAAAAAATTGATGAGTCCAAAGATTCTTATACTTTTGGTTCAAGTGGGGTATACAAAATTTGTATGCTCCCACTTGAGGGGTATTAGAGATATCGTATCTCAAGATCCCATATTTTCAGCTGGTCAAATATTGTTTCCCTTTGCCCTCCATTGTCGCCAACAACTTTGAGATTAAGTCAAGCTTGATCAACATGGTGTAAAACCAAAGGTACAATGGGATGGCAATGGAAGACCCTCGATCATCTTGATCAATTTGAGCGACTTTGTAGAACCGTGAAGATGAATGGTGTGCCCGAAGAATCTATCAAGATGATCTTGATTCTTTTCTCTCTAGGGAACACGGCTTCTCAATGGGAGAAGAACATTGCTTCGGAGTTTGTGTTTACTTGGGATCAATGTAAGAAGGAGTTCCTCACTAAGTTTTTCCCTAAGCAAAAGACCGCCAAACTTAGAAATGATATCACTAACTTCAAGCAAGGAAGCCAAGAGAGACTCTATAAGGCATATGAGCATCTAAGGGGGTTGTCTTCATCATGGAGTCTCCATTAGTAAAGGTTGTTTTTTTTTTTGGATTCGAATCATTAGGACAGGTGTATGTAATTGGAGAGAGATGGTCATCGACCCTTTGTGAAGATTTTTAACTAATTAAAATTTTGGGGTGTAAATTTTTAACATTGAAAACATCGAGTCCTTCTTTATATAATTTTGGCCCTTTTTCCTTGATTTGTTTATTAGCTTTACATATGTTCTATGTAAATCTGTTCTATGTACAAAATTTGGTGATTTATGGAAGAAAAAAAAAGTGAGAAAGAAATTTATAAAATTATTACCTAATTTGGTTGCATGTTAAAATATAAAATAAGTGAATTAAATTTTAAAAATAGTTATCATAGAGATAAAAGTAATTTCTACATTTAGAAATTTATACTAAAACAATTATTGATTGATGAATTTTAGTTAATTTGTTTTTAACAAAATTGATAAATGTCATCATGATGTGGTGGGAGACGGTGATGACGGCTTCGTAATAAAATCTCATACATGACTCTTTGAAACAAATTCAGGACAAAGACATAATAATACTCTATATTATATTTGTAAATTGTTTTTTTTTCCTTTTTGCATTCGAATCAGTAGACAGTACTCAGTAGCATATATTTGCTTTCTCGTAAAAGAGAGGTGGTCATCGACCATTTGCAGAGATGTTTAACGAATTAAGAATTTGGATTGTAAATCGTTAGACGTTAACATTGGAAAACATGAGTACTTTATACTATAGTTTTGGCCATTTTTCTTTGATTTGTTTATCAGCTTGATCTCTGGTCAATGTAATTTTGTTGTTATGACAAAAATAAAAAGAGAGAAAGAAATTGATAAAATTATTAGCTTATTTGATTGCATGTTAAAAATATAAAATTAGTGAATTAAATTTTAAGATAATTATAATATTTGATTAGAAAAAAATTTCAACTTTCAGAATTTTATACTAAGATTATTGATTGGAAGATTTTAATTAATTTATAAATTAAAACAAAATTGATAAATGTCATCGTGATGTGGCGCCGTAGTGGCAAACGTGGCCAATGTTCGTAATGAGATCTCAACCGCATGAACATACTCTTTACCCACAAGAGAAACCGTTACAATTTCTGCGTGAGGATGAACATCTTCAAATAAGGCGGAATAATGTTATAAATTCATATAAAAAATTTGATATTACTTCATATACCTTTTGTACATATGACAATAATTTGCTATTAGCTTATGTTGCTAATTTAGCGGCAAATATCGTTTATATATAATGTCAATTATAATATGACGACGTAGAACTTCTATAAATTAATAATTATTACATATATATAAATGCAATAACACTCTCCCTAGATTGGACACGTGATACTCTCTACCGCTGACACCTGTTCCCCTTACAAAAAAAAAATCAAATAAATAAAGATCACCGCAACATCTTTACTATGTTCCGATAACGGTCACAGATCAGGCCAATCAACAATCCATCACCGGTCATCAATATTACGTTCCAAAGTCATTACAGATAATTCAATCGTCGTTATAGTAATATTACGTTCCAAAGTCATTACAGATCATAAAATTTTGTAACTCTTATGTATCAATACACATACATTCTACGTTTCTTCTGTCATCGCATCCAAAAGTGCCCACCAAAACTCAACTACAATCGGCTCTATTATGAATTTCGACCCTTTTTCGTCGATTTGTTTATCAGATTTATTTCTGGTATATGTAAATCCTTTGGTTTGATATATGAAAACAAGAAAGAAATTTATAAAATTATTAACTAATTTGGTTGCACGTTAAAATTATAAAATTAGTGAACTAAATTTTAAAATAATTATAATATTTGATAAAAAAAAATATTCCACATTTCAAAATTTATATTAATTTTTTTTAATGATTGGTTGATTTTATCTAATTTACAAATTTAAACAAAAATGATAAATGTCATCGTTATGTGGTGGCAGACGGTGGCCAAGAGTCCATAATGAAATCTTGAGATTATATTGTACATCCATAAGAGAAATCTTTTTAGTTTCTTGTTGGCCCAATTATCAAGGAGACTTTACGGAAAGATGGTGGTGCATAGAAAATAGATGGATTGACATTTTTCGAGCAGATAATTCTTTTTTTTTAAAGCCCACGAATTCTAACAAGAAGAGAAGATAGACTTTAGTTTCACTTTGCTGGGAAACCTTTGCAAATATGTGATTCTCATTACGAGAGTTTTATTTGGTAATCGGATTACCATGTGAAGAGCATATCGGGTGAGGATGAATATCTTCAAATCTGGCGGAATGATATTTTAAATTCATCAAAATTTTGCCACATGTTCAACTTTTGTACATATGATATGGTATTGGCTTTTGTTGCTAATTTAGCGGTGAATTAGCAGTTTCAAAATTGTTTTATGAATATCTACTTTTCTCTTGACGAAGATATATTTTTTTGACTAATTATGTTTGAAATTGTTTTAATCGGGTGAATGTGAATTTTTATAAAACCGTTGATAATTTTTATGTTTAAATATTCAGGAAATTTTACGTCATATATCACATACAAAAAAATGATTTACCTAAATTTTGGTTTTAAAAATATGATTGATCTACCAAACTGTCAAGAATCTTACATGAGTAGTTGACAAAGATCTCAAATTTGCTAATGTTTCTACTACATCCGATCCCAAATTAATCTATGTTTTGGTTTTTTAAAAGTTTATACCTTTCGGAATTTATACCTTGAAAATTTATTGATTGGTGGATTTTAGTTAATTTAGAAATTTAAACAAAATCATGAATTATTTGTTCAATGATTTCTAATAATTATTGATTTAATATCAAATGTGTTTTTTAATTGATTCAATTATTTATCAGAATCATTGATTTTGTTGTTTTACCAATTTTTTAGAAGTTGTAGCATTGAAAAATAAAGTAAAAATGTGGTAAGAATTTTTTCTAATCTCTTATCTCACCCCTTTGTTTTTAATTATCCAGTTTCAAATCGGTGGTCATAAATAAAAGAAACTAACGGAAAAATGGTTAAAAAAACCCTCACCTTTTACAAAAACATGTAAAAAATCCTAAGCTTTTTTGTGGATTTTTAAACCTTCACCTTGTAATAAATGGTGAAATAACCCCCAATATCAATCAAGCTTATTTAAAACAAAACAAACTCTTATATTAATATATATATATATATATAAATACAAAGAATTTAGTTTATGAATTTTTTCTTAAATTCTATTATATAATTTTTTTTCAAATAGAAGTTTTTATGTTAGAATGCAAAAAACTTATATGAAACCATAAACCGTGGTTTAACATATTGTTGAGATATAGTAAATCGATTTTTTTATCTTTAGCAACTTTGTTATGTAAATTATTTCAATTTATTGGCTTGGATAATCATTTTCGTATTTAGGAAAACATGTCAAAATTAGATCCAAAAATTATTTTGGTGTTATTTTAGGTTTGATTCAATTTTTTATAAAAGTGATTGTTTTATGTTATATATATATATAATATTTGAATATATTTTAAATTATTATATATATTTTAATTGAAAATTTTAATTAATGAAGATTTATTCGATTGAGTTACAAAAATTCATAAATGTGAAACTAAATCAATTTTTAATAGTATGAGCGATATATTAATTTTTATGTTGAACCAAATATAGATTTACGTTAATAAATGTTTATTTGGTTCGATCACACCAACTTATTAACCTGAACACAAACAAATATTTGTATTATTACGAAAGCACATAAATTTCGACACGAAATATTTTAATTTAAAAATATATAATTAAACTATAATATTAATTACTTTTAGTTTATCATTATTTAACTATATTTTCATCTAAAACTGAACCAAATCCGAATCTGAATTTTGGTAATAATTTTAATCAATTTTCTTAAATTCAGAAAAGAAAAACTATTGAATGTGCTAATCTATAATTTTTTTATAGTTTCAAAAAATAAAATCAAATTTGGAGAAATCTCAAACTCAAATTTAGTAAGATAAATAAATCCTAAAACTAAATTCTTTATATATATATATATATATATATTAAATATAACTTTTTGTTTCGTTTTAAATAGAGTTGATTGATATTGGGGGTTATTTCACCATTTATTAAACTGTGAGGGTTTAAAAACCCACAAAAAAAGTTGAGAGTTTTTTACATGTTTTTTTTAAAGGTGAAGATTTTTTTACCCATTTTTCCGAAACTAACTGTAAAACTTATGTTATTGAGGAAAAGTGAATGGTTAAAAATGTACACCTAAACACCAATACGGGTTAGAGTGCAAACCAAAAGTATGAATGTGTGTTAAAAGGTAATTAACTCTATTTATTCATAAAAGTTATTATGTGTACTTAGTAATAATAATAAAGTCATTATATGTACTTAGAAATAATAATATTTTATAATAATAAAACCTAGAACCTAAATGTATTCCAATATAAAGCTATCAATTATAATATAATAGATCAAAATTTTAGTTAAATCTTAAAAAAAATATTCAGGTTTTTAAATAAGTAATTTCTTTAAACAAAAGAAAAATTAATACCACTAAGTAAAATATAGAAATCAAAATCTTAATTAAATCTTAAGAATATAAAAAATTTCAAAAAATCTAATTCTCAAAATAAAATAAAAATTAATATAAAAATTAAACTAACAAAAGAAAAACTATCTAAAAAATTAACTTGATATATATCTTTGGAAACTAAATACAAAAATGTTTAATTAACAAAAAGAAAAAAGAATTTATATCTAAAAATCTCTAAACTTTAAAAAAATCGTATCTGTCAAAATAAAATATAAATCATTATTTTAAAAAATAACAAAAACAAAGATTATCTAAAAAATTAATTTTTAGAAAATCAACATAAAAAAGCTTTGCTAATAAAAAATGTCAAAAAGAAAAACTAATAAAAATATCAAAAAATGAAATAAACTTATGATTTAGTTTAGGAAATTTTTTTTTTAATTTTTATGTATTAATATCGATGTTTTATGTAAGGTTTTTTTCTATAGAATTTGTTTTTGGCTGAAATTTTTTTTCTATAGATTCATCTATGACATCAATTACCGAAAAGAAGATGAGTTTACAATAGGTTAGACAAGTTTCTAAATCAAACATATTCTTTCTTTTTTTCTGTCCAGCCTCTTCCTTTTGTTACTTTCGACGAGATTACAAAAATTTTTTATTAAGAAAGAACTGCTTGTTAGAGTCGTCCAGTTTTGGGAGAGACAAAATATCAAAAAGTAGTTTACGTTTACGTATGTGTATTAAACTGTTTATTATCGATCAAAAGGTACTAGCAAATCTATTTACTCATCACCAATTAAAAAATTCAATCAAAACTGTTATATTCCGTTTTAACATTAAAAATTTCAGTAAACTACAATCAAAACCTTCATTGCGGCTAATCAAATTGTCGGTGTATTCTACAAAATTAAAATTTTCAAAATCTCATGATACAACCACAAGAAAACTGTATTCGCTACACTTGAATTACAGAATCTATAGACTAAGGTAAAACGCTGTACTCTTGAGACTTACGTTTTTCTGGGAGAGAAAGAAGAGAATAATTGTTGGAAAATTTTCAGTGTGAAAAAATATTACAAAATGAAGTAAGGAACGTTGTATATATAGGTAGAGGAGGAGGAGGAGCGCACACCGCACGATCTCGGTGGGCGCAAAGCATTAGGCACATGCTCAGTGGGTGCGCAACTTGAGGCACATGCTCAGTGGGTGCGCAACTCGAGGCACATGCTTAGTGGATGCGCAAATCAAGGTACATGCTCAGTGGGTGTGAACTCGAGGCAGGAAGACAGCCGTAACCGAGCCAAACAAGCGTGAAACACTAACCCCAATCTGATCGATAACATAACAACACCGCAACTACTGGCAGCTGTTGAATAGTCGGACTTTCCATCGTGAGATGGTTTTCAGGGTGAATCAAGGCCCAGGGGAGGCACTGACACCCTGATAACTCGATGGGAGAGCCTAGGCGGATTCCAATTTTTTCCCATCAAAGCACGACCATCAACCTAGGTGAATACCTTCGGGACAGTAGGAAATAAATATTAGATCTATGGAGAGAGGCTAATAACTAAGCCGCCTTTGGGACACTACTCGATTGCGAAAATCTCCAGCATTTTCCGGTCCAAGAAGAATACCAGACGAGCACATCGTCACTCCACAAACAATGTATTATTTTCAGCTTGTGAACAACACTGAGAGTCGAAGTTATTGTTGACTCTTTGGACGTGACATGGAAGGTTTCCTTTCGATCCTACGGACCAGCAGCCATGAACCCATCACCAAAAGCTTACTGCAAGAACATAGAGTTTGCTGTCTAGGGAATGACACAGCTTTGCGCCCAATACCCCTCGAGAAACCTAACAAAGCTGGAAATACTCGCTCGATTTAGAACCCACGAACTTAATTAGTTACCATTGCTCTTAGATATCTTCTAATTTTAATTGATTCAATTATAAAAAAATATAGCATTTTTGGAATCATTAGAATCTATCAAAATATTAGATATTTTTCATAAATTTATAATAAATAAATTTTTGTATAAACAAAGTATTTCTTTTATCACCAAAAAGTTAGTTGAATTTATTTTTAAAAAATATATTTTTTTGGTAAGTTATTATTAAGTTTTCGTGAAAGTATTTTATGAAATAAATACTTTTTAGTAGAATAACCTTTTTAGTGTCTAAAGACTTATTATGGCAGATTTGTTGCCGCATACTTGTTTTAATGACATCGCAAGTTTTTTGAATATTATAACAAGTTGATGACGAATTTAAAGGGAAAAAAATCAAAAAAACAAAAAAAAAACCTTCAGATTCTTCAGTCATTCATTTTTTAAGTTTCAAAATTTCAGTTTTCTCTATTGTAACTGCATAATGATTTTGAGGAGTTAGTTAGAATGTATTTAAAAAATGGAGATGTTAAAATTTCAGCTCTGTCAATAGACATTGTTGTATATTCTAGTTATGGATTCCTGGTGTGAAAAAGGATGATACTAGAAGATAAAACAAAAATGGTTTACACTGTGAATTATAGAATATAAGGGGTGATTTTGAATAAGTAATGTACAAAGTTTCGTTTAATTTGTTGTAACTTTCAAGGGACAAAGATGTATAAGCTTTGTGGAGAAGGGAGTTAGATGGTTAGTAAAAATGTAGTTTTGCTATGTAATTCATGACTTGGTTACACGACCAAGCGTTGAAGCCTTACAACTACATTGGTGGCTCCTTTGACATATTTCTGGTGATAGATTTCAGGTAGTGTAATAGGATGTTAAGATAGTTTAGGGGAACACTCTCTTCTTCTTTTTTGGCTTCATATTTAAATCTTTGTGAGCCTTCTCTGAGTATTTGACTCAAATTTATTTTGCAGCAATGACTCATGCAAAGAAGATTATTAATCTTTCTAGTTTAGCAAGATCCTTTTTTCTTAGTGGAACAAGATCTAGTGCAGCTGATGGAAATTCTTGTACATGTGTTGAAGATGAAAGTTGTGTCTCAAAACGCCAGCAAATTAGGACTGAAGTTGTACATACTAGAACAAAAAAAAAGCATCTAAAAAGAGCAGTCACAACAGTGAAAATAAAATACCAATTTAAAATTATAACTTTAAATCTTGACAATATGTGGTAAACTAAATTCTAATGAAAAAAAAATCACAGAAACAAGACATCTTCGGTCTAGAGAGCAAAGTTGACTTCAATGACAGAGATCGAGGTGTAGAGGTCTACATGTGCCATAGAGGTTAACACATGTATCACAACTCATACCACACTAAATGTCACGAAATGCATCTTTATAGTTTCCAAAAAGAGAATTAAGTTTCCCTCTCCTATACCAAGTCTGAAACAAAAGATTACTTCATTGCGAAAAAGAGCTCTCCAAAGATATGAGTTCACATTTTGTGACCAAAACTTAACATTAAAACTTGGACTTCGAAGCTAACTACTAGTCTAAAGTTGAACAACAATCATTCTTGCTTTTAGTTGTGACTTGTGAGTAGGAGAGTTTGGGACAATGCGCGCGCAATTATCCTTGAGCAGAGGAGGGAAGAACGGATACAACGGAAACATATGGGGCCAACAGTTGGCATCTAAGGCCGAAAACGCCTTACAACATGCGGCTTCAACATTTTCGGATTTTCCCGAGAAAATCGATTTCGAGATTTCTAGCACACATCCTTCAACACTGAAGAGAGACGACCAACACTTTACCAAATCAACATGTGAGCCAATTGGCAAAAGTCCTGGAAACATCAGCGGCGTTTGCATTTGAGCTACTCGAGTGACAAAAATGGCAGCACAAAGAGAAACCATTAACAAGATTGAGACAATAGCTTTGTTTCCCATCTTTCTTGTTAATCCTTTTTTTTTTCTCGACTTTTGTTTAGACTTAATCTTGGAATGGTTTTGGATATAGGAAATTAAAAACATAGAATTTAGAGGATCATGAAACAAGACTTTATTTGATAAATCGAAAAGTAACATATCAATTTTAAATTTTCTATTGAAATGTAACTCATCTTTAGGTTTAAAGTATTAAATTTTCTTACAATACGTTGTGTTGACTAATGTAAATGTAGTTAGTGTGTTATTAATCAAGTTTCGAAACAGAAGATGAGAAAGTGATCATCTTCTTTAGAGCCACATTTTTTTTTTTTAACTTCAGTTTGGTTTCTTTATGATTTACAAACTTCAAAAACCTTATTCAACTTTATTGATCGTAGTCTCAAGTCTCAATAGTTACAAACAGTCTAATTGATACAAATATGGGTATTTGGCGGCAAATTTGGATCAGATGTAGTAGAAACAGTAGCAAACTTGGTATCTTTGTTAACTTAGTTCTGGTGCTCTATGAAATCAACAAGAAAAATTTAGAGATTGATCGATACAAATGTCTGCAAAATGTTAAGAGACGAGCTGTGTTCCATAGATGTATATCTAAAATTAAAATCGCGCTATCACAGCCAATGCCTATATACCGAATTGCACAGAAGTAATAAGCTTAGATAATGCATAAGTTCTTCAGGCGGGCTGCGGTTCGATTATCTAACCATTGGTGCTTTAGTTATGTAATTAGGTTGACTCACCAAATTTAGGATAATGCATCCACCACAAGATCCCAGCTCTTTTTTCATGGCATTACAAAAATCAGTGAGTATGATAAAACTAACTCTTCATTTCAAAATAACTTCAAACTCTTGTGTCTCAATACTAACAAGTAAGATGAAAGAGAAGTATCAACTGTGACCACCTGCATGCTTCGGCTTGCTGTCTGGTCGATTGTGTTTTCTGGCATTTGTTGTGTCGAGGATCACTACCCGTCCATCTACTAACTGTGATACATATAACGAGAATTCATGAAGATTACGCAACATAATCGATTCAAAGAGTTGATGAATTTATTTAATTTCAAGCAAACAGTTCTGATATCCTGATATAACTTGTTCTAAATGCTCTAACAGGGGACTCACAAGTATATTAATCAAATCTGTTTCCGCCTAACGGAAGAAAGCTAGAAGTTTGAATGAACATTACTTCGAAAATGGATAAACGGAATTCTGACACAAGGAAGAGAGTTAATACCTGGCCGTTGAGTTCTAATAAAGCTTTCCCGGCTTCTTCATTAGACGAAAATGTAACATAAGCAAAACCTTTTGGTCTACATCTAACTTTGTCCATTATCACATCCACTGAAGCAACCAAAATGATGAAGAAGACCATCAGAAGAAGTTAGTTATAGGAAACATTTCTTCATTAGAATGAATGGTAAGTACACTTACAACAATTTATACAAGTGTAAACTTTAACTATCTTTTAACTAACAAACAATTTGAATCAATCAAAGAATGGTAATTAACTCTGATAAAAGACAAAAAGATATGTAAGTGAAACTGTGGAACTAATTGCTATTGAGATTTAGAGATTAACCTCTGAGAACTTGACCATATTGAGAAAATGCTTTAGTTAATGTTTCTTCTGTGCTTGAAAAAGATATGCCTGCAACAGAGACATCAGTTTAGTGACAGTAACACAAAGGATCACTGAGACTCAGATCAAATCAAGAGTATGCTTTTACATCTAAAGTTTGAAACTTTACATTGCCTTTACACCTAAAGATTGAAACTTTAAGCTTATCCTAATTGATAAGACAATTTGTGGCACTTATGGGACAAATTCACACATACACTTCTTCTAATATCAGAATTTATCAAACCTCGTCATTAAGAATTGGTGAAAATCACAGCACACAGACACAACAGAGAACAATATCAAATAAGAATACACGAATTGAGCCACACGTAAAAACAAAATGACCAAAGATGGTGAGAATTCAAACAAGTATTGTCAAAGTCACAGTCTTTCAAAAACCTTTTTATCAAATTCCCAATTCAATGAATTAGAAATCAAGAAATGGGAAATTAGATTCGTGAAAGTTTGGATTAAGAAGACCTTTGACAAAAAGTGTAGAGGAGAAGGTTCTGGAGAAGAGAAGAGAAGGAGTGTAGGAGCGATAGAGGAGATGATTGAGCATTTTTTTGGGTTCAAGAGCGAAATCCCACCGCCGGCGAATCACACTCTCGATACGACGTCGTAAAGTCTGAAACTCAAAAACGTATAACTGAAATCTTCGTCTCTCTTCGGCGATTTAGGAGAAGAAGAAGTTGAAAAATAATTCTGGAATTAATTTTCTATCGCGATTTGTGAAGAGAACAGAGAAACAAAATTTCATACTCTAAAATGATGTTATTTTTTATTAACTTAATGTAACTAAACTGAGTAATAATATTTGAAATTTTTTTATCAAAAAAATAAGAGAAAATCACATTTTGTGAGAGTTATTTTACTCCCATTTTAAAATTTTAAATCAAATTATATTTACATATAAAACTTTCAAATTAGTTTTTGAGTTTGCGCCATTAAAAAAAAAACATAACTGTTCAATTTCAGGTAAAATATTGATGAGGTGTCGGTAAACTATAATTTTTAATTTTTAAATAATTTTAATTATTATTTTATTTATTTATTTCAATAAATAAATAAATAAATAACCAAAAACAAATTTTTGGAAATGAAATAAAATTTTCAATTTTATTTTATTTTCATTAAAATAAATAAAATCATAACTATAATTATCTTTTAACTAAATTATTTTTAATTTACTATCATACATCAGTTTTTTTTTTACTGAAAACTGAACAGTTTCGTTTATTTTTTTGGCAGCCCAAACTTAAAAGCTAATTTGAAAGTTTTATATGTAAATGTAATTGATTTGAACGCTTAAAATGTAAGTGAAATAACTATAAGATTTAAAGTGCTACCAACTATCACCTTAAAAGTTCAAAATACGATTTTCTCAATATATATATATATATATATTTAAAGAAACGCACAATTTGTCAAAATGGTTTAGACTAAATCGTTTTATCAAATTAAATTGCAGAAAGAAAGAAAGAAAGAAAATTGTTACATGCCTAGTCAAGACTCAAGACCATTAGCATAGTGTTTAATGGGCAAACCCAAAATAGTTTTAAACTCATAGCCCAATTAGAAGACAACAATGATCTCCAATGATCCCATAGGCGATAGCCTCGTATAGTATAGTTTAGTTTTGGATTATGATTATGATTATGATTATGCTTCGGACACAAGATAAGTTTAAACTAATCATTTTTAATATATAATAATTTGTTTTTCTTTTCTTTATTGAATTAATTATCTTTTCGGCCATTTCATACCCCAACTAAATTACTATGTTCAATTCATACCTAATATATATTATTGAGCAAATTCATACCTTAAATAACTAAATATTCAACTTCACTTCCCAAACTTACAAGATTGGGCAAAATCAAACATTTGTCGTGATGGTGTTAATTTGCCATTAACGATCGCTGACATGGTTGCCACGTCATAGATTAATTGCAGGCATAGATGATACATGTATATTAAAATTACAAATCCTAAAGCTGGACACGTCGTTTCATCTGCTTAATCATTTTTCTCTTTCACGACGAGAGAAACACAAGTTGTGTTCATCAATTTTTCAATTCTTAAGGAACCCTATTAAATCCAAAGTAAAGGCAAGAGTTTCAAGTGTGAAGAGTTTCTAAAGTGGAACTAAAGTTTGCAGCTTCAGACCGTATATGCATAAAAAATGAGGTAATTTTCAAATCTAAGTTTTGATTTTTCTTTAGTTTCCAAATTAATTACGAGTTTATGCAAATTATGATGGATTTCCTATAGTTTGGATGAGATTATTGTTTTATGTTTTAATTAATTATGAGTTTATGCAAATATTAGTTATAATTATCCAGATGTTTTATGTTTTTTTTTTGTTAATTTAAATGTTTTATGTTTTTTTTATTTGCTTACTTGCTCTCCAAGTGAAGAACCACTATAAATATGTACAACGTCTCTGACTACGTCTCTCTCCCTTTTTCCAAACTTCTTCATTATTTACAAAAGGTCATATATATTATATTTCTTAAGATATTATTTATAACATAATTGTCTTTTTTCTGTTGTCAAAATTACGTTTACTATTGATTCTTTTTCAGCATCCTTGTTATTTTATATTATTCTATTATATATCTACATAAATTTAGTTTAAATTTGTAAGTTAAAATGATATAATTTTTTTTTTTTAATAACTTTAAGAAATGGATCTCACTAGTTATTGTCTTTTGACATTTGATTATAGATTTCTGGAGCCGATTAGAAGTCATTGGTTTAAAGGCTTACGTGACAATATAACGTTTTCATAACAAAGCAATAATTTATTTATATTTTTGTCTTAACTACGACAATTTTTTATTTAAATACTTAGATTATCACAATTATTAATTTACATTAACAGTTAAACACATAGATTAACATTAGATCACTTTCCTATAAATTCCCCCTTTTAGTATGAATTTCTTTCCATTCTACTCCAACGGCTAACACTAGAAACATACTACGCAAGGCAGCTTCTTCAAGACAACAACGAACGGTAGAATTAGTTTTCTGGGTATGGATCCCTCTGGAGCGAAACCAGTTATAGAAGATGAAATCAACGACGTCGATAGTGTTGGGTAGGCTTTTCTCTCTTACCTTCCTGCAAGATTCTAGATTCAGAACTTGGGGCTTAGTAATTTCTCTCTTATCTTCCAGCAAGATTCTAGATTCAGAAATTGGGGCTTTTTAAATTTCTTAGGTTTGATTCCTATTTGTGCGGCGAGGAAATTGAGTCAAAGAGCGTCGTTTCTTTTCAATTAAACTAGGGTTTCATTTTCGTTTAATTAGAATTTTTGAGTCTACGAGTTTGGGAATTTCTCATTTGTAGATGAAATTAGAGTTCTTTGGAAAAAATTTGTGTATGGATTTAGGCATGATATCAAAGATGAAATCATCGACGTTAAACCATCCGAGGACAAATCTAAGCATCACTCTGGTGGCGTTGATAGTGTTAGGTACATTTTCTTTACTTTCTTCCAAAAAATCCAAGATTCAATAATGAGGGCTTAAGTAATTTCTGTGAATCCAATAGCTTTCCTATTTCGGTGAATTTCTTGATGAAGAAATAGGATCCCATATATCTGACTTTCTTTGCTTTCTAGGTAACATTGGCATTTGCCATATGCCCAAACCAAAATTCAAAAAATTCCTTAAGGAAAAAGGCCCCAAAAAAAGATCCAAACCAAAATTCAAAAAATTCCTAAAAGAAAAAAGGCCAAAAAAAGGTTCAAATCAAAATTCAAAATCTTTTTAAAGAAAAGAGGCCAAAAAAAAAATTTGTTGTGCAAGGACCGTGCAAATTTAATTTGCCTAGGGCCCAAAACATTTATGAGACGGACCTGAGGCTTCATCAGATATCCAAGAGTGTGAAGAAGTTCCCTTGAGGTTTGAGTCCCCTGATCAGTATCTACGGATTTTCATGCCTTTAGTTATTCTAGAATTAAAAGCACAGCTGAAAGCTGCTTATACATCTCAGGAACAAAAGCATTCTGGCATTTTCTCTGTTTCAGAGGGCAATAGAAGGCAATTTGTCATTCTTAGACCAGATGACCCAAAGACAAGATATATATCTCTTAAGGATCCTATCTTGTTCACCAAAAGCTTTCCAAGAGTGAGTCATGCTGGTTTTTTAGGAAAGGTATGTGTTATTTGGGCTTTGTTAGTTTGTATAAAATGATATGTGAATGATCTGGTCTTGAAGGTATGTGGTATTCACTTGATTTTTCAACCTTGTTGATTCTTAGGTGGAAAAATCGGAGCAGAATTCTACATCACAGATCATGTATATAGTACGTTTGGAGAAAAAAATGCATGATGACGAACCCCAAAAAAAAAAAAAAAAAAAGGATATAGTTCTTGAGCTTACAACCCATATAAGGAAGGTGGAAGCTCTCTTTTCCTTTAAGGATCTTCCCCTTCATAGGTCGATATTAAGAACTCAGCTTGAAACTGACATCGAACCATTAAATCTGCTTTCACTACCGAAGGGTCTGCAGCAAAGCCTCGATTTAGAATAATATAATTCAAGCCAGTGTAGTGCGATTAGTGTTGCAGTTGGTGATTGTGAAATGGCACTTATTCAAGGTCCTCCCGGGACTGGTAAAACAAGGACAATTATTGGCACTATAAGTGGATTACTTGCAAGCGGATCTAGGAGTAGGGTGTTGGTTGCTGCTCATTCCAATGCTGCAGTAGATGAAACTGTCTCCAGAATATATAGTTTTCAGATTTATGGCAAGGATGGAAAGAAGCGGACACCTATTCTTGTAAGGGTTGGAAATACTTCAAGTTCAGAGCGTTTCTCTCTTGACAGTCTTGTTGCCGAGGATAGGGAAAAATTTAAAAATATATCTTTAATTGATTTGCTGAATCGTCGTCTTCTAAGAGCAGAGATAGTAACAACAACTTTATGTGGTTGTGGTTGTGTACAGATGAATCGAGTGTTTGCCTCCAAATTTGATCGTCAATCTCAGAGCAACATGTTTGATGTTGTTATTGTTGATGAAGCAGCTCAGGCTTCGGAGCTTTCTACTCTCATCCCATTGAAGCTCTTAAAACCTAGAAGAAAGTTAATACTGGTTGGAGATCCGAAGCAGCTTCCTCCTACTGTGATATCCAATGGTGCTACTACTTTTTCTTTTCAAAGAAGTTTATTCGAACGTTTACAAAAGACAGGACATCAAGTGGTAATGCTATCGACTCAGTACATGATGCATCCTCAAATCTCTTATTTTCCAGCTAAACATTTCTATGACAGAAAGCTGTATAATGGTGTTGATGACTCAAGCAAAGCAGCTCCATTCCACGAGAACTATCTTTTTCGACCATATGTTTTCTTTGATGTTATTGATGGCGACTTTGTCTCCCGCCATGCTCCCATGGCCCGCTTACCGAGACCCAGGTTTCATGAGCGTTGGCAGGTCCTGGAGTTTTTTTTCCGTCTTGGATCGATGAGTAGCCCCTACTGCAATTACCAAGAAGTTGAAGTTGCTGTTGAGTTTATTAGAGTTTTCAAAAATAGGTATTTAATCTTATCTCTGTCACATGTTTAAGAATGTTATTATGTTGCTTCTTTGATGTTGCTTCTTTGATGTTGCTTCTTTGATGTTGCTGTTGATGTTGTGATACGAGTAAGAGAGAAATAGAAAGATAGAGAATAGAAATCTTAGAAAGTCTGATGTATTGATATGAATATACCGATTATAGTGAGAGAATGTTTCTGGAGTATCTCTCTCCTCTCCTTACAATGATCTCACAGGATGATTCATGCTCAATACAAATTATTCTTATACTACTAACAAACGTGACTCGATAACCCATGTGCTGAATAACCGTTTGCTGATCCCCAAAATCTCCTGATTCCCTCTGGTTATTTTAACTGTAGTGTGGTTACTTTTGCTGCTTCCATAGTTAGCTCAGCTGAGTCAACATCAAACCATTTTCTTCCTGTGGTACTGATAGATAACTGGTGGCCGGTTTGCTTCATATGTATCATTAGCCTCCCCTTTGAAACCAACCTTGTCCTCAAGGTTGAAATAAGGAAACAAAGTTTTAATCTTACTCTTCCATTCCCATGAGCAGTCATAATCTGGATGTTCCTTCCATTTTACCAACACCTCCTCTTGTCTTGAACTTGCATTGTAACGTGTGTCCATTATCAATTCTGGCTCTGCGGCTAGGACCATTTCCTCTCTTAGTTGGGCTGGCACTGAAACCGCTTTGATCTGTTCTCCTATAGCTTTTTCAACTGTGACACATAGAAGGTGGGATGAATCTTAGCCTCCTGGGGTAACTTCAGCTTATATGCCACCTTCCCAATTCATTTTCCACCTGAGAGTAACGAGAAGCCAACTTCTCATTAATCCTCTTGGCCAACGACTTTCTCCTGTAAGGCCGCATCTTAAAGAAGACCATGTCCCCCTCTTGAAACTCAACCTCCCTTCTGTGATGATCTGCCTGCACTTTCATTTTCTGCTAAGCCCTATGGAGATGACCCCTGAGCACTGACAGAATCTGATCCCTTTCCATTAACTGTGCTTCCAGCTCTGCATTAGCCGTTGATCCAGTCTCATATTTAAGCAATGATGGTGGATCCCTCCCGTAAACTGCCTTGAAGGGTGTAATTTGGATTGTTGAACGATAAGCTGTATTATAACTGAGCTCTGCCCACGTCAAATACCTAGCCCCTAACCTTGGTTGATCCCCCGCAAAACAGCGTAAGTAAGTCTCTACTCCCCTATTTGCCACCTCTGTCTGTCCATCTGATTGGGGGCGGTAGGCGGTGCTGAAACACAAATTTGTCCCTGCCAACCTGAACAATTCTTTCCAAAACAGGCTCATGAACACCCTGTCCCGATCTGATATAATAGTCTTAGGAAATCCATGTAGCTTGACCACTTCTTTGACAAACATACCCACCACACTCACCGCCGTAAAAGGGTGTTTCAGAGTATAAAAGTGTGCATACTTAGACAACCTATCCACCACCACTAGAATAGAATTTATACCTTCTGATTTTGTAAGTCCTTCAATGAAGTCCATGGAGAGGTCTTCCCATATTTGCGTGGGTATAGGTAAGGGCTGCAGCAACTCCGCGCTGGAGCTAATGTAGAGGACTTCTGTCTTTGACACACATTGCAAGCCGTTACATGCCTCCTTATATCGGTCATCATTCCCGACCAATAAAATAACTCCCCAATTCTCTTCTGTGTTTTCAGAATACTTCCATGCCCCCCATTTTGCCATTATGGAATTCTTGCAGGATAGTCTCAATCAGCTTTGAGCTTTTAGGAATTACCAGTTTACCCTATCTTAATAGCCTTCCTTGGACGACAGAAT
Source organism: Cardamine occulta (assembly GCA_028015245.1). Classification (NCBI taxonomy): domain Eukaryota; kingdom Viridiplantae; phylum Streptophyta; class Magnoliopsida; order Brassicales; family Brassicaceae; genus Cardamine; species Cardamine occulta. The sequence goes on along the minus strand of CM051376.1, from coordinate 12,184,611 downwards.
AATCCTCATAAGGTATGCTCTTATCTCTCAGCTCCTTGATTATCTGCTGTAACTCCTGATCTTGGTCCACCTCGGTTCCAATCTCCTCCAACTGTATGGCTGCAGGAACAGAAAGTGCAAACAGCGTAGCCACTGATCCTTTCCTTGACAGAGCATCTGCTGCTTTGTTTTCCAGGCCAGGGTTATACTGTATATCAAAATAAAAACCCAGTAGCTTAGTTAACCAGCGCTGATACTCCAGGTTGATCTCTCTTTGCTCCAATAAAAACTTTAGGCTCTTCTGGTCAGTTTTGACCAAGAACCTCCTGCCCAGTAAGTAGTGGCGCCACTTCTGGATAGCAAATACAATTGCCATTAGTTCTCTTTCGTAGACTGACTTCATCCTTTGCCTCTCTGTTAAGGTCTGGCTGAAATAGCTGATAGGTTTCTTCTCCTGCATTAGTACCGTGCCTAAACCCACCCCTGACGCATCTGATTCTACCACGAATAAAGTATCAAAATTAGAGAATGCCAATACTGGTACAATAGACATTGCCTTTTTGAGCCGAGAAAATGCCACAGTAGCTTCCTCATCCCATTGAAAATTGTTCTTTTCAGCAGCTTGGTTAGAGGTTTTGGTATATCACCATACCCTCGCACAAATCTTCTATAGTAGCCAGTCAGCCCCAAAAATCCCCTTAACTCTTTGATATTCTTTGGAACTGGCCAGTCTACCATCACCACAATATTTTATGGATCCGCTGACACCCCTCTTTCTGAGATCACATGTCCTAAATATTCCACTTGTCTTCTTCCAAACTGGCATTTCTTTCGATTGGCAAATAACTGATGTTTATGTAATATCTGCAGCACTGTTCTCAACTGTTCCTCATGCTCTTCATCACTCCCACTGTACACGAAAATGTCAAAGAACACCAGCACAAATTTCCTCAAGAAGAGTCTAAAAATGTCATTTATCAAGGACTGAAAAGTGGCTGGGGCATTTGTTAATCCGAAAGGCATTACCATGAACTCGTAATGGCCATCATGCGTTCGAAAGGCTGTCTTGGGTATGTCCTCTACCTTAACCTGTATCTGGTGGTACCCCAAACGAAGGTCTAACTTTGAAAACACCTTTGCTCCTTGCAGCTCATCAAGCAGTTGGTCGATCATCGGTATAGGGTAGCTATCAGGGATCGTAGCTTTATTCAATGTCCTATAGTCTACGCAGAACCGCCAGTTTCCGTCTATCTTCTTTACTAGCAATACCGGGCTCGAGAAAGGACTGTTACTATCTCTGATTATCCCCGCCGCCATCATTACAGATATCTGCCTTTCAATTTCCGCTTTTTGTGCTTGAGGATAACAAAAAGGCCTTACGCTCACAGGCTCCGCTCCTGTCTTTAAAGTAATGGCGTGCTCCTTTCCTCGTGAGGTAGGCAGCCCTTAGGGTTCGCTAAAAATCTCTTCGAATTCTTGTATCACTCCTTCCACTTCAGGTAAAACCCCTATCAAGTTCTCTATCTCTGCTGTCTGTAAAGAACCATACTCGACTAACACCCCCTCTCATTCATCTCTCAATGCTTTCCACAGTGCCTTGAGTGAAACTGGGCCATTGCAGAGGCTAAGATCTCCTTGTAATGTCAATATCGCTTCCGCGTGTTTAAACTTCATCCTCTGCTCTTTCCAATTAGTCTTTACTTCTTCTAATGTCTCCAGCCATTGAACCCCCAAAATAACGTCTGCGTTGCCCAGTTGGAGAGGTAACAGACTGATCCTTGTTAAGTAGTTCTGCATCAATAGCTCTACTTCTCTGCAAACTCTAGCTCCTTTCACCGAGAGTCTCGTCCCCATCATCACTCTGTAACCCTTGGTTTCCTCTGTCGTCAATCCCAGCTTCATCACGACTTGAGGAGATATAAAATTATGGGATGCCCCGCTGTCGATCAGAATGACTAAATCAACATCACCAATTGACCCACACAACTTCATGGTCTTGGGAAAGGTTAATCCGACCACCGAATTGGAAGAGAGTTCTGCTAACTCCATCCTCCCCTACAATTAAAACTTACAGTTCTTTATAACGACATTGATGACCAGCTTGATATCTACCGTCACACTCAAAACAAAGACCTTTCGGTCTTCTCTATCTCATCTCTGACTCCGAGAGTTTTCGGTGAGGTGAACTGCGATTGAAACCAGATATGCTTTGATGATTTCCCAATCTCGTTCCTCCTTCTTTAAACGGTGTCGTACTATTTTGGCTAATTGGGCTCACTTTGGGCTTTATCGTACTGGACCCCCATGAGTTTCCATTGGACCCACGTGCTACATTTTTCTCTCTCGAGTAGCGATAGTTTCTCTCTCCTCCACCTGAGAAGCTTCGCGACGGCGATTCCTCCTGATCGGCTTAATCTTCCACCATCCGCGCCACCGTCATCATCTTTTTCAACGTCTTGGGTTCGAACATTCTAACCCCTGCTCTGGTTTTAGGCTTCAATCTGTTCATGAACGCCATCTCGAGGACTGGTTCAGGAATCTCCTGCATGTTGGAGGCTAGAGCGATAAAATCCTTACAGTATTTCCCCGTAATCTGTAAGGATTTTATCGCTCTTGCCTCAGCATCAACAACTTTTCCCCGGGAGAAGAGTCCTGTGCTGGAGAGAAGTTCTCCAAAACTCAATTTTTCATTTAGTCCCATCCGACGAAGGGGTTCCGATCCCTTTCCCATCGATACCAGATCAATGCCTTATCTTCGAAACACATCTTGACCGCCTGAAGTTTCTCCTCCTCCAAGAACTCATTAAGCTCAAAGTATTGATCAAATCTTACCACCCAACTATCCACATTTTCACCGTCGAATAGGGGTAGCTCCAGCTTGCGAGACACCGCTTTTCCTGTTCCGCTTGCTTGATGTGGTGTCGTTCCCAGAGTCTGTCTCTGTTGTTCGATGGTTTCACTGTTACTGAAAGACTGCTGAATGTTTCTCCCTGCTTCGGCTTTCTCCCATCGTTTATCTATCTTCGTGATGGTCTGCATCATCATCGCCATCATTTTTTCAAGCGACGACAGCTTCTCCATGTCAGCTTCTCGTTCCTGCTGAAGATGTTCTACTTTTTCCAATAAGTTTTCAGATTTCTTAGGCCCCATTTTACCAGATCTCACCGCTCTGATACCAAGTTTGATACGAGTAAGAGAGAAATAGAAAGACAGAGAATAAAAATCTTAGAAAGTCTGATGTATTGATATGAATATACCGATTACAATGAGAGAATGTTTCTGGAGTATCTCTCTCCTCCCCTTACAATGATCTCACATGATGATTCATGCTCAATACAACTTATTATTCTTATACTACTAACAAACGTGACTCGACAACCCATGTGTTGAATAACCGTTTGCTGATCCCCAAAATCTCCTGATTCCCTCTGGTTATTTTAACTGTAGTGTGGTTACTTTTGCTGCTTCCATAGTTAGCTCAGCTGAGTCAACATCAAACCATTTTCTTCATGCGGTACTGATAAATAATCGGTGGCCGGTTTGCTTCATATGTATCATGTTGCTTCTTTGATGTTGCTGTTGATGTTTTTTCTTTGATGTTGTTGTTGATGTTGCTTCTTTGATGTTGCTGTTGATGTTGCTTCTTTGCTTATTCCAGTTACTCCTCTGAATTTTTACCGGGAAACATTGAGTTAATAACCCCTTACAAACTTCAACTCGAGATTTTACACTCTCATGTATTGGATGCATTTGGGTGTGAAGCTGTGGAAGTGACACTACAAGAAATCAGCCGAAATCAGACGGAAAATTCCGTCAGAAATCCGTCGGAAAACGGGAATTCCGTCGGAAATCCATCGGTTTTAGCCGTCTGAACTATGTCGTCGGAATCTAGTTTCTGAAAATCCGTCGCTAATCCGTCGGATAGCGGTCGGAATATATTACGTCGGGTGTCCGTCGGAAATCAGTCGGAAATATTCCGATGGATTTCCGACGGAATTCCGATGTTTCTGAACCGAAAGAGACCGACAGATTCCCGACGTAGTACCGACGGATACAAACCGATGGATTTCCGACGGATTTCCGACGGACTGCAAATTTTTGTTTTTTATATAATATTTTGAAAATCAATTAATTTGAAGAAAATTAAATTTTTAAAAAAGAAATGAAAAATAAAATTTAATAGTATTGAAAATTAAAATAAAAAATTATTGTAATTTTTTAATAATTCAAAAAGAAAAAAAAAACATAAAATTGTTTATAATCCGAAAATGAAACTAAACGCCCGGTGGATGTGGTGGATATTGCGAAAAGAAATCGTTCATCCATTGGATCATCGCTTGTTGATCAGCTTCATATTTCGCCTGTTGTGCTTCTCCGGCCTCTTTAAGGCGTTGCATATCCGCCTTCAGCTCCTCCATTTCAGCGTCTTTTGCTGCGAGCCTCGCTTGAAGATCGGTGCTAGGAGCCCCGTAAAAGCGTGAAGTAGCCGAGTAAGATGATGAATCGTCAGGAAGACCAAAGACCCGACCTTTGGTCTTTGGAGTACACTGCAAAAATGAAAAGTTGAATAAATATTTGAAAGTTAAAAAAAATTGATTAAAATATTAAAATTTACTTACCGCGTAAACGAATTCGTTGATCTTCTCGATCGGGACTTCGGTGAGAGGCGGGGTTCCTTCAATGATTGGTTGACTAAGAAGATAGTCAGCACCCATCGTCCTGACATTGCCAACGATCTCCCGAGCTACACCATCTTGGATTTCATTGGTGGTCTTGTTGGTGTGAGCAACTTCGATCAATTTGAGGGCAGAAGGTTGGACACCATCTTGCCGAAACTACAAAATTAAAAAATATAGTAAATATTTTGAATATAAAATTAAAAAAACAACATAGTGATTAAACCAAAAACTTACAAGTTGTTTCGCCTTTGTGACCAAACTGGTTGCTCCTAGATTGTGCGTCGCCTTACCCTTTCCTTTGCGATCGCTGTTCCGGCATGCAGAGTGGGTTGTGGAGCTAGCCTTCGTAGCGTCTTCACTCCAAGACGCTATCAACCTGTTCCATAGGGCGGGTTCAGAACCAACTCCCTTGGAACAAGATTCCTCGACCACAACACCTTCCACTCGCTCATCTTCCGTGAATACATGATTGCCGCTTTTTTGAAGTCCTTCAACCAAAGCGGTAATGTGACTATCCCAAGTAAATTCTTGCTGAAAAAATGGAAATTAAATTAAAATAAACTAATAAACTAATTAAATTCAAAGTAAACAATAAAGAAAATGAAAAATTTATCAGAAATTGTCGAAACCACATTTCCTGCTCTTCTAACGGCATTTGGTTGTACGTCGGATACGGATGCTGAAGCAATCCATTAAGCATCCGGTTGATAGACTTGGAAATCCCATTTCCCGAATCTTTAAACCTTCAAAACAAAATGTTTTGTAGAGTTTAAATAGTTTATTAAAAAATATTTAATAAAATTTAATAATTTAAAATTTGAAAATGAGACTTACCATGTGTCTGTCCCAACACAATCCGGATGAAGACGAGTGAATCTCTCTCGTCCAGGTAAAGCAACGAAGTCCTCGACGCTCATTGCAGACGGTGCTGTAGGGGGTGGTGTCGATGCAGCAGGGGATGGTACAGGTGATGCGGTCTCCGGAATATGGGTAGACGCCGTAGACTGACTCCTCGCAACTCCCCTACACCTACTGGAACCTCGACGTACTTGGTTCCCAGAACCCTCGTAATATAATCCATAATCCCTTATAAATTTTTAAAGAAATGATTATAAATTTATAAAAATGATTTTAAATATGTAAAAATGATTAAAAACTTTTAAAATGATTATAAATTCCTAAAATGATTAATAATTTCAAAAATGATTAATAATACAAATGATTATAAATTTATAAAAAATTATTTATAAATTTATAGAAAATTATTTATAAATTTATAGAAAATTAATAATAAATTTTAACAAAATTTATTATAAATTTTTTAAAAGGATTATAAATTCTCCAATATAAATTAATAATGTAAAGTAAATTTAAATAAATAATGATTATTTATTAATAAAAACATTATAAATAACTATAAATATTTAAAACTGAATATAAATTAATAAAAAACAATATAATTTTTTCTTAACAAATATATAATTTATTCTAATCTAAACAAATTCTCTAAATTAAAAAATTCTCCAAAATAACAAAACAAATTCTCAAAATTAAAAAATTAAATCTAACCACATAAATCTTGAATCAAACACTACAAAACCTAAATCTAACATCCAATAACATAAATCTAACATCGTAAAACCTAAATCTTACATCCAACAACTTAAATCTAACATAAATTTTAAAACCTTAGAAATCTCTAATTTTTATAGTTTTGAAACTTACAAATTAGATGGAATTGATGGAGGATTGTTAGACATGTTGATGCTTGATGATTGATGTCGAAATCAGAGCTTGAATCGGATGGAAATCGGAAGTCGAAATCGGAAGTTTTGAGTTTTTTTTTCGCTTATGTTCAGATCCGCGAGGAAGAAGATGACTCTATTTATCAAAATATTCCGACGGATTTCCGACGGAATATCCGTCGGAAACTTTAAATATTAAATGACACGCGGTCTCGGTAAGATTCCGCCTTAATTTTTGCGTATCCATCGGAAATCCGTCGGAAATTTCTGACGGATTTCCGACGGATACGCGAAAATTAAGTTTCCCGGGAAATGAAAATTTCATTTGCCGCGTTAAATTTAGCGTGTCCATCAGAAATCCGTCGGAAAGTTCCGACGGATTTCCGACGGATACGCGAAAATTAGACGCGTGGACACATGTAACGGATCAATACAAATGGAGCGTAAAAGACACGTGTAACCACGAATCCGTCAAAAATCCGTCGGAAATTTCTGACGGATTTCCGATGGATTTCCAACGGGTTTGTGGTTTTGTGGTCGTTTACAATCCGTTTCCTTTGAAAAATGTTTGTAGTAAGATTTGTTACTCATTGTAAGTTATGGTATAAACAAATACATTGTTACAAATGAAATATACGAAATCCAAAGAAATGTAGTTGTTATGGTTATAAATCATCGTTATAAGATATGTATCATGTAGTAACATGTAGACATGATAGTTGAGATTTTTTTTATTTTGATATATATGATATGTAACAAGGTATATGTTAGTATTTTATCATTGAAATGAGTAACAAACCCTACTACAAATATATTTCAAGAGAAACGGATTGTAAACGACCACGAAACCACAAACCCGTTGGAAATCCGTCGGAAATCCATCGGAAATTTCCGACGGATTTCCGACGGATTCGTGGTTACACGTGTCTCAGTTTAAGGATTGACTGACATTGGCCGATTTCTTTTCTTTTGTTATCCGTCGGAAATCCGTCGGAAATTTCCGACGGATATAGTATTTTTTTTGATTTTTTTGTTTAATTTAGGATGTTTTTAATTATTTTGGTTTGTTTATGATTTTTACTGTTTTTATTTATTAATGTAAGTTATGGTTTTAATTATTATAAAATGTAATATTTAAATTACAAATTAAAATACAAAATATAAATAAAAACAAATGTTTGCGGTTTAAATACTAATTTGAATCAGATAATGATCCTTCTGAAGGAATATCGTCTTCGGCCTCATCAAATTCTCCAAGTTCTTCCTCAGATTCTGAATGAACTCTATCATCACCAATTTCTGTCAAATCAACCACTAGAAATGTATCAAAAGAATGCTCGACATGATCCATTGGAACACTTCTAGTTGGTTGTAAAGCATCGTGCTCAGAAACTCCATAAAGTTTTCCTCTTGGATTAATTGGAGTCACTGTAATCCAAGGATCTGAACGCCGTGTTACCCTAGGATAACGAATATAGCATACCTAAAAAAAACAAATGTAAGTTATGAAGTCAAATAAAACATAAATAGAATCCCAAAACTTTAATAAAATATTTATTAAAATATCCGAACCTGGTCTGCCTGTGATGCTAGGATGAATGGGTCATACGTACGAAGTCTTCTTCTAGAATTTACTGACGTGACGCCAAATTAGTTCACCTTAACCCCACGCCCAACTTCTGGATCATACCACTCACACATAAAAACAATGCACCTCATGTCCAACATCCATGGGTAGCGAACTAGCAATATTTCTTTGAGAATCCCGTAGTAGACAACATCACCAGATTGAGCCGAAATCTCATAATCTGCAGTTGGTCTTGACCTTCCTTCATCGTGAATCCTAAACGCAAATCCCCTACTGCAATACCTAGGATATGAGGTCGCAATGTAGATTGGGCCAGTTACTAACTCTACTAACCATCTCGGAAAAACCGAGCCACCTCTAATTCCTTCATTAACCTAAGAAAATAATATCCACAAAATTAATATTAAACACTAACGTAATAATTGAAAGCATTTATATATTACTATTATAGCCTACTTACGTAAAATTGTAGCCAAGTAATATAATCGTTCTCTTTATGCAGTTCAAGTTCTTCTTCAGTCTTTTCCGGAAAATGGCTACGTATTATTGCCATGTAAAGCCTGAAATCAAACAACATTATATAACCTTTGGTTGCTATTACTTATGTAAAAAAAAAATTTAGTATTTAAATAGATTTAGTTTTTTACCTTTCGTACTCCGCCATCTCCTCACAATTTGTTACGATATACTTATGCAAGTGAGTCCACTCCTGTTGTGAAAATTTGCGTTTCTTCCCTTTTCCACTTACTCGACCAACTTGCGAAAACAACTCAGGGACCACCAATGGATACATGGCTTTCTCACCTCTATCATCATGGCGAGCAGGACGTTTACACTTCGTACGAACTTCCGATGGAAAGTTATATTCCGCAAAATGTGAGGTTTCTTCGTTGATGCTCTGTGCGACAATTGACCCCTCAACTCGACTTAAATTTTTAACCTTCTTCTTAAGATGGAACATGTACCGCTCAAAAGGATACATCCAACGGAATTGAACAGGACCACCAAGTGCTGCTTCATGGGGGAGGTGGATCGGAAGATGTTCCATAACATCAAAAAATGACGGCGGAAATATCTTCTCAAGATTGCAAAGGATCAAGGGTATATTGTCTTCTAAATTGTGAATCCCCTCAAGTGTAAGTGTTCTCGTGCATAAATCCCGAAAGAAAGCACCAACTCCTGCAAATAAAAAAACACAAATTTAAATATATATAAAATAAAAATATCAATAATTTTTAAAATACACATGAAAATAATTTATACCTGCAATTGCTTCGTAAACATCTTTATGAAGGAGCTCCGCAAAAGCGAATGGAAGAAGTCGCTGCATCACAACATGACAATCATGACTCTTCATTCCGATAAACTTTCCTTCTCTATAGTCGACGCAATTACACAGATTATATGCATATCCATCAGTGAATTTGACATCGTCTTGAATCCAATCAAAAAATTCTTTTTTCTTTTGTGCATCCAACCAGTACGGAGCAAAAGGATATTTACCATTGGGAAGAATTTCAAGAAAATCACGATCGCAAATCTCTGCCAAGTCCAACCTAGACTTCAGATTGTCTTTTGTCTTCCCCGGTACATTTAAAACCGTATTCATTATGTTATCAAAGAAGTTCTTTTCAACATGCATCACATCGAGGTTGTGCCTCAATAAATGGTCCTTCCAGTAAGGCAATTCTCAAAAGATACTCTTCTTGTGCCAATTATGAACTTCCCCGGCTCCATACACAGTTTCATGTCCATTACCTCCACATTCAGAAGTCATCGGAGCACCAAAATCTCTCAACTGCTCCAATAATTTACAGCCGTCTTCCTCATCAATTGGTGGTTCAAACACTTGTTTATTTTTCGTAAATAAAATTTTAGACCAATGATACGGATGCTCTATCGGTAGAAACCTTCTATGGCAATCAAACCAACACGACTTTCTTCCGTTCCTCAATTGGAATGCATCTGTGTTGTCTGAGCAATATGGGCACGATAGTCTTCCATGAGTTGTCCATCCATATAACATTCCATATGCTGGAAAATCGCTAATGGTCCACATAAGAACCGTCCGCATCCTAAAATTCTGCTGGCGCGAAACATCAAACACTTCAGCACCGTGACTCCATAGCATTTGTAACTCATAGATCAATGGCTGGAGGAATACATCTAGTGATCTCTTTGGATGCTCAGGGCCGGGAACAAGAACGGAGAGAAATAAAAACTCTCGACGCATGCACATACCAGGGGGCAAATTGTACGGTGTTACGATTACGGGCCACAACGAATACTGCCTTCCATGCTTCCCAAATGGGTTGAAACCATCTGTACATAACCCGAGGTACACATTTCTTCTCTCATACGCAAAATCCGGATACATGGATTGAAAATGTTTCCACGTTTTACCTTCCGACGGATGTGTAATCTCTCCATCTTGATGATGTTCTGCATGCCATCTCATTTGCTCTGCCGTGCGCTCAGATTGATATAACCTCTTCAACCTCGAAGTCAACGGTAAGTACCACATACGTTTAAATGGAATTGGAACTCTCCCACTAGTATCTTGAAACCGTGGTTTACGACAAAATCGACAACTTCTCCTGTCTTCATCTTCTCTCCAATATATCATACAGTTGTCGATGCACACATCAATTACTTGATACGGCAAACCAAGACCACCTACAAGTTTCTGTACCTCGTAGTATGATGCCGGTGCAAGATTATCTTCAGGCAAAAGATCTTTCACCATATCTGCAATCGCATCAACACATTCCTCTGCCAAATTGAAGTCCGTCTTAATGGTCATCATTCTACTAGCAGATGATAAAGGTGAATGACCATCTCTACACCCATCATATAATGGTTGCTTCAGCCTAACATATCAAAAAATCTTCTAGCTTCTACATTTGGTTCTTCAACCCTATCCTCATCTATTATGGTCGAAGACAAATTCTCTCTAAACATCATTCACCATCTCAACGGTACCAACACCAAAATCTACTTCCGTTCTATGTTCTCCTAAGCTATCCGCAACATAGGGTTCACTGCTACTACTACCATATTCAAAATTTCTTTCTCCATGTAGATACCAAATCTTGTAACCCAGCATAAATCCATTGCTATACAAGTGATGCCATACTAATTCTATCTTAACATTACGAGAATTGCGACAAATTGAACATGGACATTTCATCTTACCACTTGTTTTCACTCGCGGTTGATTTCCAGCAACGGCCATGAACTCGCATATACCTCGTGCATAACCATCGTTTAATAACTTTGACTCCGGATCAAACATTTCTTCATCCATCCACGATCTGAAATCTCTAGAAGATGACATCTCTCTCTACACGATTTTTAAAGAATTCTTGGGTAGAATTTTGTTGTTGTGATTGAATGGAGAAGTGTGGTAACATATATATAATAACGCTTTCCGTCGGAAATCCGTCGGAATTTAACGGATATAACAACAGCTATAACAACGGCTATATTAACGTTCAAATTTTCCGACGAATATTAATCCGTCGGAATCCGTCGGAAATTTCCGATGGTAAACCGACGGATTTCTGACAGGAACCGACGGATTACCATCCGTCGGAAAATACCGACGGAATTCTGACGGATTTCCGACGGATATTAAAATTGTCAAATCCGTCATAAATCCGTCGGAATTCTGTCGGTATTTTCCGACGGATATTAATTCCGTCGGAAATACCATCGGAATTGCGGTTGATTTCTTGTAGTGTGAATACGATTGATGCTTTCCAAGGTAGAGAGATAGAAATAGTGGTTCTATCAACTGTGAGATCTTCACCTTCTCATGAGATAGGATTCCTTGCGGATTCGAGACGGATGAACGTTGCTCTCACTCGGGCCAAACGCAGTCTTTGGGTTCTTGGGAACAAAGATACATTTCAAAGCAATGGTGATTGGGCTGCTCTTTTGAGCGATGCCAGAGAAAGAGGTTTTGTTGTAGGGGTTAAGAAGTTAAACGGGAAACTGGTCTTTGACCATGGCAAGCAATAACTGGTCTTTGATTTTAGGATTCGAAAGTAAAACATAATCTAAATATTGGTGAATTGATATGATTTCCGTTTCTACTCGATTTCTTTTAATCAGACTTGGGGTTTAGGTAAAAAAACAAACTGGTTTGTGATATGATATAATATATCTATACAGATTATTACACTTTTGTTACACCGTGACTAAAAGATCATTTATTACAAATATGAAATTTTTTAGTTATTTTTATTTGTATTATGAATAGGAAACCTAGCGCATCTTATTCGACAAATGAAAAAATATAATTAACTATCTATATTTAACAAGGCAATCAAAAAAGGTATTGACTTATTTTCATGGACAAAGTTTGCACTTTAATTTTTTATTATTTAATCATGTTTAACACAATTAATTTATATTTCATTATTTTTTAAAACAAAAAATATTTCTCTATTGAAAATTTTATTGTATAAACCTAAGCGCATCTTATTCGACAAATGGAAAAATATTTTTTTATTGAAGATGAGTTTGGCTCAAGCTGGTTGGGCATATGCATCACTAGACGTTGGTAGCTAATTGTTGCAGTAAAGCTTGTACAACATCTTGTTGTCAGTAGTGAAACTAGCATATTGAATGTCTTTACATTTCTATACTTTGAAACAACTGGCTAATCTTGGATGGTGAAAACTCGCAAAGCCAATTCCAAACAAGTATTTCCACCTTATTAGAATCAATCTTGATTGTTGGCAGATTAGCCCAGAATTTTCATACCACTATATCCACAAACGATTGCAGATTCTTAACCATCCCAGTCACACATGCTTCCTCAATCAGCTCTTTATTGGTTCTCTTTGAGCAAACTCGACTTTCTTTTTCTTGATGAATATGTTCTTCTTTATAATCTCGAATATTTTCTGAGACACAAATGAACTGAAGCGCTTTGTATCGAAATCTCCTGTAGAGATCTGAGACTCGAAACCCTTACCCTTCTCTGTCTTTGATCGTTTCATTTTCTCATAAGCCCCAGTCGTTTCACTAACAAAAGGAAATCTTGTTAGAATAATTGGGTTTCAAGGTCAGAATAATAATTAATAAGTTTCAATATACCAAATAATAATTCTTAATCAAAACTATAAAATGTCACAAGTTTGGTCATATTGATTCATTATTACAATACATGAATATGAATTTTTGACATATATAAATTTGATATTAATTTTCAGATATTCTCGGTGACTTTTTAAATCCAGAGGTAAATTATATTGCTAAATAAAATTGAGTGTATCTTTTATTGTGTTGACTTTATAATACTATTTCACTCTTCTACTTTAGCTCAAGAAAAATGTAGACAAATTAAAAATCCTAATTTATATAAATTTTCTCAATTTTTTATAGTAAAGCTATCAAATTTTGGTTAATTCATTTGAAGTATGGAATATGAAAACGAATTTATATTTATATAAGATGGTTTAAATATAATAATGGTTGCAGAAAATCAAATAAAAACTGATGAAATAAAAAATAAACTTCATCTCATATCACATTATATCCTCTAAATTATACATAAGAATAGAATATGCTAGATTATACTTTATTTACTAGGCTTATTACATACATAACAGAATATGCTAGATTAGACCTTATAGAATAGGCTTATTAAATAGTATACATTTTCAATCTCTCTCTTTTTTATTAGCATTTTGAAAAGCAAGGTTGATCACAAAAGGGAAGCGTACTCTTTCTCGTGCCTACTCAATGCAACTTTATAATTACTACCCCAAGGTTTAGCAATATCACTGACATGTGGTATCCTCATATTCTGGAAGGGTTCACGCAAGGGTTGATCAATGTTCTCCGAGGAGCTCCACATGGCCGTTCCAACTTCAAGAACGTTCTTACATACAATACCATAATCCTTCTTGAGGCTAGCGATTGTATCTTTTATTCCAAACCCCGCAAATGTAAAACTCGGCAATATGAGGAAGTTGTAGAGAGATTGGGGCACTTCATGGACCGAACGAAGCCTGACTATAAGGCACTGTGTTGAGTCGCATAGCTGAAGAAGAAATCCTCCATATGTTGATCGAATTGGTATCATGTCTAGACCGAGCAACCTATTACGGTTCAAGAAGTTTGACATTAGGGCGTATATGCCTTCATTGACTTCTACATTACTTGTAGCTATTGTCGTTTTGATTTGAACACTTCCCCAATAACAACCAAGATTGCCGAAATCCACAATCTCATACATGATGTAATAATAGTAAAGAATATGAAGGTATTCTACCCTCTTTTTTTTTTAAGTTGAATGTGTAAATGAAAATTGGAGCATGCACGTCTATTTAACGTAGAGAAACAATTACGATGACATTAAACTCCGATAGTGGGAAATGTGAGTGACGTTCTTGGATACCGGAAGACGAACATGCACAATGTCTTGGAAATCTATTACGTTTTGAACAAGATGGTAACATATTTGTAATAAATGATCTTTTAGTCACGGTATTATCAATAATAGTGAAATAAATAAATTAATTAATTTCTTAATGTTTCTTTTATCATCATTACAAACACATGTCCACGTATATTGCTTTTTTTTTTTAAATGAGTGAGTAAAAATTAACTAATCCACAACTATATCGACGTATGTGAGGGTCCATCATGTGAAGTTCAAAACACCGTAAAATCTCTTCCATGTGTGGTTCCTGCTAAGTTCTTTCCAGCCAATATTTTCTACGTATGTAAGGGACCTAAAAGGGTACATCATGTGAAGCTTCTCCTCCATGTGACCCATGTAAATCCAAAAAAAAAATCTCATCAATCAACAAAGGACATAAACCAAATTAACCAAAATCAAACCAAACCAAACCGAATTAACCAAGTAAACCAAATTTTTGGCAAATCGGTCCCCTAAAACCCGCAAAAATAATTTATCATGTAATTACATATATAACGGATTAATTAAAACATGTAGATGTAGGTAAAAGAAACTCATATGTAAACTATTAACTGATAGTAGGCCTTGGCAAAAAATCCGGAACTGAAGAACCGAACCGAACCAAACCGAACCAAACCAAACCTGACCCAAAAAAGTGGTACCGAACCTGAATCCAAACCGACAAAATACCCGAATGAATCCTAAACTCATATATCCGAAAAACCGAAGCCGAACCGAACCGAAAACCGAATAGGTATCTGAAATATAGTTATATATCTAAAAATATTAATTATATATATATATATACTTATATTAATTATATATATATATATTATATAATCCAAAGTTACAACTATTAACTCAAAAATATCAATTATTTTTAGACCAATATAACCAAAATACCCAAAATAACGAACATACCTGGAAGTTATTTGATATATTTGTGATAATTAACTAAACTTTTTTCAAATATAACCTATATTTTATTTTTTTCAATATTTCGTATACCTGAACCCAAACCGAACCAAAAACTATAAATACTCCAATAGATCTTAGAACTCTAAACCCAAAAACTCGAAAAATCCGAACGCCCAAGCCTAACTCATAGTCACATTTCGAGACTCTCTTGCTAAGAGGGCAAGAAAACGTCTCTGTTCCGGATTAGTTCTCCCAAGTGAAAAGTCTCGTACCACAATCTTAATATATGGTGTTTTTGAGGGCAAAAAAAAAGATGTCAGATTTGCATAATAGGTAGTAAACATCTTGTACAACAAAAGAAACAAAATATATATCATGGGATCCTAAATTTGATATATACTGGTAGAGTTATAGCAACAGATAAGTGTTTTCTTTTTGCTCTCTTATTCAACTTGTACAACTGCAATACAGAATCCACAAACATAGGCATACATGTCATGAATGCACAAGTTTATGTATTATTCTGATAAGAGGGTAATAATCGCCCAAACGTTGGTAAGGAATACGAATTGGTGTGTTTCATATACTAATATATAACATAACAACTCAATGTTACATTCTCTATTCCGTGGCTTTGCCTTTGCGTCGGTTACTGCTGCCACAGCTCGTCTCCAGTACATAGCAGACAATCGAATCAACGTCATCCCCAAAAATGCTATAAGCTTCCATCACCTGCGTGTAGCTAAATCCCATCGACAAAACCATCTCGATACTGCTGCTTAATACCGTCTTTTCTTTTACTGCTTCCTCTGGTTTCGATCCTGCTTCAAAAAACAAAACAAGGGTCTCAAAAGTAGATATATCAAAAAGCATATAATAGGCAGGTCTCACAGAAAGAGAGCAAACATATGAATGAGAGGATTCAAAAGAGAAAACACTAACTAGCTCCTGAAGAGGACGTCTCAGCATTAGAGGTGGATGATTCCTTGGGACCAATTCGTGGCTTACACGATTCCATAAGATACTCAGCACGGGAAGCATCCATTACAGACCGTTCTATTTCCTTTTCTGTAAGCTCAAGGTCAGAGTAATATCTGCCTTCTGCTAAGAGCGCCTGGAACAAAAAAATATACGTAAGCAGTTACACACACTCAGACAGATTGGTGAATCTGTTTATGGATAGATACGTACTACTTACATTATCAATCTGATGTTCTTGCTGAGCCTTTATTGCAGCTTTCACCTGTTCTTTGTCCACATGTCTCTGGATTCACAACAAGAAATATGATGTGAAAAAAAATAAAAATTGCTGCCTTTCAAACTTGAGTTATGCTCCATTACATCAGTTGGACAAAGAAGAGAAAGAGAAGAGATATGTTAACTATACTTACCCCACTAAGGCTACTAAATCCAAGTCCTGCACCAACTGTCAACCGATGAGGATCCACTAAAGAATTGTAATGATTCCCGTGGTGGTAACTCAGTCTTATGGGAGGTGAATCTGTGCTGTAGTTTCCATGAAATATGTTGATAGGCTCTGTAAAAATACAAATACATTTTGTTTTCACAAATCTCTTCTTACAGTAAAGAACATGAACTTTTAATGTCGAACTAAGTTGCACCTGTGCTATATGAGTAAATGTGGATTGGCCTATTATACATTTCTGCTAAAGCTTGGATCTCTACGTTGTTTCCATAAACCTATCACCATTATACAAAAGAGGAGTCGGATTATTGAAACCAAAGTTAACAACGTGAAGACATGGATCAGAGCAAAGCACCTTATCTCTTCTTTTCCTCTTCAAGTAAGAGGTAAAGCCTTCAGTTATGAACTGAGAAAAGTGATCCCTCTCTTGTTCCTAAACCATCCGTTGTGAAAACAGTAAGTCCTACGAATTGTTAGCATCAACACTAAAGACACTACTTCTGTACTCGGTTCAAATTAAGGTAAACTAGACTTAATAATACCGTAGTTTAAAAGGTACATATCATTAACGCATATAAGTACAAGCTGTTGTTACTCTCTTTGTTTCACTCCACTGTACCATCATAGTCATGTATTATTACTTATTAGTCATCGAATTCTTTAGCTGTTATTCCTTTCTAGGTGTATGGATGACCAGAAACTACCAAATGCAACACACTGCCTACAAAAACTCCGTGAATAGACTATCTATAAAGTACAATCTTAAAAAGTGTACTTCAGTTATCGTTGTTTGTATATATATTTCATGTGTGCTGTTCTCAAATGCAAGTCAGTTCACTAATCTAATGCATATACTGGTTTCAAATGCTAAAATTTTGTGAAAACCACCTAGTTCAGAAAATGAAGAAAAACTACCATGTAATCCATGCACATTTGTCTAGCCATGTCATAGGTCTCTGAGTCCCCATATACTTGATCTGCAACAGCCCGAAAAAGACAATTTCCATCTTCCAACATCCGCCTAATTTCAAAGCCTTTCGATTGTCTAATCTCTGCTTCAAACTGGTGTTCTCTTTCCTGTGAGAAAGGAACTACATAAATTCATCGAAAATAAAGCCATATAAAACAAGCTAAGCATACATACAGTCAAAAAATCTTCCATTTCTGAATACAAACTTACCAAGCCAGAGCCAGGATGAGAGGGCCCATAGCATGGCATATGCTCATCAGAACTGTTATAGCCTTCGTTCTCACTGTGTGATCTTGGAGAAGAAGGATGTGAAGCAGTTGGCGAACTCCTAGCGGAAACAAGAGAGCGAGGTCCAGCACCTCTTCGTGTTGGTCCAATTCTTAAAGCACCAAAACTTCCCAATACAGATCTCATATTACCAGGATTTAAAGTCGAAGAAGGCTTTGGTGGTGGAACAGGTGGAGGTGGGGAATCAGGGTCATCACCACCACTAACTGGAGAATCACAAACTACATCTTCACTTTCAACATGAACATTTTCTGAAACAACCAACCCTTCATCATTTTCTCTATCCACTGATTCATCACCGTCCTCAGCTACATTCTTAACATCAGAACACTCTACTTGTTCACCAACATGAACCTCTTCTTGTTTCTCATCCGTAATTTCTTCATCTATAGTAACAGGAGGAAACTGAACACTATTATTTATCTGCTGTTCTGTTCCTGAGGAAGAACTAGACGATGAAGAAGGGCGGCTCGAGTTAGAAGAACTGCCTGATGAACCTCGTTGAACCAAAATCCGAGTCATGTTCGCTTCTGAAGTCCTATTGAAATATCAAAGATTAAAGATTATCCCAAGGTTTGTCCCTAGTTCTTGCTTTAGGACCTACGATAACAATCCCTTGAGAGAGGGATTCCTTCCAACCGTTCTCCACCTCGCAGCAAAACGTTCTCTGCATTCCCCTAACAATATCAAGATTCCCAATTTTTTAAACAATCCAACAACACCTTCCCTAAAAACCAACCTTTACTATCTCAAAAACTTCAAGACCACTTGAATGTGAACTACTTAACCAAAACGCACATGAAACTGACACAATTCTCTCCCACCTCGCAGCAAAACATTCTCTGCATTCCCCTAACAATATCAAGATTCCCAATTTTTGTAAACAATCCAACAAAACCTTCTCTAAAAACACAACCTTTACTATCACAAAGCTTCAAAACCTCATAACTATGAACTACTTAACCAAAACGCACATGAAACTGACACAAGTTTCTCCCACCTCACAGTAAAACGTTCTCTGCATTTCCCTAATAATCATCAAGATTCCCAAAGAACACCTTTTAATTTCTTGCAATTTAGATCTGAATGATTCCTAAGACCACAATCTTTACTACTTCAAACCTCCAAGGCCATCTAATTACGAACTACTTAACATGAAACTGACACAAGTTCCTTCTTTTCTCATGTTTTCTTGGAAACGAAATATGAAGAAGCTATAAAGATGAACACCCAACAAAAGAAGCAATCAAATTGACAATTTTGAACCAGGAAATCAATAAAAAAAGAGAGGGATCAGACGAAACTAAATTGGTAATCAACAGCGATAATCGAAACCCTAGAAGTTGACCCTCTCACAGTATGAGAAACTCACCGGAGATTTCAGCAGCTGAGAATAGAGATTCGAGATCCGTTGGAATGTAGCAGAATCGAAGATTAGGGTTTCACAAGAAGAAGACGCGACGTTGAGATATATATTGTTCGACGAAAGAAGAAGGTAAAGTTTTTTTTTTTTTTGAGGGGAAAAATTTTGGGAAGAGGCATTTTTTTTTTTTTAACCGTCGTTGGGGCCGTGGTGCTGACGTGGACTTAACGATGCATCTTTGTTTGTGCGTTGACACGTGTCCACATCATTGTGGGTGTTTCTCTCGTCATTTTAAGACACGTTTTTTTTTGGTTACAGAGTTGGCAGAGCAAAGTCTTTTAACACATATGTTCTTTGTTTTATTTTATAACAAATCTTTGTTCATTCTTATTACTGATAAATTTTCAATGTACTTATGTAAATAAATATATATATATATATATATATATTGTAATAAAGTATCCCTTATATAGTGTATGAATCTCAATTATATATATAAACCATAGTTATAATAGTTATATATATATAAATAATAGATATGCTTCTTTTTACAAAATAATTAACCATTTAAGAATAATATATTTGAAAATGTACATTATCTTGAAGAAATAAAATAGCAAAACAAACTATTTAAATAACATATAGTAAGTATGTAGAAGTCGGAAAAAATTGAATGACCAAGATATGTAGCGTAATGGTTACTATGTGACATTTTGGGTTCAAACTTTCATATTGCATGTTATGAGAAAAAAGAAAGTTAAATTGATGACAAGTTGACAACACATGTTAGTAAGTAGTTCCAATTTTCAAAGGTTTTATGATTTGATTATGATATGTAAAATTTGTACAGCAAAAATAAAATTATTGAATCCTATATGTTTTTAAAACAAAATTTAAGCAAATTTTGTATGTAAGAATTAATTAACTACAAAAAAAATGAGAAGTATCTTAAAATATAGTATGGAAGTCACTTGATTCAGTGATTTAAATAACAGTTAATTGTTTATGGTTTTTGTGGTTAAATTGAATGACCAAGATATGTAGCCTAATTGTTTGAGATAGTGTCATTACTATGTGATCATTTGGGTTAAAACTTTCATATTGCATGTTATGAAAAAACCAAAAAAGTTAAATTGATGACAAGTTGACAACATTATGTTAGTAAGTAGTTCTAATTCAAAGGTTTTTATGATTTGATTATGATATGTAAAATTTGTACAACAAAAAGAAAATTATTGAATACGTTTTTAAAACAAAATTTAAGCAAATTTTGTATGTAAGAATTAATTTTTTTTTGTCGGCGCATGTAAGAATTAATTAAAACGTAAAAAATCTCATTTTTCGTGAAATATAAAATCTTATTTTCTGCCAAAATGTAACATCTCATTTTCTCGCCAAAACGTAATATCTCTTTTTCCTGCCAAAAACGTAAAATCTTGTTTTCCGTCAAAACATAAAATCTCGTTTTCCGCCAAAAACGTAAAATCTCGTTTTCTTCCCGCCAAAAACATAAAATCTTGTTTTTCCATCAAAAACGTAAAATCTTGTTTTTCCGCCAAAACATAAAGTCTCGTCTTCTGCCGAAACGTAACATCTCGTTTTCCCGCCAAAAACGTAAAATCTTGTTTTTCCGCCAAAACATAAAATTTTGTTTTCCACCGAAACGTAACATCTCGTTTTTCACTAAAAACATAGATTGCATTTTTCTTCCGTTTTTATGTAAAATCATAATATCTTATTTTTCCGCCAAAAACGTATAATCTCGTTTCCGCCAATATTTGATAAATTGAAAGGTATTCAACAATAAAATTAACAAAATAATAATAATGGTAATTAAGCATATAATAATGAGAATATCAAACATAAAAATAGTTATAATATTACCCATGACAACATCCATATGTGCAGTGGTGATAAACTCATTGAGACTCTCACCATTATAATATTATTATTTTTAGTATGCTTTAGTATTATAACTTTTTCATGATTTTGTAATTCCATTGGTGAGCGACTTATTAATTCTCTCATCATTATAATATTTATTTTTAGTGTGGTTTAATATGTTTAGTCTAATTTAACTTGCACACTTATTTTAATATCTTTTAACTTATATCAAATTACATCTTAAATATATTAAATTATATTGAATTTTAATATTATCAAAATGTATTTTTTAAATTTTCAAATATGCCGGAAAAAAAAATTCAAATCTCATAATTTTTTTTTCTAATATTTCAAATTAGTGTATTAACTAATTTTCTATTAATTTAGTATTATTGTAATTTTAACTAATATTAATTAAAATTACATCAATATATAATTTAAATTCATGCATAATGGAACTTGTTAGATAGATAATTTTATTTTTTGATTTATATAAAAAATAAAAAATAAAAATAATAACATATAAACTCTTTAATTAACTTTATAAACTATTGTGGATTTGATTTATCATAACAAAGTTTGAACTATTTATAAAATAACATGTGGATGAGAAATAAGGTTTTCAATGGGTTCTCAAAGTTTCTCAAATGAGAACGATTCTAGCTACTTTTTCAAAAAAACTAGACTCCCACTGTACATGCTCTTAGGGGAGTTTATTGGTTCCATGATTTTGAAAGAGTTAAATGTTTTAGAGATTTAACTGTTATTCAATCTGGAATTTCCAAAACTCTATTAAAGTATTGTATTATTGGTTTTGGTAGTTTTAAAATTTTGTTTACAATCACTGAAAGTCATGAGTTATTGGATTGAAGATTTTAAAATTTTAATCAAAGTCATATGTTATTGAAATAAAATGACTTTGAATGACTGTATATTTAGATTAAAGTCTAATGTCATTGATTAATTGAGTTGAATATTTTTTTGTTCATGTATAAACTCTTTCAAAATAGTAGAGGTTGACATGATATTTTCAATTACATTCAAAGTTATTTTCTTTTTTAAAATAATTCAATTTTTTATTTGTTTTTTTTTCTATACCGAGAAGAAAGAACAATGATTGTCTTTTCCTACAATTTTTTTTCTGATCTTTTCCCTACTATTAATTCGAAACAGAGTATTCTACAATTAATAATAGATTCTTAACAAAACCATTATTATAAAATGTTAAGCTTGGGTTATAAAAATTGTTTCACCAATTAAATCATCTTTAAGTTCAAACTCTAGCTTGTAGTATCCAACCACATATTAGCAGCTATTGTGTCTCTCCAATTGTTAGCATAATCTCTTTGTTGAGATTCGAAAGCTCCATTTTTTTCATTGATTTGACTTTTTAGTCAAAAACAAACAAACGTGACAATGACTATACACGTACCACTGTGATGAAGATTCCAGAACTTGAAGAAGAATGTTTGAGAACTGATCACTTGACGATGATACGTTTTTTTATATATATAGGAGAACGATGATATCGTTCTTTATATAAAATGGAACAGAGGAAAAAATAATTATTTCATATTAATAAAAGGTAAGATAATATCAAATGTAATTACAAGTTAACAAAACTCTAACAATAGTATATTTTAAAATCTGTGAGAATATGGAAAAACGTTTGATAAAAGATCTTACAAGATTCTAGAGTATGTAAAGAGTTAACATTATTTCCAAATACTTATAGTCATTAAAATTCTACCTAAATCATAATTGAATAAACCCCCTTAGGGTTGAATGGTAACAGCGGACAGAGCGGAGTGGACAAAGCGGGCAAAGTGGACAAAGTGTGGACAAAGCGGATGGAGCGACCATATCCTCTTATCTCATTTCTTCGAGTAGATGATGGATCCGCTCTCGACTTTGTTCGACCACTACGATCATGTACTACTGGCATTTGAATTGGTGAATGTGATTCGGGAACCTCACGTGTGAATTCATTTGACTGTTTTGTATCATCGTTGATGTTCACATGATAAAACTCCTCGCTCGGTTGAGTTTCTGGAATTTCATTAGGTACCCAACCCTCCTCGTTGTCATCATCTTGTGAATGATTATTCCTTATTTCTACTATTCTTTGTCGCACATAATATTGATGTTGAGAACCCACATCCAAGACAGCAAAGCAACGAGACTTAATTTCCCAATATTTTTGGGGTTCCCGATTCAAGCGTGCAAGTTTGGCAAACTCCTAAAATTGAAAAGCTTATATCAAAAAATTGTTTATTTAAAAAAAAATTGATAAAAAAATAAGGACCTTTTCACGATCATCCCACCATGCTTCTGAAGCTTCTATGTTTCCCATAATGGTATCAACCGAAATTCCAGTCTTACGTTGTAGATGCTTCCAAAGCTTGAACTCTTTCTTCCATTGATCAATTTTGTTTTTCATCGATTTCCAAACCAAATTTTCATTATAAATTTCACTGAACTTACAAAATAATAAATGTTCTACCCGGTTGGCCTGGATCTTTAAACCTATATTGATTCATTCCTAATGCTTCATCATATAGATCGAGTAGTGTTTTTTCTTCATCATATAAATATTTCTCCGTCGTTCAGTTTTCTGCAAAAAAAATTATATAGCTTTAATTCTAATTGTTGTAAAAACAAAATTTTCCTATATTAATTAAGAATATTTTTTGAAATATTTTTCATTATGTTACAATTATTTTAATAGTTATGTTACATTATGTTGCATATATTTTAACTATATCAGTTATTTTACATTATGTTACAAATATTTTAATTTTTGAAAGTATAAACTAGTAATACATAAATATTGGTTATTTTTACACGATTAAAATTTTAAGTTATTGAAATCTCTGTATATTTTTTATAAATTAAAACAATTTAAGTTTTGTAATATAAACTGCATTTAAATTTTATAGTTATATCATTTAAATTTTATATTTAAATAGTTTAAATTTTATATATATATATTTTTTAAATTTTATATATAAATAGTTTAAATTATTTATGTATCATGAATGTAAACTAACAAGCTTTAAGTTATTTTAAGAATAGAAAATTTATCCGTTTTCTTGTAGAAGATTGAAAGTTGGTGTTTGTGTTTTTGCTTCTTGTAGACATGACTATAATGAAGAAAAAATTACTAAACATGTCATCAACAATTGAATATAAAAGATAAATAATTAGATATATAAGAAAATTAATTTGATTTGAATAGTTATTTACTTTTATTTTTGCAATATATTTTTTATTGTAGAGAAACAAATTGAATTTTATTTTAGGGTTTGTGTGTTTCACGATTTGTGGTGAAGTTGGAAAATAATGTCTTGATATGGGTTAGTCTCAGGTTTTATAGAAGGCACAAAAAAATATAAAAAGCTAAAGAAAAAAAAGAAAAAATCATATTGGTGGGTCAAAAGTACATTAATTTTTCAATGACCAGACCACTCTTCTCTTGTGCATGGTTCTATCCGCAGACATACCTTCTTTAATGCTGTCCGCTTTTAAGTTTTTATTTATTTTATTTTTATTTTTGATGTGGTTCACTTTACTGCGAACAAACACATGAATGATAAATTAAATATGGACAAAACCACAGATGGAAAAAACCACAGATGGACAAAACCACAGTGTCTGTGGTAACCATTCAAGGCCTTAATAATCGGTAGAAAGACGGCAGAGGTGGGCGGCAGGTGAAATGGTTAATTAATAATAAGGGTCTGGAGAAATTATGATTTAAATAAATTATATATATATATATATTATAACGATTCATAATGAGTTATTTAGGTGGATAACAAAAATTATGGAGTCAAATTAGAAAACAATGTTTTTAAGAGGAGAAAAACTCATAATTGTCCTCAAGTAGCCATGGAAAATGTATCAGAACAAAAGTGTTATACATATATATATTTTGTCGTCAAATAAAGTGTTATTTGAAGATACAGTGAAACCTCTATAAATTAATACTTGATAAATCAATAATTTTATCTAGTCCCAAATTGATAGTTTGATCTAAATATTACCTCTATAAATTAATAAACACGATAAATTAATAAAATATCATAAAATACCTTGGTCCCAATGTTATTAATTTATAGAGGTTTTACAAACATGTTGTTAATAAATAAAAGTATGTCAACGGAAATTTACATATTATTTAGAAAAAACTGTGCTACAAAAAATATAAGTATGACAACAGAAAATAGCATTTTATTATTTTGCTAACGAATACCAAAATATCTTCAAATTGGTGACTGTTTTGACCCGTTTTTTTTAATTTCATGTAGGTTTTTATGCCACGGTAATTTTTTTAACATGTTACTTTTCATATAATAATATATTTTTAAAATAATCACACGTTACTTTTTAATAAGTTATGAATTGTGTTAAAATCACCCACGAAATGAAAGAGATATGTGAAGTGGTAATGGATGTCTGGGAGGTGGAAAAAATTGGAGATTTTGGAACAGGCAGTGTTGAAAACTGAGATAGAGGAGATGATGGTGGTGGTGTTGGTGTTGATACCGATGATGGAAGATTAAACGAGATAAGAAAATATAAGAACGATGAAAGGTTAGGAACGAGGAGATGGAAGTGGTGATGGTGTTGATGTCGGTAATAGGTGATGGAATTATGGTGATGATTTGTATTTGCAGAAGAGAGAGGGTGAAAAAGTAAGAGGTTGAAAAATTTAGAGGTGAGTGTGAAATCGGAGAGAGAAAGAGACATATTGTTTAGGCTTTATGATTGATTATACAGAAATATCATTGGAATCGCAACAAATTTTGACAAAAGAGACAATACAAAGAGCTTTTCATTTTCTCAGGTATTTATTCTACAACTTCAAGATTTTAGTTAGAATCTAAATCATGTAATCTCTATTCCGTGAAGATTATGGAGTTTATTCTACTGCATAGATTTTCTTCGCTTGCATTACATGCAATTAATATTCTCAAAGACATCCCTTCATTCATATGATTCTTCTTCTTTCACAAACTCTAAATCGCTCTGCAAATCTTTTACAATTCTATATTTCAATGTATATGTTTTTCTTTTTCTTTTGTTTCGATTTTGCGTCTGATTTTTAGATTCGTTTTTTCTAATGTCCGATTTTTTTTTGGATATATGATTGAGTTTTTTGGATTATTGATTCTGAAAACTATGTGGAAACCTTTTATTAAAAAAAATAAAATTCTTAAAGATGAGTGTAGTATGATATAAGATGGATAACTTGGTCAGAAATAATATATAATTCAATCTTAGTCTCGGGGCTACATGAATTTTTGGGTTAAGGTTCTAGATATATAGTATAACTCTTGTGTGTTTTTAATAATCAAGGACATGTTTTCAATAATTAAAGTCCTTCTCTAAGTTTTCTTCAAGGCTGGTATTTCTTCCTTCATTAGACTTCTTCAACATGTAAATGTTAGCTACATCAATTATTGTTTGATTTTGGTTATGTTTGCTTCTAATGACTACACTAATATTTATGTGTCATGATTATATGTATAAGCTGGAGATGGAACAAAAAAGGAAGATGCACTTGTATATAAATGGCTCCACCAATAACTTAAACTTTCATCTGCATACAAAAGGTAAAAGCAAATTATATTGCTTGCTTTAGTAAAAAATATCATGTGTCCAAACCTCAGAATATCTTCGATGGTGTTTTTGATTCTGTTATTTTAATCTTGATGATTATTGTTGTTATCTGATTATATATTTTACCCTTGATAATTATGTTAGTCGATAATTGAGTTTAGTAATAATTAAATACGTATGCTAAATATTAATTATGTGTATTAAGAGTCTTGACTTTGTCTAAGAGTAGTTTTATTTTAAGAGTCAAAAGAAAGAAGAGTTAAAACTCTTAAGTTTCATACTGTTTCAAATATATTTAAGATGTTGTTGTTGTATTGTAAAACATATAGTTTCATATTAATAAAATTTTGTTAGTTTTACATAAAGAAAATTATGTTGATCACAATCAAATAGATTGTGATACTTGCTCTGTTTTTCATTTTTTATAACAGTTATGAAAGAAATAGTTTTGAACATGACATCACAGTTGAAAAACATAGATAGAGTATTTTTCTTGCTTGTTCTCAAGACCTTTGGTACCTTGCAATTTTCCATCATTATTTAGATTGAAAACATTGCATCCCTTTGATTTGCTACTATAACCAATGAAAATTCCACGTTTGGCATTAACATCTAGTTTTCTTCCCTTCCTTCTCCTGCCTCATTTTCTGAATTGTCCTGCGCCTCCCTCATTCTCCTTCTCCCCCTTCAGTTTCTTCAAAACCCTCATCAGAGACTTTGAGTCTTCATCAGATGTATCATCAGCACTAACTTCATCATCAACGTTGTTGGTTTTCATCTTTCTCGAAGAAGTCCTCGGGTTTTAACTTTCTCATAGATAACATCTGATGAAGATGAAGGCTTTTTCTGTTTTGAGTTGTATGATGTAGTAGTATTCTTACTTGTTCTCACGACCTTTGGTACCTGGCCATTTTCCATCCTTTGGAACCTCACACTCATGTGTGAGGCCGCTGCTACAATTTTCCACCAACATCCCCAATTTGCTATTTTTCTCGATAGGCTTTGGGGTATGCCTTTCTTCCTCTAATTTCCTACCAGATCTAGCTCTATACTTTCCTTTAGCTGAAG
The DNA here is from genome assembly GCA_028015245.1 of Cardamine occulta. Taxonomy (NCBI): domain Eukaryota; kingdom Viridiplantae; phylum Streptophyta; class Magnoliopsida; order Brassicales; family Brassicaceae; genus Cardamine; species Cardamine occulta. The sequence goes on along the minus strand of CM051376.1, from coordinate 12,156,642 downwards.
TATCTATCTTTTGTTTCTTTTTAACATAACATCATCCACAATTTCCTTTTCCGGATTACTTACTTTTGGTTTTCTTCTTGTCAACTGGTTCAAGCATGCTATCTGAACTCTCATTAGCATCTTCTTTCTCCAGGAAGATCTCATCAGCCTTAATGTCTTCATCTTCTTCGATTAAATCCTACTTTTGTTTCTTCATATCTAAGTTTCTAGATAATCAACATCATATTCTTTAGGGTATCTTTTTCTTCTTCGTATCTAAGTTTCTAGATAATAAACACCATATCTTATTGAGAGTACCCTTTCGACAGTATGGTGTTGCAAAAAGGTACTCTCATTAATATGGTGCTATTATCTAGAAACTTAGATATGAAGAAGGAAAAAGTATCCTCAAGAATATGATGTTGAATATATAGAAACTTATATATGAAGAAGGAAAAGTGGGAGTTGATCGAAGAAGATGAAGACATTGAGGCTGATGAGATCTTCCTGGAGAAATAAGTTGCTAATGAGAGCTCAGATAACACGCTTGAACCGGTTGACAAGAAGAAAACCAAAAGTAAGTAATCCGAAAAAGAAAATTGTGGATGATGTTATGTCTAAAAATAAACAAAAGATAGATACTTAAGCTAAAAGAAAGTTCACGCTAGATTTGGGATGAAATCAGAGGAAGAGAGGCAGATCCAAAGCCTACCGAGATAAATGAAAAAATTGGGAGATGTTGGTGGAAAATGTTAGCAGCGACCTCACATATGAGTATGAGGTTCCAAATGATGAAAAATAGTCAGGTTCCAAAGTTTGTGAGAACAAGAAAGAAAATTACTGCATCAGACAACTCAAAACAGAAAAGGCTTTCATCTTCACCAGAGGAGAATAATATCTTAAAAAATAGTATGGAAGTCACTTGATTCAGTGATTTGAATAACAGTTAATTGTTTATGGTTTCCATGGGATGGGTGGGAGGGAGTTCTTTCTAGATTGCGATGAAAATGCATCTTGTGCTTCCACTAGAGAACTTGAAGCACGTGAGAAGAGTTTTACGGATTTTTCTTTGGATTATGTAATCCATTTGGAAAGTTAGGAATCAATTTCTTTTTCTAGAACATTAGTGAGAATCTTCAAAATATACTAGAGCTTGCCATCCACTACAAGAAATTTACCGCAAAACCGACGGAATTTCCGATGGCATATAAATCCGTCAGAAAATTCCGATGGATTTCCGACAGACATGAAAATTGACGATTCCGTCGGAAATCCGTCTGAAATTTTCCAACGGATTTATATTCCATCGGAAAATTTCAAACGGATTTCTTACGGATTTTCGACGGATTTTTGACGAAGTTCTGACGGATTTCTGATGGATTTCCGACAGATTTTTGACGGAATTTGTTTTTTTGGCTTGTCTAGTCATATGTCAGACTAAACCTTAGAACGAGACACGTGAAACCACAAAACCGTCGAAAATCCGTCGGTAATTTCTGACGAATTTCCGACGGTTTTGTGGTTTCGTGATCTTTTACGATCTGTTTAACTTGAAATATGTTTGTAGTATGCTATGTTACTCATTTTAATCATAAAATAATACCAAAAACCTTGTTATATATCATATATACCAAAATTAGAAAAATTCATACAATCATGTTTACATGTTAGACAATAATACATATACTTAAGCGATGATTTATAAACATAACAAATAAAATTTTCTAATTTTCTAATTTTGGTATATTTAATATGTAACAAGGTATTTGTTAGTATTTTATCATTGAAATGAGTAAGAAATCATATTACAAACATATGTCAAAAGAAACGGATCGTAAATGACCACGAAACCACAAACCCGTCAGAAATCCGTCAGAAATTTCTGATGGATTTCCGACGGATACTATTTCAAATGTGTTAAATATGTTGCATATGAGTTTATATATATATATAGGATCCGTCGGAAATCCGTCAGAAATTTCTGACGGAAAATGAAAATTTGACCGCGTAAGTTGCCCGCGTCAATTAAATTTGTTTAAAGTTTTTGCTATCCGTCGGAAATCCATCGATTTTAAAGCCGTCAGAATTCTATCGGTTTTAGATCCGTCGGAAATCCATCGGTTAATAAATATCAGAAATCCGTCGGAATTTCCGACGAATTTCTTACGCAGCTTTTATTTCCGATGAGATAGAAGCGACGGTAAAAACCGACAGATTTCTGATGGATTTCTGAAGGGATGTCGCCTCTCTCCTCTACATGTAAGAGTTGGAGACTTTTGTATGTGCCATACAGAGTTTAGCAGCTATTTCCATGACGGAGGTTATTTTACCACATTATTGCTCAGATCTCATTAGTATGATTTAAAATCCTGAAGATTGGCCATCGTTCACATCAAAGTTGAAAGATTTCTTGTATTACATGGATTTATTTATGTTTTTTAAGATTAGAGTATCCCGCGTAGTGAGAATGTCAGTGCTGATCATCTTGCAAAATGTGCAAGAGCACGTGATTTTTGTTTTTTCCATGTAAACTCATCGGTTCTCCAACTAGTTTTCCCTAGAGAAAAGTCATTTACGATAACTTAATATATGGGGTGTTGGCGGAAAAAAAAATCTTTTAATACAATTCTTGTCATATTTGTTGCAAGTTTATCAAAAATAAATAAGGTATTGTAGGCTTCTCTTGTCATATGCATGGTTCTGTGTACTACATAAAAGTTGTTTTTTTTTTTTTTATTATTCGAAAAAATTGTTCATTATGAGTATAACATAGGTGAATTTTGTTCATCGAAGATTTACGTGTTATAGACAATGTTGTTTATTGTGAAGTTGTCAATACTAATTACATATGCTACATGTAGTTAGATTTCAATGTTGTTAACGGTTGATCAATTCATAATTTTTATAGGATAATATCCTAAAAACTTTAAATGATGATGTAATACAGAATTTTTTTTTTTAATACAAAATGTTATACAGAATTTTAAAAATTATAATAACTTAAGGGAATTTCCAATATGGTTCAAACATATAGAAATTTGAAGTTTGTACTTTTTGAAACGATAATTGTATAGCAAAAGAAAAAACAAAATGTGTGGAAGATAAAATCATAAAAAGATTGATTTACAACATCATTCACAAAACAACCTTAGAGTTACACAACAAAGCAAAACCAAATCATACAGAGAAGTACCCTTTTCAAATTCGACACAAATGAATATCAAAGCACATAGAAATGTAATCAACACAAATGCATATTTTCAGATCTATCTCTTGAGAGCAAAGGCAGAGAGAATGACAAGAAACATGAGAAGAGCTGCCGCAATAAAGGATGCCACCACCGCACCGCTCGTTCCTTGGCAAAAGTCACCAAACTGCTGACAAACTGGAAGCCAGTTCGAGCCTGAATTACCGTTGTGCGCCAGATAAACTATGGCTGCTGAAGCGGATGCTGCCATGAAAGTGAGGGCCATCATCGCCTGAACCACAACAACCATACAGATTAATATAGGGATATGTCATATGTATTCTCAAAGTACATATTCATTGTAACTTGTGACCATAATTAATACAAATTCGCTACTGATCTCGATACCTATGTATACCAACCCATATTGTATCCATTAACAAAATAAATGTCTAGTATAAGCCTAGAGACAACCTTAATAAAGAAGGGATAATTCGAGGTTTAGTGATTAGAGCCATGATTTATATTAGTCTTTGTCTTGTGGTTGGCTTTAATAAGGTTATGAAAACTTTCATTGTTAACCGTAAATGCTAAACACAAACGAAATAAAAAACTTCATTTGTGTACTTGGCATTTGCATTTACATTTTATTATAAAATTCTAATATTTTAATTTTCTGAAAAAAAAATTACCGTGTCACATAAGATCAGGAATAGCCTAGGCGGCACGGCTAGAGGGCGGAGGATACAGACAATGGAAAAAGGCAACGAGAGGGTTAGGTAGCCGCCCACGATTGAGTTAACTATCACAAAAGATCTGCAAAACAAAACAAAAATGACGATTAAGTTTAAACTTTTGATCATGTACCATAATCCTAATTAATAAGCACCAAAAACAATGCTCGAAAGTTATTTTGATGGTTTTTTTTTGGTTCTCTTTTCTAATATTTCTAGAACCGGTTAAGCTACCGGTTCCGAATTTCATTTTGATAGTTTGGTTACTACATTTTTAACATAATTTTTAGTAAAGAGTAACATTTGGAGAGCAACTTACGACATAGTTGGTAGATCAGTGTAGTCAGCTTGGA
>CM051376.1:12091152-12152289 GCA_028015245.1 Cardamine occulta | reverse complement strand
ACTGCAAGAACTGAGTGAAGAAAGGAAGAGTCTCTTGTGTGGTCGCCATCTTTGCTGCAGCAGCTATGGCCGTAATGGCTGCAATGAGTCTAAGAACAAAATCAAAGATCGCTACACCTCTTTTCCACCCGCCATTGTTCATCTTTTCTTTCTTGTGATCGTCCATGATCCGACTATAGTTCATAGGAGGAGCAAACACGTGAGCTTTGCCTTTGCCTTTGTCTAGCTTTGGCCTATGAACAATGGGTTCTTCTTCTTCTCTTCTGCTCCCCGCCTTTTCGATATCCATAGAAGAAAATTAAGAAGAAGAAGAGTGGAGTTTAGGGTTATCCCTTTTGGAAGTTGAATTAGGAAAGGATTCAAAGGAGGAGCTAGAGATGATGATGATGATGATGATTTGATGATGATGAATCCTAAGTCTTGCATGTAAGATATATATACATGTATGTAATTGAGTTGTTTTTTTCTGAATTGTAGTTGAGTTGTTGAAGTGGATGGAATGGGTATATACTATTTCTTAGGTTTCATGCGAACTTAATCCATTTTCTTACATTCAAGATCGTTATTTAGTAAAATATTTATATGTTTAAAGTGTTTATATGTCAACAACCATGTAACTTTTAGTTATAACCAAACTTGAGCATTATACAATACGCAGAAATGTTCTTCTAAAGAATTAATACTTTTTGACCGCTGACTCTGAAGAGGCATTATATATACTTTTCGTAGGATTAGGTCACGTTGAATTATTTGTGAATTTTGCTTTAGGTTGCACGTTAAAATATTTCGTAGGATTAGGTGATGTAGAATATTAATTAATTTTTAACAAAAAAAAAAATTCTTAACATGAAGATATCAGATATTGCGAATTTGGTTTATATAAAAAAAAGATATTGGGAATTTATTTGCAAAAGATGTACATGCATGACGTCTTTAAATGTATATTATCTTTTTACAAAAAAAAATGTACATTCATTGACGGCTTTAAATGTAAACACAATATAATACTACCACACTAACACTTTATTTACTCAATTTCTTTATATTTTTCAAACATTTCAATGTTTCATACATATCAAAAACGAATTAGGTACAAAAATATTCTTAAATTTAAAATTTATGCTAGCTGACGAGGAGTAAAATTTCCTCAATAAGTCACGGTGTGTAAAACACTAAAACTAGCTACATTAATATTTCAAGATATAAAAAATTCTACAGCGACATTTTCTGTGAAATTGAGGGGACATTTTCATCAAATTGTTGCTACCAATAATACTACTACCACTTTAACAGGGGAAAAAACTCTACTACCATAATTATTTTAACATTTTATGATGTAAAATCAAATCAACAAAACTTATTTGTATATTTTAATAAAATGAAAACTTATTTACATAAACTTGAGTTTGGAGCCCTCTAATCCACGCTCTTTCCCCATTGTTTCCCTTATCTTTTTTCTTCTCTTGTGTATATATAGTATATGTTATATATATATATATATATATATGTTACTTCTCTTTTCTTATGTAATTCCAAAGTAAATGTGTCTAAATTTATATATGATGTCAATGTTTTTCTAGCATTTTCGTGGACTAAGTTAGAGAGGTCTATCCCCACTTGACGTATGCTTGATATTGATGAATTTTTTTAAAAGGGACTTTGCAAGCGAAAAGTACGCAAGTGAATAGTATACTAATGTCTTTTAAATATTTGACTAATTATTTATTAATAATTTTCTAGAAACCTGGAAGGGGTAATTTACAAAGTTTTAAGAGCATCCCCAAGGGTAGGTTCATGAAATGATCTCTTAAAAAAATTTTATTAATAAATTTTGAAATTTGTGTACTAAAAACCTCTTTAGTAATGTTTATTTTTTTGCCTTTCCAATGGTGAACCTCATAAGGGGTTTTTAAAAATAAATTTTTAATAAATATTTTTATAAATATTTTTTTCAAGTATAATTATATTTGTTTAAAATTAGAAACATACAATATTTTATAAAACCAAAATTATATTGCATTACATGAAATTTAAAACATACAAAATATAGATATTGAAATCATAAAACATACAAAATATAGATATTGAAATTATAAAAAATTTAGTTGTTATCTGGATTGGTGCCAAATTTATTTCATATATGCTTAACCAAATCAGTTTTCAGAATTTCGAATGCCGAGCATATTGCCGAGATTTGAAGGCATACTTGTAGAAAACGTCATATCCACTTGTGAAGTTCTGCTTTTTTCTCCTTGTTCGAATTCTGAAACATCAAACTGAGTGTAGCCATCTCGTTCGTTTTTTACTATCATATTGTGGAGTATGATACATGCTCTCATAATCTTTTCAATTTTAACCTTATCCCAAGCAAGAGCTGGATTTCTGGTGCTCAACCATGCACTAATCAGCATAACATCTTCTTTCGGTGTCCATTTCCTCCTCTCTTTATGCTCTTCAACACCTACGCTTGGATCATCTTCACATTGTGTACTAAACACAGGGACTTCTGATGATCCAAGCTCTACTCTAGGTGACAAACTCTCATAAGGATTGGGGTTATCTCCTTGACTTTGTATGAGGTTTAAAAAGCTAGGATTTTGACTATATGGAGTAAAAGGATCCATAACCTTGTTTCTGGCCGCTTGAAAAGGATAAGGAAAGTTTAAGAAGGATAAGCAAGATGGGTTATGGTCTCTGTTCAGCTACTTATGACTATAACATATAAACGTATAAGAAGGGATAGGTTTAAGTGAACCATAACAAGTTATTGTTTGTGGTTATAGCAATCAATGACAAGCATTGATCACAGAGTGCTTTAAGTCTTTACCTAATAAACAGCTAACTAGCATTTATCAGAAAGAAGTGATTTGACTGTCAAGCAATAGTTAAGTCTTTTACCTAAATTTATAATTAGATCACTTAAAAGCTAACCACTTATGACTAAAATAGCTAACTAGATCAGGTATTGAAACGATTCAGTTATTGAAACAAAATTTTCTATAATTTCTAAACACTTGCTACAAGATTTAAACAATAGAATTGCCTCTTGATCACACCACATTACACCAAATCGTAAAAAAAAAACATCAATTTCACAAAGGAATCACATGCAAAAAAAACCCAATCAATCATCACAATTTAAAGATACATATGGTTTCAACACAAATTCAGTAATCAAAGAAATAACAGAGAGTAAGCAACATGATTTACCTTGCTTCATGGCTGACCAGGATTCAGTGGGAGCTTGTATGAGCATTTGTCACAGTTTATCCATTTGACCTCAAACAAAACAGAGAAACATGAGCAAATTAACTCTGAGAGGAAAACAAAGTCAAAACACACACAACAAGCTTTTTAACCTGAGGAATGATCTTTGATGTCAACAAGAGATTAAAAAAAAAGTGATAATAGCCAAAGGATGATGAGCTTATTAAGCAAAGAGGTACCTGTGGAACTCAATGTATCGAGTAAAGCAGTGTCTGGTTTGGTTTGTTGTAGGGAATCGGAAATCAGCAGGAGCAGTTTTCAATTCAATCTAATTCAATACAAAAATGGTCAGACACAAGTGTGGAAGAAACTGATAAGGTTTGTAAAACATATAAATCACTTTGCTTCTTTTATGAATCAATGAACCACGAAGGCACCAAAGCATCAAAGGAAAAAAAAACATCAAATAACCAAACATAGAACACTTCATACTCAAACCATTTTCAAAACGCTTGTTGCCTATAAAAATCATAACCTCTTCCTATTAATCACTAACTAGCCTCATACACTGGAAACAAAAAAAATGAATAAGTCAGTGTTTGATTCATCCAAAGGGGACAGTTTTACCCCGACTAAATGCAGCCCAACAGCTGACGCCGCACATGTTCTTGCAATGCAACATGTATTTCTAGGAATCTGTCAAGGAGACTACAAGTTTAGTCACAAAAATGACGCAGCAAGATTTATTCACTGCTTAGATGCAAACCTGGGGAGAGACCAAAACTACTTGAAGCAGCTTACTCCTCGCATCTTTGATGTATTGCATTTTTGGCGCATTCTAACAGTTGTTTTCGAGTCTTTATCGAGTCTTTTAGTTTTATTTTGAGTCATTACAGGTCAAAAGATGGCTAAGGATGAAGATTGGAGCTTCTGGGAGGAACTTAGCAGAAAATGGAGAAAAGTCAAAGTTTCACCCGCTGAGCACCCGCTCAGACCTGAGCACCCGCTCAGCCTTGAGCGACCGCTCACGATGACCTGACGAAACAAGCAAGGGAAAATCCCAACTTTCCTATTTTTTCACCAAAGACGCCCTAATCTTCACCCAACCGCCTCAAGACCTGGATATATCGTTTTTCTTCTATTTTCTAAGACACTTACGCTTTTGCTAAGAACAACACATAGAGATTTTTATTTCTTAGCAAGATTTGAAGGAAAAGAGACCACAACTTTGTTTTGAGAAGAATTCTGAACCCTAATCTCTTTAATAATATCATGAATTCATTCTATTGCTTTGTTGTGTTTGATTTCGCCATGTGTGAGTAGATCCTTAGCTAGGTTAAGGTTTTCAATGGTGATTTAGGATGTTAATGGCTGAGCACAAATAGGTATTGGAATTTATAATGTCTTTGCCAATAGAGATTCTTAATGCTTAGATTAGCTTGATCACATAGTCTATGATTTTAGGTTAAACTTATTCACGACAGTGCTTTAGGTTGCTAGATAAATCATTGATGAGCAATTGGTGCGTAACCAACGACAGTTGATTGTTGCGATTGATTGTGAACAGATTGAACCAACTCGTTAATGCTTATCAGTGTCTAGGTTGTTAGATAAAGTTGTCGATACATCACGACAGTGAGGCGATATTAATTTTATGTTTGAGTTCTAGACCGGTAGTTACTTAGCCCCTGAATAGTTGCTCAGCTTTGTCTCCGAATCACCAGCGAAACACCTTAACCTAATGCTTGTTTTTATTATTTTTACACCGATTTATTTACTTGCTTTTGTTCCGAAAATTACAAACCTTTTTATTTTGTCTTAGCTTTAAATTAAAATCTATAATTTCATAGTGTAGCTAATATATTAGTAATTTTTCCCATTTTAACTAGTCTTTTTATATTGTTTTCGAGTCTTTTCTAGTCCTTTTTGTGTCTTTTCAGGTATTTTGAGGCTCTGGAGCATGGATTGAGATATTGGAAGACATTGGAGCAAAAGAAGCAATTTTGAGCCAAAAGTCAATTTTCCGCCTGCCCGAGCACCTGCTCGACCTAATTTTACCTAGACACGTTTTTATTTTATTTTTTTAGAATAAAAAGAGGCTAGCTGCCTCAGACTTTGATCACGTTCCTTTCTCAGACCTCAGTTTTTCGTTCTAGGTTATTTTGGTTCTAAGACACCACCACTTGTTCCTTTTTCGATTTGGATTTGTATTATTCAGCTTTGGATCTCTATTCTCCTATTGTCGATCACTCCACAACTCTGTTTGAGAAGTTTTCCTGAACCTTATTCTTTTTAATAAATCATGAATTCATCTTATTGCCTTGTTGTGTTTGATTTTGCTATGTGTGAGTAAATCCTTAGCTAGGTTAAGGTTTTCAATGGTGATTTAGGTTGTTAATGGCTGAGCACAAATAGGATTGAAATTTATATGTCTTCGCCAATAGGGGTTCGTAATGCTTAGATTAGCTTGATCACCTAGTCTATGATTTTTAAGTTAAACTTATTCACGAGAGTGCTCTAGGTTGCTAGATAAATCATTGGTGAGCAATTGGTGCGTAGCCAACGAGAGTTGATTGCTGCGATTGATTGTGAACATATTGAACCTGCTTGTTAATGCTTATCGTCTTCACTAGATCCAGGCGAGAGTTTCAGTATCTAGGTTGTTAGATAAAGGTGTCGATACATCATGAGAGTGGGGCGGCATTTATTTATGTTTGAGTTCTAGACCGGTAGTTAGTTAGCCCTGAATAGTTGCTCAGCCTTGTCCCCGAATCACCGGCGAAACGCCTTAACCTAATACTTTTTATTAATTATTTTACATCAATTTATTTAATTTGTTGCTGTTCCGAAAATTACACAAAACCCATATTGTCTTAGCTTTAAATTAAAATCTATAATTTCATAGTGTAACCTTGGTCTCTGTGGATTCGATACCCCATATACTACTGCGTTTTTCTGTGTACTTGCAGAAAATATTTTGGGTTAAAACTCGATATATCAAGTTTTTGGCGCCGTTGCCGGGGATCAATTGCGTTACCTTTAATTTTTGATTTTAATTTCAGTCTAAGAAACTACTAATTCTTTTCCCTTTTTCTTTTCCTTTTTCTTATGTTTCAGGTGCATGACCAGTAGAAGAACAAGAAGAAATTGCACCGAGACATTGCTAAATCTTTCAAACGACGAGCTAGCTAGGCTAGAGAGGGAGAACCGACAGCTAAGACCTACTAACGCCAACATGGGCGAACAAGACAATGGAATGGCTGCTCAGTTGCAGATGCTTCGGGATGAGATGGAATAGATGCGGAGAGATAGACAAGAAGCTCAGCAACAACAACCGGGTATTAGAGACTCGGATAATCCACACGCCTACTACCAGAACCGAGCTGCCATTGTGCCTCCTACTATTCAGAGGCAAGACTTTGAAATCAAACCTCAATTGATTTCATTGGTGAAGTAACACCTCTTTCATGGACTCCCAGCTGAGATTCCGATGGATCATATTGAAAATTTTGAGAAAATTTGCAGCACCACGGGTTCTGATGGAGTGTCTAATGAGTTTCTAAAGTGCAATCTATTCCCCTTTTCGCTTGCAGACAAAGCTTCACGGTGGTTAAAGTCACTGCCATCAGGTTCATTGAAGACATGGGCTGAGGTTAGAGCAGCATTCTTAGATAATTTTTACACTAAGTCGAAGACTGCGACCTTGAGAAACAAGATATCCTCATTCCAACAGCATCCCGGGGAAGCTTTTTGTGAAGCTTGGGAAAGACTGAAGGAATATCGCAGAGAGTGTCCACAACACGAGTTTAAGGACGAGCAGATTCTGGGTATTTTCTATGATGGAGTTGAGTGGGATTACCGAAATGCGTTGAATGCAGCTAGTAATGGCGACTTTATGACCAAGACTAAAGAAGGCGCTTTTGAGCTGATTGAGAATTTAGCGTCGAGCTCAAACAACAAATCTCCTGAGTATGATAGGTCTAGGAAATTCAACAGTGTGGACACGCAGAAGATTGATGAGCTGACGGCAAAGGTTAACCTACTCCTTAGGGGAAACCAAAAATTGGTTCACTTTGTGGATGAGAAAGGGAGTGCACCAATCTCCCATGATTTTGAAGAGGATGATGATGCTGGTATGCAAGAAGTCAGTTATGTGAGTGGACAAGGATATGTGCAGAACCGTGGGTTCGATTCAAATTATAGGAGCCATCCGAGCCTTTCTTACCGAAGCACCAACGTCGAGAACCCACAAGACCAGATTTATCCGCAACAAGGAGGAGGTATGAATCAGTTGCAACAGAACCAAGGGTTTCAAAATCTTTACTCCAGCAACCAACAGGGAAAATCATTCGTCCCTAATAAAAAAACCCTATTTCGCCATATCTCAACAATCCGCTCCTACGCCTATATCTCTGGATGAGCTGAAGAGTCTTATACAGCAACTCATGGTAAACCAACAGAAGGCGTCCACTGAGATTAATGCCAAGGTTGATCACATGTACAGTGACCTAAATGCAAAGTACGAAGCTGTTACCGCTCACGTGAAGAAGCTTGACATGCAAGTTGCCCAAACCACCGAAACCGTCAAACGACAGCAAGGAGTTCTCTCAGCAAGGGGTGAGCATAGCCCCAGGAATGGAAGTGGTTCTAGTGGCTCAAGTGCTCAAGTGAACTTCGTTGGGGACGAAGAGAATGAGCTTAAACGGATGATGAAACTGATCCTTGATGGACAAATCAAGAATGCTCAGCAGATGAACGAACGGATTTCTACTTTGGATTGGAAGGTTCAGTGCTTAAGTATTGACTTACAGCGCGAAGTCATGAAAAACTTCACCGCAGTGGAGCTGAGAAGTGGAAAAGTGTTGGCACCTCCAACGAGCCCTAAAGTCATTGGAAAGGGTAAAGAGCAAACTACGGAACACAAGACCCAAGGAAAAACTCTTGCCACAAATGAATATATGCTGGAACATGGTTCACACTCAGAAACACAGGTTGAGACTGCTCCAGCAAAATCTCAGACCAAATCTACCGAGCACCCAAAACCTTCTCGGGAGCACCTGCTCCGACAGGGTGCTCTGGCCAGTTCTGCAGAAACTCCTCCAACGAGGATTTATTCTCCCAAGGTTCCTTTTCCAGGTCCACCTCCAGCGGTTAAACTAAGGCATCTTCCCAAGATCGGAGATCCCGAAAAGTTTGTGGTTCCATGCTCTATACTTGGAGTTGATTTTGAGGATTCTCTTTGTGATTCCGGTTCCACAGTAAATATCATGTCTAAGACAACCGCACAAATCTTAGGGATTGAGAACATCTTTCCATCTCTGAGAACCCTCAAATTTGCAGATGGAGCGATATCAACTTCATAAGGACTCATCAAAGACCTCGAGGTAAGAATTGATGATTGCTTAATGCTTTGTGATTTTCAGGTGGTCAAAATGAGGAATAATGCTTACATGCCATTGATCCTGGGAAGGCCATTCCTCGCTACAGCAGGAGCTATTGTTGACTTACCTCAAAAGAGGGTCTCTCTCGCTAAAGTCAGCAAGGGTGTGTTCTATACAGCGATTTCTGATGGAAAGCAAAATGGCTCCTATGTTGTCATAGAGGAGAAGGCTAAGTTTAAGCCTGGGGGAGCTCAAAAACCACCACCATATCCCGATCCTCCTGCGGATCCACACTCTCGTGCTTAGGCGCTGCTGCACTCACCGGTAAGGTTTCTTATACATAATTCGTTTTAAATTTCTTTTGATACTAACTTTTATTTATGATTTCAGTTCTTAATCTGATTCAAAAAAAAGGAAATCGAGCACCCCAGAACTGGCCTGAGCACCTGCTCCGCCAGAGTGCTCGCCGAGTCAACAAAAAAAAAAGGTAAAATCCAAATTTTCCTTTTCCCAATCCCACTAACTTCCTCTTTACCTATTTTGCAGGTGCATGCACCGGTCACTACTACCATCCAATCACCGAAAACCCTACCTCCTCTCACTTTATATCTCGAACCGAGCACCTACATCTCACCTCCATCGCCATCTCTCTCTCATCTTGTCTGCTCAATCGCAAAGCTCTCCGCCACACCACCACTACTTTTATCACCTCCGCTCCCAAGTCGCGAAGCCTCGCTCCCGCGAAACTCCACCGCATCCTTCCTCCACTTCTCATGTTTCGACACTAGATCCGTGACTCCGAGCTCTCCGCTCAGCCGTCTTCCCTTGTCTCTCGGCTTGTTTTCGTGAGACTCTTCATCCATTTTCCATCTCAATCGCCGAACCCCCAATCCCGCCGAACTCGATGCGCTCTGTCACGTCTCGCGTTCCGCCTCACCGCAAGTCGCTCTCGACTTTTTCTCTCTTAGCCAAACTCTGCCCCTCGCTACCGCGGTCTCCGAGCTATCCGTCCAACGATGCCTCCGAAGCAGTTCTTCACGGCCAACAAAGGAAAAGGCAAAGCTAGCGCCTCCACGCCACCCACCGCCACCGAGAGACTCACCATGCATCCGTGGCCCCATACCGAAAACACACCGTTCGATATCGGTATAAAGGAGCTTCTGCCACTTTCACCAGATTCGTGGGACACACGCGATGCCTACTACTACAATCAGCTCCTCGGGCTGAAGATGGAGCCTACGAGGTACGTGTGCGAGACAACGCTTCAGCAATTAGGTCTCCAAGACCAAGTTCGGCAGATCCTAAGCCACGCACATTGCATGTCTTTCGCGCTAGAGGAAGATGTGACCTTGTGAGGCAATACCTTGCCACCGCCACTCTTACTTACAAGGATCCGGACTCCCCAACGCTTGATGAGGGTATGTTTTCGTTCTTTGCTGGAGGAACGAAATATGATATAGCTATGTGGGATTTTTGCGTCTTGTATGGTTTTCGCGAGACAGTCACCAAACTGGATTCACCGAAGACGTTCGCGCAGTCCAAAGAATTCTGGAACCACATCGCCTCGGGGCCATACTCGTCCAACTCCGCAAGTCAGAACCGCCTCCGTCATCCCGCACTTCGCATTTGTGTGAGAATATTCAGCAACATGTTGATTGCCCGAGCTGTAGGTAACAAAGTCCATATTGATGAGTTGCTGCTTTTATTCTTGGGATGTGGTCATATTGTAAGGAATGGAACCATGGAACTGTTCGAGGTGTACCGTTCCAACTTAGGCATCCGCTTTGCCGAGGTGATTTACGGAATCCAGGACAGCCCAACCGAGACCAATAAAGGGCAGAGAGTTGAGCGAATAGGGAGTCTCTTAACTTCACTCTTTCGCCATCACCGAGTAGATCTTTCATCTGTTTCATGTGTCACCGAGCTGTCACGAATGGATATGAAGCACCTGCTCGCCTCCAAGATCATCCTCGCACCGTGCAACTACCAGTTCATTACTGCGACCGGGGAATCTAACCTCATCGAGCTTCCGAACCCGGTTGTGACTGAGCTCTACACCATGGAAGATCTTACGTTCTGCCCACCTCCGCAGTACCTCATCGCCATCCCGAGGTGATCATCATCAGCTAGGCCGAGCACATCTCGTTGAAGCACATCTCGTCATGCCACCGACGATGACGCCACTCCAGTTCCGCGCCTCGCACTTCCTTATCATGCCGCCTCTACTCAAGGTGAGTTTGATCTTCCACCCAGCTCTGATGATGCTGACACTGCCGAGTACAGGAGGTGGATGTTCGAGTCAACAAAAAGAAACAACAGCCTCATGCATAGGATCACCGCCGCAGCAGCTGCCTCGCCCCAGCCTTCAAACTCAACCTCAGGCTCCGGGCAGCCATTGCACCGTAGGAAGAGGCGAGCACCTGCTCCACCAGGGTGCTCCATGGGCGACGAGCATGATACCGCGACTACTCTGTGATATCCCCCTAAACCCTCTATCATCATTGTATTATCCGTGTGTGTTTTTATTTTTTTTCTTTGTCACCAATCTCTCGTTCTTTTTCACACCCGAGATGGTGTGATTTAAGTCCGGGGGAGCGGTTAGTTATTTTATTTTATTTTATATTCTATTGAGTCTCGTTGTTGTGTCAGTCCCAAGAGTCTTAGATTTTTAGTGAATCAAGTCCTGCTGCTTGGTTTACTTTTATCGAGTCTGTTTTAGTGTTTTATTGAGTCAAAAGCTTGTTTGGGAATTATGAACTTGATCTATTGGATTTATTTTTGGACTAAGGATTACTTGTATGACTCACAGCTTGGCCAAAGTTCTGTATCGGAAAGGCATTGGGCGGATTGAATATTCCCCAAAGCTCACGCTCAGCGGGAAATAGGTTGAACCAATGTCATCTCTAATTTTTATTGAACCCTAACCTGATCCTCAATTTCTTTCTCAGGGGTTTGATGTTCATTAGGGAAGAGTTATTCGAGCCAAACAAGACCATGCAACTCTCCACAAAGTATGATATTCCTCTCTCACTCCCCTTCATTACACCGAGAAAAAAAAAGAAAAGAAAAGAAAAGAAATAAAAAGGAGAAGTTCAAAGCAACAAGCCGAAGTGAACCAAGGGATGATGCGTAGACCCGTGTATCCTTTGTGACCTCATGGAAAGCTTGTTGTAAGGGAAACTAAAAATCAAAGTGAACCAAGGGATGATCCGTAGACCCGTGTATCCTTTGTGACCTCATGGAGATTCGTCCCACAAAATAAAGAAGAAGCATCAGAAAAGTGATGGCTGTGTTAAAGGGTGAAGCATCGGCAAATGAAAACCGATGGCTGTAAAGAATAAACAGAAAGATGATGGCGTGGAAAGAGGGAAAGAGGGGAGAGGAAAGTTATATGGGAGAAGGTCTTTGGTTAGAAGAAGTTGGCACCTTTTGGACCGATTTCCCCTGGTAAGATCACTGTACTTTTATTTTCATTAATCTATGTAAGAGATGACAGTGGGGATTCCGAAACTTCTGTTGGGTTATGAGTTATTAATGTTAGGTTATGAACCCCACGGCTAATTACGGTACATGTCCTAAGGTCCAGTGAAGAAGGTATAATGTTCGAAATTTTTCCAACAAGCAAGTGAATTCCCGTGACTTTCAAACCACTTCTCAGTTCTTGATCTTGTTTTGTTTGAGGACAAACAAATTGTTTTGTTTGTTAATGGCTGAGCACAAATAGGTATTGGAATTTATAATGTCTTCGCCAATAGAGATTCTTAATGCTTAGATTAGCTTGATCACCTAGTCTATGATTTTAGGTTAAACTTATTCATGACAGTGCTTTAGGTTGCTAGATAAATCATTGATGAGCAATTGGTGCGTAACCAACGATAGTTGATTGTTGCGATTGATTGTGAACAGATTGAACCAACTCGTTAATGCTTATCAGTGTCTAGGTTGTTAGATAAAGTTGTCGATACCTCACGACAGTGAGGCGATATTAATTTTATGTTTGAGTTCCAGACCGGTAGTTACTTAGCCCCTGAATAGTTGCTCAGCTTTGTCTCCGAATCACCGGCGAAACACCTTAACCTAATGCTTGTTTTTATTATTTTTACACCGATTTATTTACTTGCTTTTGTTCCAAAAATTACAAACCTTTTTATTTTGTCTTAGCTTTAAATTAAAATCTATAATTTCATAGTGTAGCTGATATTTTAGTAATTTTTCCCATTTTAACTAGTCTTTTTATATTGTTTTTGAGTCTTTTCTAGTCCTTTTTGTGTCTTTTCAGGTATTTTGAGGCTCTGGAGCATGGATTGAGATATTGGAAGACATTGGAGCAAAAGAAGCAATTTTGAGCCAAAAGTCAATTTTCCGCCTGCCCGAGCACCTGCTCGACCTAATTTTACCTAGACACGTATTTATTTTATTTTTTTAGAATAAAAAGAGGCTAGCTGCCTCAGACTTTGATCACGTTCCTTTCTCAGACCTCAGTTTTTCGTTCTAGGTTATTTTGGTTCTAAGACACCACCACTTGTTCCTTTTTCGATTTGGATTTGTATTATTCAGCTTTGGATCTCTATTCTCCTATTGTCGATCACTCCACAACTCTGTTTGAGAAGTTTTCCTGAACCTTATTCTTTTTAATAAATCATGAATTCATCTTATTGCCTTGTTGTGTTTGATTTTGCTATGTGTGAGTAGATCCTTAGCTAGGTTAAGGTTTTCAATGATGATTTAGGTTGTTAATGGCTGAGCACAAATAGGATTGAAATTTATATGTCTTCGCCAATAGGAGTTTCTAATGCTTAGATTAGCTTGATCACCTAGTCTATGATTTTTAGGTTATGTTTATTCACGAAAGTGCACTAGGTTGCTAGATAAATCATTGGTGAGCAATTGGTACGTAGCCAACGAGAGTTGATTGCTGCGATTGATTGTGAACATATTGAACCTGCTTGTTAATGCTTATCGTCTTCGCTAGATCCAAGCGAGAGTTTTGGTATCTAAGTTGTTAGATAAAGGTGTTGATACATCACGAGAGTGGGGCGGCATTTATTTATTTTTGAGTTCTAGACTGGTAGTTAGTTAGCCCTGAATAGTTGTTCAGCCTTGTCCCCGAATCACCGGTGAAACGCCTTAACCTAGTGCTTTTTATTAATTATTTTACATCGATTTATTTAATTTGTTGCTGTTCCAAAAATTACACAAAACCCATATTATCTTAGCTTTAAATTAAAATCTATAATTTCATAGTGTAACCTTGGTCTCTGTGGATTCGATACCCCATATACTACTGCGTTTGTCTGTGCACTTGCAGAAAATATTTTGGGTTAAAACTCGATATATCAGTAGTCTTGGTCTCTGTGGATTCGATACCCTATATACTACTGCGATTGTCTGTGTACTTGCAGAATTATTATTGGGTTAAAACATTGTGTATCAAGTTTTTGGCACCGTTGCCGGAGACCAATTGCGTTACCTTTGATTTTTTATTTTATTTTCAGTCTAAGAAACTACTAAGCTTAATTTTTATTTGTTTCTGCTATGTGTCAGGTGCATGACCAGTAGAAGAACAAGAAGAAATTGCACCGAAGATTTAGTCATCCACACCAACAAAGAGTTAGCTCGCCTTGAACGTCAAAACCGTCAAAAAAGAATTACAGCTGCTCCGGTCATTATGGCTAAACAAGAAAATGGTATAGCTGCTCAGTTACAGTTGCTAAGGGATCAGATTGCTCAGTTGAGAAGAGTTCAACTGCCAGTTCCGTAAGCACAACCGGGTATAGGGGATTCAGATAACCCCCATGCGTTTTATCAAAACCGTTCAGCTATTGTTTCTCCAACAATTCAGAGGCAAGACTACGAGATCAAGCCTCAGATGATCTCATTGGTGAAACAACACCTCTTTCACGGACTACCAGCTGAGATACCGATGGATCACATCGAAAACTTTGAAGATATCTGCAACACTACCGGTTCGAATGGGGTTTCGAGTGAGTTTCCGAAGTGCAAGTTGTTTCCTTTTTCACTTGCTGATAAGGCTCAGAGATGGTTGAAGTCATTGTCAGCTGGTTCTTTGAGGATGTGGGATGAAGTTAGAGCCGCTTTCTTGGGCCACTTCTACACTAAATCCAAGCCAGCCGCTCTACGAAACAAGATATTTTCTTTCCAACAACATTATGGTGAAGCTTTTTGTGAAGCTTGGGAAAGACTGAAGGAATATCGTAGGGAATGTCCTCATCACGGTTTTAAAGATGAACAAATTCTGGGAATTTTCTATGATGGTGTTGAATGGGATTACCGCAACGCCTTGAATGCTGCAAGTAACAGTGACTTTATGAACAAGACTAAGAAAGGCGCTTTTGAGCTGATTGAGAACTTGGCGTCGAGCTCAAACAACAAATCTTCAGAGTATGGTAGGTCTAGGAAAGTCAACAGTGTGGACACTCAGAAGATTGATGAGCTGACGGCGAAGGTTAACCTACTCCGTAGGGGAAACCAGAAATCGGTTCACTTTGTGGATGAGAATGGAGGAGCACCAATCTCCGAAGATTTTGAAGAAGATGATGATGCTGGTATGCAGGAGGTTAACTATGTGAGTGGTCAGGGATACGTCCAGAACCGTGGGTTCAATCAGAATTATTGGAGCCATCCTAACCTTTCCTACCGTAGCACCAATGTCGAGAACCCACAAGACCAAGTTTATCCGCAACAAGGAGGTATGAATCAGTTGCCACAAACAAGGGTTTCCAGAAGTTTTACTCCAGCAACACTCAGGGGAAGCAGTATTTTCCTAATCAGAATCAGAATCGGTTCCAAGGAGGAAACCAACAACAAAACACCCAATTCACCGCACCACCACAAGCTGTCTCCACGCCTACATCTCAAGACAAGCTGAAAAGTCTTATGCAGCAACTGATGGTTAACCAACAGAAGGCGTCTACTGAGATTAATGCCAAGGTAGATCACATGTACACTGACCTGAATGCAAAGTATGAGGCTGTTACCGCGCATCTAAAAAAGCTAGATATACAAGTGGCTCAAACCGCCGAGGCTGTTAAGAGACCAGATGGAGCTCTTCCATGTAAAGGTGAACTGCCCAGGAATGAATATCATGTGAATACTGTAGAGTTGAGGAGCGGCAAATTGCTGGCACCACCTACGATGACAAGCTTCCACGAAAAGGCTAATGAGAAAATTTCCGAGCATCAGGCTCAAGGAAGCGATTTCACCGTGAAAGATGGACATGTAGACATTGGCTCAAGCTCGGGGACATCTCTGGAAACTGTTCCAAACGGCGCTGAAGAAAAATCCAGCGAGCACCCGCTCAGCCCTGAGCACCTGCTCCGACAGAATGCCCTCGTGAAAATTCTGAAAACTCCAGAAATTTTGCCAGAGCGAGTTTATGTACCCAGGGTACCTTACCCAGTACCTCCTAAGAGATCTCGCAAGGATTTTGAGGATGCTAAGTGAAGGGAGATGTTAAAGGATTTGACGGTGAAACTTCCTTTGGTTAATGTCGTGCAAATGATGCCTTCACTTAAGAAGTACATGAAGGAGTTAGTAGCAGGAAAGGTTGTTGAGGAATAGAATGTAATGATTGTTTCTAAGGAGTACAGCGCCATACTTCAGAGTAAGGTATTGACAAAGAAAGGTGATCCGGGAAGGTTTGTTATCTCGGTGAAGATAGGACCTTGCACGTTTGCTTGTTCCTTGTGTGATTTAGGTTCCAATGTGAATCTGATGCCATATTCTGTGGCCAAGCGTCTGGGTTTCACCAAGTTCAAGCCTACCAAGATTTCATTGGTTTTTGCGGATAGGTCTACAAAGCTTCCCGTGGGTGTTATCGAAGATTTGCACATCCGGATTGGGGATACGCTTATCCCAACTGATTTTGTGGTTCTGGAACTTAATGAAGAACCCAAGGACCCACTGATACTGGGTAGATCTTTCTTATGCACGGCCCGTGCTATTATTGATATCGAAGAAGGCATAGTGGATCTCCGTCTTGGAGATATGTTAGTTCGGTTTGAGATGAGTAAGCTTCTCAAGAAACCGATGATTGATGGATAGAGCTTTGTGATCCAAGATGGATCAGATATGTCCGATGATATGGTTGAAGAGATCTTAGCAAGTGATCCTCTAGAAGTCGCTTTGACTAAACCCGAGGGTGAGCATGGTTTTCTGAGTGAAGACACCCATGGATTTGCTAAGTTTATGGGTTCTAACATCAGAGTGGAGGAAGAAGACGATTTTCTGAGTCTGGGATAAGACACAAAAATTGAGTTACAGGGAGCACCTGCTCTGAAAATTTCAACCTTCGGAGGTTCTTGGAGCGAGTTGAAAGCTCCAAAGCTTGAGTTGAAAACCCTCCCAGCAGGGCTCAGGTACGTTTTTCTTGGTCCAAACTCCACATATCTCATTACAGTGAATGCGAATTTGAATAATGTGGAGATTACCTTGCTTTTGTATGAATTGAGGAAGTATAGGAAGGCTCTAGGATATTCACTAGATGATATCACTAGTATATCTCCTGACTTATGCATGCACAGAATACACCTAGAGGATGAATCTATGACTTCTGTTGAGCATCAGAGACGGTTAAACCCGAATCTCAAGGATGTCGTCAAGAAAGAGATAATGAAACTTCTAGAGGCTGGTGTTATCTATGCGATATCTGATAGTAAATGGATCAGTTTTGTGCATGTAGTTCCTAAGAAAGGAGGTATCACAGTGATTAGAAATGATAGGAGCGAACTAATACCGACTAGAACAGTAACCGGACATAGGATGTGTATAGATTATCAGAAATTGAATGCTGCTACGCGTAAGGATCATTTTCCGTTACCATTTATTGACCAGATGCTAGAGCGTCTAGCTAACCATCCATATTACTGTTTCTTAGACGGTTTTTCAGGATCAGGAGAAGACGATATTCACATGCCCTTATGGCACTTTTGCGTACCACCGCATGCCCTTCGGTTTGCTCCAGCAACGTTTCAACGTTGTATGATGTCTATATTTACTGACCTTATTGAGGATATTATGGAAGTATTTATAGACGATTTCTCTGTGTATGGGAGTTCGTTTTCTGTTTGTTTGTCTAATCTATGCAGGGTATTGCAAAGGTGCGAGGAGAAGCATCTTGTTTTCAACTGGGAGAAGTGTCACTTCATGGTCCGAGATGGGATAGTGCTTGGGCACAAGGTATCTGAGAAGGGTATAGAAGTTGACAAAGCTAAGATAGAAGTCATGATGAGTTTGCAACCGCCTAATTCGGTTAAGGGGATCTGCAGTTTTCTGGAACATGCTGGATTCTACCATCGTTTCATCAAAGATTTTTCTATGATTGCTAGGCCTCTTATGAGATTGCTGTATAAGGAGGTAAAGTTTGAATTTGATAGTGATTGTTTGGCGACTTTTCATACCATTAAGGGAGCCTTGGTTAGTGCACTGATAGTACAACTGCCAGACTAGGAGCTACTTTTTGAGATTATGACTGACGCGAGTGATTTTGCTGTGGGAGCTGTTCTGGGTCAGAGGAGAGACAAGAAGCTCCATGTGATATATTATGCTAGTCGGACGATGGACGACGCTCAGTGTCGGTATGCCACTACCGAGAAAGAGTTATTAGCGATTTTTTTCGCTTTTGAGAAGTTCAGATCATACCTCGTTGGATCGAAGGTAATTGTTCATACAGATCACGCTGCACTGAAGTACTTGCTCACGAAGAAAGATACAAAACCAAGGCTCTTGAGATGGATACTTTTGCTACAAGAGTTTGATTTGGAAATCAAGGACAAGAAAGGGATCAAAAACGGAGTTGCAGATCATTTGTCTAAAATGAAGGTTGATGATGAGGTACCTCTAGATGATAGCCTTCCGGATGAATATGTTCACTCGGTTTATTCTTGTGAAGTGTTTGAGCACCCGCTCACATCGGAGCAACTGCTCAGCGTGGAGCACATGCTCAACACCGAAGCACCTACTTCAGGTCAACTTTGCGGTTTGGTCTCTACAAGGGGGAACACAACTTTACCGTGGTTTGCAGAGATAGCCAACTACCTGGCTGCTGAGATAGAACCTGAGCATTTCTTCGGAAATAAAAAGAGGATGTTTTTGCGCGAAATAAGGCGATATTTTTGGGATGAGCCATATCTTTACAAGCATTGCTCAGATGGAATTTTCAGGTGATGTGTTTCTAATGAGGAGATTCCTGGGGTTTTGTTCCATTGTCACGGATCTAGTTACGCTGGGGACTTCGCCACCTTTAAGACTGTATCTAAGGTCTTACAAGCGGGTCTTTGGTGGCCCACAATGTTCAAAGATGCACACACTTTTATCTCTAAGTGTGACACATGCCCGAGACAAGGAAACATCTCAAGACGAAACGAAATGCCACAGAACTTCATATTAGAAGTGGAGGTTTTTGATGTATGGGGGATCGACTTTATGGGTCTATTTTTGTCGTCTTATGGAAACCAATATATCTTGGTGGCAGTTGACTACGTGTCTAAGTGGGTTGAGGCGCTGTCTGCTCCTACAAATGATGCTAGGGTCATGGTGAAGATGTTCAAATCGGTGATATTCCCTAGATTAGGTGTGCCTCGCGTGGTAATAAGTGATGGAGGTTCCCACTTTATCAACAAGGTATTTGACAATCTCTTGAAGAAGAATGGTGTTAAACACAAGGTCGCGACGCCTTATCATCCCCAAACGAGTGGACAGGTCGAGATTTCAAATAGGGAGATCAAGAGTATCTTGCAAAAGACCGTGAGCACTACAA
Organism: Cardamine occulta; assembly: GCA_028015245.1. NCBI lineage: Eukaryota > Viridiplantae > Streptophyta > Magnoliopsida > Brassicales > Brassicaceae > Cardamine > Cardamine occulta. The sequence goes on along the minus strand of CM051376.1, from coordinate 12,132,924 downwards.
GGAAAGATTGGGCTGCAAAGTTAGATGACGCTCTTTGGGCGTATAGAACAGCGTACAAGACACCTTTGGGTACAACACCGTTTCACTTGGTGTATGGAAAAGCATGCCACCTACCTGTGGAGCTAGAGTACAAGGCGGCGTGGGCTGTGAAGCAGCTGAACTTTGATGCCAAATCGGCTTTTGATAGGCGGACCATGCAGCTTCACGAGTTAGAAGAAATTAGGCACATGGCCTATGAAAATTCAAAAATCTACAAAGAGCGGACAAAAGCATATCATGACAAAAGGATCATCACCAGGAACTTTGCACGAATGATCAAGTGTTGCTGTACAACTCCCGGTTGAAGCTGTTTCCCGGTAAATTGAGATCAAGGTGGTCCGGCCCTTTTGTAATAAAAGAAGTTCGCCCCTACGGAGCTGTAGTGTTGTTGAATGCTAGTGGAACTGAGTTTGTTGTTAATGGTCAGCGCCTAAAGTCGTATCTCACTGAATCAGCCATCGTAAAAGGAGAATCTGTCCCCTTAGGCGATGCTCCTCAAGCCTAAATGGCTAGCCAAGTCAAGCTAGTGACTTAAACCAAGCGCTTGGTGGGAGGCAACCCACCGGTAAGTGTATCTGACTTTTGGTTTTAATCCTAAATTCAAAAAAAAAAAAAAAAAAACGGTTTTTTATTTATTTATTTTATTTTCTCACCCACCTCTAAATTTATTTTCACACCGAGCCGGTGTGAAGTAAATCTGGGGGAGGGTGTTGCTACTAATCCATTTTTTTTTCTTTTGTTTTATTTCTTTTGTTTTCTTGAGTCATTTTGTTATTTTCATTGAGTCAGTTTGTTTTATTGAGTCAAAACTTGTTGGAGATTATGATCTATTTCTTGAATATATTCTTCTAACCTTGCTTCAAAGTGACCATTGTTACAGAACCAGCTCTAGATCGGACTAATGAAAAATCCAAAGGCTGACCAGCTAACTAGAGGACACCATGTTTCCAGCGGAGTTCATCCGAGTCTAAGCCAAATTTTTGCACTTCGTCGATATGGTTGATTTCCATAGGGCTTGACTCATCATTCGTATCTGACATATGAACCCACCAGTATAAAGTAATGGTACTCCTCCCATATTAGAAGTTTAGCTAGCAATAAGGTTATGTATATGAGTTGCATAGAGAGGAGATGAACCGGGGATTCGGTGGCAAACACCATCAATACTCGCATCTCGGAACCTTGATATGTACATGTTTTATATTGATAGGGATGAACCGGGGACTCGGTGGCAAACACCATCAGTAATCGCATCTCGGAACTTGATATATGCAGTAAGGAATGAACCGGGGACTCGGTGGCAAACACCATCAGTACTCGCGTCTCGGACTTTAGTAAAAAAAAAATGAGCTAGCTTAGAAGTAAGTCTGGGGGAGAGAGGAAAAATATCAAAAAGTGTGTGGAATTTAAGTGGTTCTTGTCAAGATATTGTATGTGAAAGAGTCTAGAAGGTCCTTGGTAATTGACTGCAGAGATGAAACTGGCGATGAAGGCTTTGATGGATAAGGTTGCGAATTCATGTGTGGAGTATAATGAGCTGCGAAGGTCTACGGAGAAGTACATGGTGGTTAGATTTGGAGCTGGCTATGTGATATGTGGAGTACTAATTCAAAAGGGTCATTGCAGTGTTTCAAGAATAGGTGAGTCTCCATATTTTTCAAACCTTTTTCTTATGCTTAGTTCTGAGTTTTGTTTGAGGACAAACAAGGATCTAAGTCTAGGGGAATTGATGTGTTGCGTTTTTGGCGCATTCTAACAGTTGTTTTCAAGTCTTTATCGAGTCTTTTAGTTTTATTTTGAGTTATTACAGGTCAAAAGATGGCTAAGGATGAAGATTGGAGCTTCTGGGAAGAACTTAGCAGAAATTGGAGAAAAGTCAAAGTTTCACCCGCTGAGCACCCGCTCAGACTTGAGCACCCGCTCAAACCTGAGCACCCGCTCAGCCTTGAGCAACCGCTCATGACGACCTGACGAAGCAAACAAGGGAAAATCCCAACTTTCCTATTTTTTCGCCAAGGACGCCCTAATCTTCACCCAGCCGCCTCCAAACTTGGATATATCGTTTTTCTTCTATTTTCTAAGACACTTACGCTTTTGCTAAGAATAACACATAGAGATTTGAAGGAAAAGAGACCACAACTTTGTTTTGAGAAGAATTCTGAACACTAATCTCTTTAATAATATCATGAATTCATTCTATTGCTTTGTTGTGTTTGATTTCACCATGTGTGAGTAGATCCTTAGCTAAGTTAAGGTTTTCAATGGTGATTTAGGACGTTAATGGCTGAGCACAAATAGGTATTGAAATTTATAATGTCTTCGCCAATAGGGATTCTTAATGCTTAGATTAGCTTGATCACCTAGTCTATGATTTTAGGTTAAACTTATTCACGACAGTGCTTTAGATTGCTAGATAAATCATTGGTGAGCAATTGGTGTGTAACCAACGAAAGTTTATTGTTGCGATTGATTGTGAACAGATTGAACCAATTCGTTAATGCTTATCAACCTCGCTAGGTCCAAACGACAGTTTCGGTGTCTAGGTTGTTAGATAAAGTTGTCGATACATCACGACAGTGGGGCGATATTAATTTTATGTTTGAGTTCTAGACCGGTAGTTACTTAGCCCCTGAATAGTTGCTCAGCCTTGTCTCCGAATCACCGGCGAAACACCTTAACCTAGTGCTTGTTTTTATTATTTTTACACCGATTTATTTACTTGCTTTTGTTCCGAAAATTACAAACCTTTTTATTTTTTCTTAGCTTTAATTAAAATCTATAATTTCATAGTGTAGCCTTCGTCTCTGTGGATTCGATACCTTATATACTACTGTGATTGTCTGTGCACTTGCAGAATTATTATTGGGTTAAAACATTGTGTATCAATCTTCCTTGACTCCTTCTCCCGCCCCTTGCGGCAGAGGACTTCCCTTGTCTGACTCGCCTACACCAACTCCAAAAGATTACATGTCAAAGAAAAGCGCGACAAGTGGGATTGAGATTTGAGACAAAGAGAGAGAGAGAGAGTTACACAGAGGAGACTAAATCTGGTCAAAACAACTCTCCGATTCTCTGACCCAATCTCGCCGATGGTGACCAGCGACGGTCGAAATGATGATGACGGCGGCGAACAATCGGAGATCCATCATTGGCGACTCTATCCTCCGCTCATATCAAATGATCAACCAAATCGCTCTCTCTGTCACTTTCGGCGGAATAAACGAAGAAGAGGTGAAAAATGACGAGGAAAGAGCGAAACCCCTTTGGCCAACAAAATTATTCTCCATCTTCCACCAATCAGAAGCTGTCACGTGGCTCTAAGAGCTGGTTCTAAGAGCATGATCAATGCTAGAACCCCATATGGGGTTTATAAATTTTTTTTATTATTATTTTATTTTAATCGAGAAAGATAAGTTCTTAAAATTAAGAAACTGTATCTAAAACCTCTTAAATAAGAACCGGTTCTTAACAAGAGCTTCTTAACGCACAATTACCGATGCAGTTTATAATATTTAATGCTAAGAATTCCTCTTTAAGAACCCCGTAAGATATCCCATTGATCATGCTCTAAAACCCCTTAATTAAGAGCTGGTTCTTAGCAAAATAAGTATTTTTGATTTATTTTTTTATCTGTTTTAACTTAAGAACCTCTCATGAACCTATCATTGAGGATCGCCAAAAAAAAAAAAAAAAAAAAGATGGTGTGTTCCCCGATTAACTACATGTGAATATGCATTTCAAATACGTAAAGATAAAGTATAGAGTAGGCCAAATTTTTTTTTTTTTTTCAATGATTAAGTTGAATATCATGGATTCAGCAATTTGAAATGCTAATCTTTAGATGCGAGGCTAGGATCATGTCAGGCTTTTCGGCAAAACAAAATCACCAACAGCGACATCCTTTCCCTCTTTTTTTTTTTGTGTCGCTGATGTCTTTGTAATTTACACAACGATCAAAATTTCTTCCATATTAGTGTATTTTTTTGGTTGATGTTCCAGTCGCTGCGATCGTACAAAGAACATGGCTATACTTCTTCATTACGTGGCTAACTGGAGCTCGCATTCATCAATGGAGCATTGTATAACCTTGCATACTCTCTGGAGAACATAGTAAAACAACAAAACACATTTTTTTTTTGTCTTTATACTTAGAGCATTTCTATCGCTCTAGAACCTCTTAAGAGTTTGTCAGAATTAAAATATTAATATTTTTAATTAAAGTTACAGAATTAAAATTTAAATAATAAAAAACAAATTAAACCAATCACAGATGTACATATACGGAGTTTTTAGGGAGTTTCTCACGGGTTCTAATTTCATATACGGCTCTCATTATTTCACCTTCTCTCTCTTTTTTTTTCACTAAATTTATTTTTTTAATGGTGAGATACTCCTTAGAGAACTCACCCATGTAGAAGCTCTTATACTATTTGGACTATGCTCTGTTTTAGTTTTATCGGCAACCCTCTTAGTCCACACTAGTCGAACACTCTCCATTTATTCATCCAAAACCGTCTTTTTGCAAAACAAAAGACGGATACTTGCTCATTTGACCTTCCAAGTTTCAATATATCATATATGGAGGTAACATAACCATTTTCGGTTATGATGGTTTGTTTTCTAATGTTTCGTTTAAAAAAAAGAAAGAAAAAAAGTTTAAATGAAAAATAAATAAAAATAATTGACAGTTACGTCAACAACAATTTACTTATTTCACTGTGCTTAATAATAAATTTGATGAAAGTAAAAACACAAAAGATGTTTAGAAAGAATTATTATTGGACTCTCATAAAAATAATACTCTATTAGACATCGATTTGTATAATTAAATATTAGATTATGATGGACGGGTTTCTAAATTTTAATATAAATTAAATTTAAGTAAAACCATTAAATTAAAATTTTGTTATTAATGATATATTTAAATTTTTTTAGGAAAATAAGTATAAAGTGTGCTTAATTATGCTTCGTTAGATAAGAAATTTATTTACATAAGTTTTTTCTCTTCTATATGAAAAATTAATTTAAAGTTATACATTGTAATTTCATTACTAACATATTAGAAATCTAGACCAAGTCTACTAGCCTTTGGTTTCATCTTGTCGTTTGTTTTTCTGACCACCATGTGAGATCTGGAAAAATAGATCTGGTGACCGCCAACTATGATCTCGCTCAGATGTGGGCGATACGTTCTTCCTGCTAGATCTGTGTTGTCTCTTTTCTCTCCTCGGGTTCGAAACTTATCTCGGTTTCCAACCAAATATATTTTCCCTTTCGCACTTTCAATCGCCAAAATCTTTTGCCATTCTTTGTCTTCTGACATTTTTCGACAACATCTTCTTGCTCAGCCCTTCCATCACCAACTCTCTTTTTTTTAATTCCTATATCGAGCTTTATACATGAAGATATTTTGTTTTCACAACTTCTTTTCTTTTTCGTCATCGGATTTCCATCCATCATCATTTTCAGTCTCCAGCAGAAGTCCTACTGCCTTCCTCCTCATCTGGATCCAAATTTGTGTATGAGAATTAGCTCCAACGAAAGCAATTCTCTCGGAGTGGATCTCCACCTTTTGTTTTGAAATCTTAAAATCTTACAATCTTGATACATCTAAGAGTGAAAATCTTAAAATCTAAATTTGAAAAAAAAAATTTAAATTTTATTGAAACAATATGATTTAACATATATTAGAAGAATATAAATTATAAATTATCTATTTTATTATAAAACTTTTTTTTTCCTTTTCTTGGTTTTTTCTTTTTGATTAAGGAAACAGTAATAATACAATTTTTTACATGTGTCAAAATCTAATCGATTAATCAACATGTGTTGTAGTCCTGTTAATTATAATTTTGATATGTGTCGAGCTCGCGTGAGAAGAACCAATGTTTATAGAGTTAGAAGATATAACTAAATCTAATTTTCTAATTTAATGGAAATATAAATGTAAATAATATATTTAGATATAAATGTAAATTTCCTAATCTAATATCCTTCTTGATCTCGGTTAATCTCAACTCGATTTGGATCGATCTCATCGATTTCCCAATACTTGGACCATTAATAAGGCAATAAGAAATTGCATCATCTCCTTCTATTATTCCCCTTTGAGTAAGAACATTGATTTGCTCGAGAGATAGATCAACCATATTGATTTAGCTCATCTTTAGAGTTTGAATCCATTGTCATTTTTGGCTTAATGGCAGTGTCAGATTTTCCAAACCCAATTGTATGTAAATTTCATTTTTTTTGTTGATTAAAAATTTAACAATTTTAGGTAAACCCATTTGGGTTAGGATTCACAATTTTAGACACTGGAATACCATTTTTTATCGTTAAACTTCACACTAGAGTTTAGCCTTTATGATCTAGAATTTAGATTTTTTTGTAAAGATTAGAAAAATATGTTATATGATAAATCTTTCTTCTGCTATAAGAAATTGCTAATTTATTATTTGAATTTGGTTTATCCTTTAGAGTTTATGATATAGATAATCATTTGCAGAAAACATTTTTTTCAAATATATAAAATATCATTTTTAGATGTTTAATACGTATTAAATATATAATTTCATTCAATAAAGATAACATGAAATTCAATTTATTATTATTTAGATCAGAATTCCAAAAGACAACCATGACAAATCTGTTTAATATTACTTTTTGGGTGAAATGTTAAATTTGTTAGATTAACCAAAAGTAATAGTTTGTTTACAATACAAGTGGAATTTATTTTATCAAATATGCTTTAATTATGTCAATTTTTGTGTCACATGTGACTGTTTTTCTGTCATCTAGATATATATTGAAAATGATAATGAGAAACCACATTACATACGCCAGAAAATCGAAAGACAAAACCCACAAATATCGATTTACTTAGTTCGGAATCTCGAGACACAAACCAACTAAACAAAAAGCGCTAAAATGTGAATATGCTATAACTAGGACACTCAAACTTCAAATATCGGTCCAAACCCTAAAACGGAAAAACGTTAGACATTATCGGAAATCCATCAATACCCAACCGCTTCTTTTGCTATTTTTGTCCTCGCTTGATGTGACTTGAGAATTTAGAGAAATTGTGTTTCCCTTATGATTGCAAAACATATTTTTCAAACAGAAAGACAAGACCGTCGGATTTGCCAGAGCTAGCTGAGATGATATAACTTGACATGGAACCGGTTTGATGGATGCAAACACATATCAGACCTCGACCAAATCTGATAAGGATTATTTTGTGGAAAGACTAAAACAACCGCTTAATCGACTTACCAAAACCTTTACATAGACCCGTTACATATATTTTAAAATGCTATAACATTGATAAAGTCTTTCTAATTTTTCATTAAACTACTTTGGCATATGGTTACTTCCTTTATATTTGGTAGTTTTTGGCTATCAGACTAATTGTCCGTTTTAAAATCACAGGGTGTTGCTATGTTATGATATCCTATATACAATTTTCAAATTTCTTTAAAAAACAATAAAACATATCACATCACTTACAAACCTCATCGTCCTCACACTCAAATTGTAATCACACCTAAAACCATAATCTCGTCCAGGCAGTAGTATTTTTTTGTATAGCTTAATTTTCACAATTAGTAAAGCTTAGTGTTGCGAAAGTACGGTAGTATTTAATTTGTCAAGAACCAAGGTTAAATGGTTTGTTTTTCCTTAACGTTACAATTAAAATATTCTTAAGAGGATCAATATATGAAATTGCATGTGAAACAACTAGAGAGGCATCTTGCTCTAAAGCTTGTTTTTTTTTTTTTTTTTTTTGATAACCATGCTCTAAAGCTTGTTGTAAGATGAAATCATAAAGATGGCATAGCCTTTTAATCAAAATAAAGATATATGGTAATAAATGTCAGAACTCCAAATATAATCCATTACCACAAGATATATCCTTATTTGAGAAGAAACGAGAAACTCACTGACACTGACATACAAGTTCGACAATATCTATAAGAGATGTAGAAGTACACTTGAAGTGAGTCTGCAACATGCAGATGACTTTATCAAAAGAGAAAAAGAAAAAACAAATGCTGATGACGATGGTTGATGAGTGTGACAGAAAAAGCGAGCTTGTGAATAAAATGGTAGATGAGACTCAAATAAAATTAAGAGACAACTAAAATGAAGGTGTGAACAATTTCATTGTATATAGAACAAATGATATAAACTGTTACGGGTTCCCTGCAACAAATCTGAAATTTGGCATTTGTATTTGTTTCCTTGTTTTCCTCGGTCGGCAGAAAAAAACTTAAGAAATAATGAATGATACAACAAAAGTTATCTAACAACTGTTATAATTTTCGTCATATTCATCAATGATTTGAGCTTTGTCATCATTTTCTTGACGGTAGAAAGAGATTCACAGTTTTTACAAACAAAACAAAAAGAAAGAGATTCACAGACATAACATTATTTTACCTAGTTTCTTGAATACAAAATCAACTGAATAACAACACTATCATAGATTTTATATAAATTTCATGAAAACAAGGTTAATTAAGATTGACATACGACACAACCATTGTAGCCAATATTACAGTGGCCTTGTTTTTATTTCTGCTAAATACTCTTTCTATTTTTTATTAATCCAATTCTAGAAGAAGAAAAAAATTTGTTTGTTGAAAAAAAAAATTATTTCAAAAATATACATTTTAGAGTTTTTATGTATTTTTATTAGTTATTGATGATAAATTGTAAACTTAAAAAAAAGTAACTGAATAGAATTATAAAAAAATTGTTAATTACAAAAACTGATGTATTTATAGTAAACTTTTAATATGTAAAAATGTGTAAAATATGACTAGTTAGGAACAAATGGAGTATTAAACTAATTAAAGGCGCTTGGAAAAATAATGCTCTTAAAAGAATGAAAAATTAATTAAAGTGACAAAGAAGGCGTTTTCATAGTCATATACTGAAGAGTGATGTACAAGTTACCAAGGAATCAAGGATCCAGCTCGTTCACAGCATCTCCAACTACAAAACAAAGATTTAAAAGGTGCCAATAAGGGATCTAATTAATAGTTACATAAACAGAAACGCTTTTAAATCAAATCTCAAGACACTTGTACGGCATTAAACAATAGATGTTACACGGGTTTAAAAGATGAGCACAAAATTGACATACTACTTTCAGGGTCTCTTGACACGAACCAAAACCGCCCATGCCAGAAGTTGAGTGTAAAGAGTCTTTGAACCTAGCGTAAATTCTGTAGAAACAAAACACTCACAACAAGACTCACCGTTTCATAGAGCTGATCTCGCAACCTCAAGTATTTAAACTCAATATGGGGTGTCTATCTTTAGTTCATAGTAGTAAGTCACATACAAGATGAGAGTCCCACTACTAGAATTCTTGAGATTCTTTGTACTCATTCTTTCTCTTAGTGGTGCTTTAATCGCTGCAGATGGAACGGTGAGAGAAAACTTTAATAGGTATGAGAGTGATACTTATGGTTACGCACCTCCAACACCAATTTATGGTGCTCCACCAAGCTACCCACCACCAACTTATAGTCCTCCAATCATACCACCACCGGTGCATAAACCTCCAACACCAATTTATAGTCCACCTATCCAACCACCACCAGTTCATAAGCCTCCGACACCAACTTATAGTCCTCCTATCAAGCGTCGACCGGTGCACAAGCACCCAAAACCATGTCCCCCTACCAAACCACCACCGGTGCATAAGCCCCCTAGACCAATTTATAGTCCCCCTATCAAGCCTCCACCGGTGCATAAGCCCCCTAGACCAATTTATAGACCCCCTATCAAGCCTCCACCGGTGTATAAGCCCCCTACACCATCTTATAGTCCTCCTATTAAGCCTCCACCGGTGTATAAGCCCCCTACACCAACTTATAGTCCTCCTATTAAGCCTCCACCCGTGCAGAAGCCTCCAAAACCAACATACAGTCCTCCTATCATACCACCACCAGTGTACAAGCCTCCGACACCGACTTACAGTCCTCCTGTCAAACCACCACCAGTGTACAAGCCTCCGACACCGACTTACAGTCCTCCTATCATGCCACCACCGGTGTACAAGCCTCCGACACCATCTTACAGTCCCCCTATCATGCCACCACCGGTGTACAAGCCTCCCACACCATCTTACAGTCCTCCTATCATGCCTCCACCGGTGTATAAGCCTCCGACACCATCTTACAGTCCTCCTATCATGCCTCCACCGGTGTATAAGCCTCCCACACCATCTTACAGTCCCCCTATCATGCCTCCACCGGTGTATAAGCCTCCCACACCATCTTACAGTCCTCCTATCATGCCTCCACCGGTGTATAAGCCTCCCACACCATCTTACAGTCCTCCTATCATGCCTCCACCGGTGTATAAGCCTCCGACACCATCTTACAGTCCCCCTATCATGCCTCCACCGGTGTATAAGCCTCCCACACCAACTTACAGTCCCCCTATCAAGCCTCCACCGGTGCAGAAGCCCCCGACACCAATTTACGGTCCCCCTATCAAGCCACCTCCAGTGCATAAGCCTCCAACACCAATTTACAGTCCTCCTATCAAACCACCACCAGTGCATAAGCCTCCAACACCAATTTACAGTCCTCCTATCAAGCCACCACCAGTACAGAAGCCCCCGACACCAACTTACAGCCCTCCAGTAAAGCCACCACCAGTACATAAGCCTCCGACACCAATTTACAGTCCTCCTATTAAGCCACCTCCAGTGCAGAAGCCTCCAACACCAACTTATAGTCCACCTGTAAAGCCACCACCAGCACCATGTCCTCCTGTACAACCACCACCAGTACAATTGCCTCCATCACCTCCACAAGCTGGATATGGTACTCCTCCTCCATCTGGATATCGTTTGCAACCAATAGACCTAAAAAACTAGGATAACAAAATACAATATATATATATATATATATATATATATATATATATATATTTTCTCAAGGATTGCCAAGTAGGCTTTCCCGCACAAGAAAAGTGTATGTTAAAACTACGTATGATGTTGCATATTATGTGGCATAATAAATAAAGTTTTATGAATGGTTGTTAATATTCATTATGATTATATGTTAATTACAATCGAGCTCTTTGTGGATATTTTAAGACTGTAACCCACACTTTGATTTTTACAACTTACTTAGATATCTATGTCACCTAAATCTCAAAGAAAATTAAAGTATATATGTGTATCATAATCAGGAGTAAGTTACCAAATTTTCTTAATATATTTTGTATTGAAAGTTAAGATTTGAATGCCATGAGCATAATTTTTGCGACTTGAATACTGATCAACTGCTTTGATATTCAAATTGGATGTAACAATACTCTATTAAGATCATAAATTAGACTCAGCAACCACCAACCACTTGGCTCCTCTCTCAAATACAGTTACTACCAATGCTACATGAAAAACATGTTTATAGCAACACACTATATAATAAATATTTTTTCAAGGATTATTTGAAGAGTAAACAAATCGCTCTTCGATTCTTTCATGTATAGAATCCATAAAAAGTAATACAGTTTTTAAATTTTGTTGTGTTGGGGATGAAAACACAACGGATATAAAATAATGAGATAAAATTTAAAGAGGAAAAAAACATTTGGTTAACCAAAATATACCGGAAAGAACAATAATTTTTCTTGAGCTGTTAAATAAATAAAAATACGGAACTCGGATGCAAACCAAACCTTAATAATTTTTTTTTTTTTTTGGTGAATCCTAATGTTAGAACATGGAAAAGTAAGTTATACCGAGATAAAAAAAAATTGATGAGTCACTGCTATAGTAAAAGAAATGATAATTTTTCCTGGTTGCATATATTTTAGGTTGTTGAGATTGTTGTAAGTTAGAGATCGTGTCTCCAACATTTTCAGCATTTTCAAATACTAAAGTGGAATAACACTAACAAAAATCATTCAAGAATCCATATGGATGAAAAGGTTGTTTGAAGAAATCGGGTTGAACAATTGAGTAGTGTTTGTTATTGTGATTGCCAAAATGTTATTTGTTTCTCCAAGAACAAAGAACAAGATGACTAATTAAACATATAGACATTAGGATTTATATAATCCGAATATGTTGGCAAAAAGATATGTATATGTAAAAGAAAATAGATGTACAGATCTATGTCTCGATATATGTTTCTATTTGTATATACTTGCATCCAGTATAGTGTGAAAACAGATATATGGCTCGATAATAGATTTTTCTAATGATTAGAGTTAGAGAATGATTTGAATATGAAAATTAACGTGATAGTTGCTACAAAGAGATATATGAGAACCAATAATAAAATTTAAATTTGAAATTAACATGAATATTTTCTTTTACCATCCTACCATCCACAACTGCAAATATCACAAAATATATTATTGATTAAAAACAATTCCAAACGATACAAAATAGTTCCCGTAATTACTGTCAAACGCCAATATGGATGGTAAAGAAAAAAACCAATCAAACGCCAATATATTCAAGGGCGGACCTATGTAGTAAAGAGAGGGTGCAATTGCCTCCTTTAAAATTATAAATTTTTGTTTTGATTATAGATTAAGTCTTCGGCATACTTTGTAGTGTTTGACACCCTCTTATTATCGGCTCTTCGATTAAATGAATCCATTGCATCAATTCTTTTTTTTTTTTTTGAAATTTTAAATTTATTACTCAACAAAAAGTGTTTATGTACAAAGAAGGATGAATTAAACAAAAAAAAAAATTAAAAGGTTCTTTAACTTATCACTGTGAACTAATTTCGATCCAATGACGTATGAGACTTTCTAGCTTATGCAAGAACCATCTAAACTTGGCGACAAGGGTGTGGAAAAACTCCAAGCTACAGCACAGCCTGCATATAAAGATGTAGATGAGGGTGCTGTAGGAGTAGAAAATGAGAACAATTCAGAAACTTCAGAACCTTGGAGAGAGGTCTCGCCAAGGAAACAATCAAACCATGTTGGACAGTTACCTATTCAGCAACAAATTTGCGTCTCGCCTTCAAGGTTTAGTGTTCTAGAGAATGCAGAAAATTCAGAACCACTGGTTGACTCGCAGTTTGGAAAACCAAAAGGCAAAAACAAAGATGAGGGTCTAAAGGCCCAGAGGCGCAATGTGCAAAGAACAACAAGGTCGGTCTATAAGTCAACTCAAAACAATTCAGGGGGAGCGAAAAAATCATCTCCGGGAGGGAAGAAGAGACACAAATAATTGTTTATGTGTAGTTTTTTCTGGAATGTTCGTGGTCTAAATAAAACGTCAAAACATTCAGTAATAAGGAGTTGGATTCAGAGTAATGATTTTCAGTTTGGTGGTCTTATTGAGACAAAAACTAAAGGAATGCCCGGTTGATAGGATAGGCTCTTCGATTCTCCGTGACTGGAATATCCTATCAAACTATGAGTTCAGCCCGCTAGGGCGTATTTGGGTAGTATGGAAGCCTGGTGTTTGCTTAACACCTTTCTTCAAAAGCACACAAATGATCACTTGTTCAGTAAAATTAGAAGGTAGTGGCGAGGATTTCTTTTGCTCGTTTATCTATGCTTTAAACACCGTGGAGGAGCGTAAGGAGTTGTGGACAGACATGGTAAATCACAAAAAATCAGCGGCTTCAAACAACAAGGCGTGGATATGTATGGGAGACTTTAATGAGGTCTTAGCTACTTCAGAGCACTCGAGTTCAGACAATGTTTCCCATTTCTGGCCGGGAATGAGAGATTTTCAAGAATTAGTCCAGGGCTGCGAGATAGATGATTTGGCTGGACATGGTCCTACCTTCACATGGAGTAACAAGCAGCCAGAAGGGATGGTTTCAAAAAAACTTGATAGAGTTCTTAAAAATAGCACTTGGGACAATCTTTATCCTCAGTCCTATTATGTTTTCGAGGCTGGGGGTTGCTCGGATCATCTTCGCTGCAGGATACATCTACATGATAAGCTGGTAACAAAGCTGAAACCGTTCAAGTTTAATAATGCATTGAGAATGCTAGAGGAGTTCCAGCCTCTGGTTCAAAAATTCTGGAGTGAGACGGAGGCCATTTATTTATCAACGTCATCATTATTTCGCTTCTCAAAAAAGCTAAAGGACTTGAAACCGTTGCTTAGGAAGTTGTCAAAGGAAAAACTGAGTGATATCTCAAAGAATGCAAAGGAATCTTATACCACTTTGTGTCAAAAGCAAGAGCAAAATTTACAATGTCCAACGAGAGTAAGATGCAAGAGGAGAATGAGGCATATAGGATTTGGGACAAATGGTCGAACCTCGAAGAGTGTTTCTTAAAGCAACGATCCAAGCTACATTGGTTGAAAGTGGGCGATCGAAACAATAAGGCTTTCCATAGAGGTGTGGCTGCAAGGAAAAAACAAAACACCATTCGAGAAATTAAAAAGAGAGATGGAAGAGTTGTTGATACAGTTGAAGAAATCAAAGAAGAAGCAGAGGGTTATTTTAAAGAATTTCTTCAGCATGTTCCGTTGGACTATGAGGGTATATCTGTGGATGATTTGAAAGATTTGTTGCCTATTAGATGTTCTGATGAGGAAAATTCACTACTAATCTCAGAGGTGACGAAAGAAGAGATTCAAAAGGTCCTTTTCTCTATGCCGAGTAATAAATCTCCAGGTCCGGATGGGTTTAATGCTGAATTTTACAAGGAGGTATGGCCTATAATTAAAGCAGATTTCATAAATGCTGTCCAATCTTTTTTTATAAAGGGGTTTCTTCCAAAAGGAATAAACTTAACAATATTAGCTCTTATTCCGAAGACGCAAACAGCCATGGAAATGAAAGATTACCGTCCAATCTCATGCTGCAATGTGATCTACAAGGTTATCTCGAAAATAATTGCTAATCGGCTGAAAGGTACTCTTCCTCGTTTAATCTCGATGAATCAATCGGCTTTTGTGAAGGACAGGTTGTTAATAGGGAATTTATTGCTGGCAACGGAACTGGTCAAAGATTATCATAAGGACTCGGTATCTTCTAGGTGTGCTTTAAAGATAGATATCTCAAAAGCTTTTGATTCAGTTCAGTGGTCCTTTATGTTGAACACTCTCAAGGCTCTAAACTTCTCGGAAAAATTTATACATTGGATCAGTTTGTGTATAACGACAGCATCTTTTTCGGTCCAAGTGAATGGTGAGCTGGTAGGATTTTTCCAGAGCAATAGAGGGTTGCGCCAAGGTTGTGCACTATCTCCATACTTATTTGTCATAGCAATGAATGTCCTATCAAAGCTACTAGACAAATCAGCAAGTGCAAGTAACACGGGGTACCATCCAAAGTGTAGGAATGTTGGATTAACCCACCTAAGTTTTGCTGATGATATCTTAGTTTTTTCGGATAGAAAAATCAGATCAATTGAAGGTATTGTTGGAATTTTTGAGAGGTTTGCAAAAATATCGGGGCTGAAGATTAGCATTGAGAAATCAACTAGCTACCTAGCGGGAGTCACACCAGCTGTGAGAGATGAAATAAATCTGAAATTCTCCTTCTCGATGGGAACACTCCCGGTAAGATACTTGGGACTTCCATTGCTTACTAGGAAAATGACATCCACGGACTACCAACCGCTCTTAGACATTCTTCGAGCCAGAATTACCTCATGGATAACAAGGTTTTTATCTATAGCAGGAAGGCTCCAACTTATCACATCAGTCCTAATGAGTATCTCGAACTTCTGGCTATCAGCTTTCAGATTACCAAAGGCGTGTTTAAAGGAGATAGAAAAACTTTGCTCTGCTTTTCTATGGTCTGGCCCAAGTTTAAATTCGAAAAAAACAAAAATTTCGTGGGACGATGTGTGTAAACGGAAAGAGGAAGGAGGACTAGGCCTAAGACCATTGGTAGAGGTAAACAATGTTTTCTGTTTAAAGCTCATCTGGAGGATCGTTTCTTCTCAATCATCACTTTGGGCGAATTGGATAAAAATATATTTGATTCGAAAGGATTCATTCTGGTCTATAAAACAAACAACCACTATGGGTTCTTGGATGTGGAGAAAAATTCTGAAAACTCGATCTTTGGCAAGGGAATTTCATAAAGTGCAGGTTTGTAATGGAGAATCAGCGTCTTTTTGGTTTGACATCTGGTCAGAACAGGGCTGTCTCTATGATAAGTTGGGATCAAGAGGAGTAGTCGACCTAGGAATTCCTTTGTCAGCAACAGTTGCCACAGCATGGACAGTGCATAGAAGGAGGAGACACAGAACTGATATTCTGTGCCAAATCGAAACTGATTTAGAAAACCAAAGGCGGCAGGCATCTTTGACAGAACCGGACATACCGCTATGGCGAAGTGACATTGAAAAATTCAAGGTGGATTTCAATGCAAAGAAAACATGGCTGCAAATCCGATCAGGCAATACCGAGCATAGCTGGCCTAAAGGGATATGGTTTAAACATTCTACTCCAAAATACTCGCTCTTCACTTGGCTAACGAATCATAACCGCTTAGCTACAGGTGAGAGAATGTCATTATGGAATGTTGGTGCGAATACCTCTTGTGTTTTTTTGTAGGAACCCGATGGAGTCAAGGGATCACTTATTTTTCACATGCGGTACTCAGCAAAAATCTGGGCTTTCTCTACAAGAGGAATACTGAAGTCTCAGTTCACTACGGCTTGGGATAAAGTTTTAGCAATCATTTCCGGAACCAGCCATGGGGACAGCCTCGACAGATTGTCATTGTTCCTCTTTCGATATGCGCTTCAAGCAACAATTCATATCCTCTGGAGAGAAAGGAATGCGAGAAGACATGGAGAAGTTCCAAATACCATTTTGACTATCCAAAAAATGATAGACAAACAGATCCATAACAGATGTACCACACTTGAAGACCCTGAATTAAAGGGCGTTTTACAGCTATGGTTCTCAGCAAGACGATTCTCAGCTTCTCAATAGTGGTATGTACTCTTTTTCCCACAATCGATTTTTGTCCCAAATGGGTTTTCTCGATTGGGGGTTTTAATGAGGCATCCACTTATTGACCATCAACATATGAGCTCAATTTATTCTCAGATTTTTTAGTTATATTCAGTCTACAGTTCAATAAACCGTTCACACTTGATGTAAAAAGGTTTTTTTTGAATTTAATTTTTACATATTTTCAAAAAAAAAAAAAAAGAACGTATAACATAGAGAGGTAATCATTTTCCGTATAGCATTCTCAATATAGCGGACTAGCTGTTCCGAAGTGATCCAACCATGGTTATGTCACCTTGAGTTTCTCTCACGCTATATGTGGTAGATAAAAACTTGGAGGCATAGACGTGTTACGATGAAATCAAGACTGTTGTAATTGGAAGACAAAAGATGAGTAATTCTATCACACCAGTCAGGGGTTGTATTTGAGCAAAGCAAACCTCCACCAAGTGAAAGCCAAGTTGTATAAGTGTAAGGACACATGAAGAAAATGGGATCCTAAGTTTCATCATGCTCCCCACAAACAACACAACATTGATTTCCTCCCCAAGCTCTCATATGGACCCAGTGGCAAGACAATCCTTCAAAACTAACCAAGTGATAAAGGAGCAACGTGGAACCCCTTGTGAAACCATACAAGGTGACTTCACCCAACATTATCACGAGAACACCGAATTTTGATCCCAAGTCATTGAAGCCGAAAAAGAATCACGATGGACTCCTTCATAGTGCTTCCATTTGAACACGTCTCTACCTGCATCTGCGTCTGAAACAGGAGTAGAGAGTATAGCATCAATCAGCAAGGAGAAGTGGCGCCTATGACGGCTGTGGATCTTCCAACCCGACGACAATGTAGCATCAGCAACTAGGGCATGGCGAGGAATACCCAGATTTCACATGCCAGATTCTCCATTGCAACAATTCTTTCTCTTTACTTTTTCAAGATAATATTTTTATTATCTTAATTCACATTTTTTTCATCTAGTTTACATATCATCTTCTGTGGAATATATCTTATTATTTTTATCATATGTTTCTTTAATAATTATTAATTTCCATTACAAAACACTTTTTCTATGGGTTAAGATAATTGACAATTTTTAAAGTTAACAAAAGTACTTTCATATAAACCCCATATCTAGTCAAACAATGGTTTCTCAGCTTTTCGTAATGAAAGGTAACAGTAGCGGATTCATGTCCGAACTAAAACATGCGTTCTAGCGGCCATCGTATACACACTCGGGCAAATATTGAGTTTCCACAAAACCGGCCTCATCAGTTTCAACAACATGTCCCAATGATCTAGCAATGAAGTTCACCATTTGGATAGAAATGAACTTGAGCGGGATGTCACGGATTTGAACCCAGAAGTCAATCGTCGTAGGACTGAGATCGGAGATGTTATAGGAGTCCATGGCTCCATAGCAACCATCCATTCACAGAAACTCCAAGGACCAGATGCAGTACCAATTGGAGGGCTTCATTAGAGGGGAAGAGAAATCGGGCTCTGCCATGATCAACCACTCGACCAGTGATCACATTGTCGAGTCCAGAAGCTGAGGGAAGAAACGAGTTAGCGCACGGAGATTCTGTCTTCTCGGGTTTGTAGGGTGGATCAAGAGGCTGATATGAGACGCACATGTTGCTTCGTAACAGAGGTCCACTGGAACCGAAAAAACATTGGCGTTGTTATCCATCGTAACCGATGCTCTGTTTTGGAGGGGAGGTTGAGAAAAGGTGAGATACATGATTTTTTGTGTGTGAGAGATCGATGGAGTTTATGGGATCCCGTAGACCAAAGATTTAAAGAGGTGAGTGATATCCACATATTTTACATGTTTCACGCATTCATTTTTATCACTTTTTATCCCATTTCGCATCATTTTAGAAGAATAAATATGCATTTGGGTTTCGTTTTGCATAGTTTCTCATTTGAAAGTCATAGGTTGCATATGTCACATTTTGCATAGTTTTGTGTCTATTTAGGTGACTTGGAGACTTGAAGCTTGGATGAGGGATCAAATGGGTGTAAAGGAAAAAAGGAGAAGCTTTGATGATGAACCAAAATGTCTAACGGCAAGCTCCAACGGCATGAAGACGTCGAGAAGTACCAGCGGTGATGTGCAACGGGAAGACATAGCCGCTGCACAGGTGACAAAAGGTCCCTGGTACTTTGTGGAGGAACTGCAGCAGGCTCATGACCTCGTGAGGCTCCATCAGGATGATCCATTGGGAAGACGACATCGTGATGGTGCAGCGGTCTGGTGCTGCGGTTTCGTCACACCGTTGGCAAGATGAAGAAGCAAACCTGGGACTTTAGTGAAGAGTTGTAGCGGAGTGAAGTCGTCGATGGAGTGCAGCGGTTGAAGCTAGCGGGATCATGTTGCCGATGGCCACCAGCAGGGTCTTGCAGCGGTTTTACCACACCGTTGAGACCTGTTTCAATGCCTACCCGAATTATTTTTACTCCTTCCCTATAAATACTTGTTTTAACTCTTATAAACCCTAAGTTTTTTTTTTTTTTTTGAGAGTTGGTTTGATATTCAAATTCTCTTATGGTTGATTTGGATTTATTTTCATCATATATGTCACTGTATTGAAAGATTTCTTCATTTATATCTTTGTATGTCCATCTTTTATCTTTTCCTTTTCTCTATTCTTCATTTAGGTTGTTAGTCTTTTTGTTGGATCATGGGTGATGCTAGATTATGATGAATTGATGATTAGATGTTGATTGTTTAGGTTGATTATTGCTAGAGCTTTCATTTAGATTGATCATAATGGTAGATTAGTCAAGGAATTGATAATTTAGACTTAGAAATTTCACGCCCGGAAGGTATTCGATGAAATGCTTGAATAAACTTTTTATGAGTTTTACATACCTAGTGAACAGAAGTTGATGATTAGGGTGTTTAGTGAACTTATTAGAATTGATTATTTGTTAATTCATCTTCATGATAGTTACTCTCATGGTCCAATGCTTTCACTTTGTTTTCTTTTTTCCATTTCATTTATTTTCATTTCTTTTCTTTTTCTAAATCCAAATCTCTATTTGCTTTAACTTAGTTTAGAATCTCGCATTTCTAGTGTGTGATCCTTAGACTCCGTTGATCGATACCCTTTGTACTACAACGTACATAGGGTTTATTTGATAGACCCGGTATAAAAACCTAATTATCAGTGAGAGTGGATTGAGGGAGGGAAGTTACAGGGAGTTGAAATTGGAGTGGTTTCTGGGAAGTTGTAATGGAGGTTATGTGTAGTGTATGAACCGGTGCAAAAGTTATACCATGGTGGTTTTCAAATTGAGATAAGATACCAAATTGGTAAATGAAACAGGTAGACAGAAGCGGACCCACTGAAGACTGAGGGGATTCACTTGACTCCGGTTAAATATACAAATACATTTTAGTCCATGTAGTACATAAAAATACTAGCAGCATAATTGGTCAAATACCCATTAGTTGACACCCCTTTTATCAAGTTCGAGCCCCATCTTAAGGCTGAAATGTTGTTTTTCCTTTTCATTTATTTATATTTTTGCCTTATTCTTTTAAAAATTACAATCAATTATAAATAAATATAAATTTTCTTATTTTTTCCTTGTAATACAATTTAAAACAATTTTAGAAATTTATTTTTGACCCCGGTAAAAATATTTCCTGGGTCCGCCACTGCCGGTAGACAATATTTAAACGTTGAAACCAGACATGCACTCAACATACGAGAGAATTAACGATTACAGCGAGTCAAAATAGAGGAAGAAGAAGAAGAAGAACGATGAAGAATTCGATAGTATTTTCAAAAGTTAATATATATATATATGATTCTAGTAAAATATATATTTGGGTTTGCCACTAAATGTATCTATGGATGGTAAAGAAGAAACCAATCAACACCCAACTACCTAAGTATGGACAAGCTCCGGAGGGAGCCAGAGGTTCTCCTTCTTTTGTGTTAAATGAACACGTGAGAGTCACTTGGTGGTCTGTTGTATATTGTTGCAGCGACAAAGGGTATTTTCGTCTTTGACTATCTCTACAGCTCATCTCTCCGGTATGATATAAACCGAGAGATAGTGAGTTTTACATTTGAGATATTTGAGATTGTGTGAGCTGCCATTGTGCAACTTGGTATAACCTCAGTTGAGACTTATGTGCCAAAAATTAGCACTAAACTCATGACCATGTCTTCTTCTAATCTTTTAATGTTCCAACTCTTTTGCCTTTTTGCATTCCAATTCCATCGACCCAACTCAGATGTTTTGGAGTTGACAGAGACGGTATTTGTTAAAATAAAGACAAGTCTTAAAAAGATTTCATATTAAATTTTGGCTTCATAAAAGGACACACATCAACCATTTTCATACACTAAAATCACACACAAACTTCATGTTACATGTCTCTAAACATTTATCATAAATATATTATATTACATGAAACACATTAAAGATTGAAACGGTGCGTCTTATGGGATACCGATAATAGGAAGGAAAGGAAGGTAATAACTGGTCGGAGCAAGCCCCCACTCCGGAGGAACAGGCAAATCAACGGTCTTGGATGAACCAAAAGATCCGAGGCTTCTTGGGCATGATTTCAAGAAGATCAACTTTGAAGAGAGACCATATTTGTCACCACCTAGGTTAACAATCTCCGACTTAACATTCTTTTTTGAAGCATAAAGTTGCTTGAAGCCGCCTTTGAGTTCAGCTTCACAGTTCGATTTGATCCCTGAGGGAAGTTCCGACATGAACTCGCCTTTCTTGTCTGTTGTTACGGTGAATCTTGTGTTTGTGTGGCTACAGCTAACACCGAGCGTGATTCCTAAAACAAAGATATAATTAAAGTCTTGGCACAATTGTATAAGTTGATAAGTGTTAATTATTACAATGTCTAGTCATAAGATTTTGGTATTGACTATTGAACTCACCTGAGTAATCGTAATCATTAGGGCAGTCAAAACAAGAGACTTTTCCTTCGACGAGCGAGGCCGAGACTACGAGGCAAGATGAGAAAGCTAAAGTAGTGAAAAGGAACAAAGCTAAAAAATTTGACTGCAAAGCCATTGGAGAATGTATAGATTAAGATCACTTGAGGAAGACATTATGATGAAGATGTGTATATATAAGTAAATATAGATATTTTAACGATACAAGGGCAATCACAAGTTTCACAATTCCTACATTACTGCATGGGTCCCAAATACGGAGCATGGTAGTTGGCTTGGCGTTAAATGAATGTGTATCTAAATCTTATCTCCATGCAATTTAATTTAATAGTATAACTTTTCGGTATATGGGAATATATGAAATTTCTAGTCAATTAAGTTAGGAAAATTTGACGTAAAATTAACTTTATTGGTTGGTAGTATTAGTTGTACAAGGGATGTAAAGATTAATCAGTTGGCAAGCGATGTTATGTTCCGACCTGTAAATATCAGTTTTCCAAAAATGCAAATTTAATTCTATGTAAAATTGTAAATAATTCACTGTCTAGTGTATAAGTTGTTAGGATTTAGGCATTTAGCTTAGTGATATATTTTATGGCTGACTTACAACAAAAAAAAAAAAATTATTATCCAAGTACATGTTTATTTTTGGTTTTTGAACATCCAAACCCTTTTTATAAACATCTAAAGACGCTTTTGTTACAACTTTAGCACTTATACTAATAAAATACAATATATTACAAATTGTATCAGGATCGCAATAATAAGGACTTTCAAACTTCTTTTTGTTTGTGGAATGAGAAAATACATACATGATACAACCTTATATTTCTTACAATATATATTTCCTTTTTTGTTTTTTGCTAACCAAGAATTCCTTTGGCTTGATTTATATATTTAAAATCTGGTTTGCTAACCATGAGTAAGCCGTAATCTCTGATTTTTACAATATATATTTCCTAAGATGCTAGAACTGACTTCCTAAGAGCAGCGTGGCTACCAATTTCACCATAGGCTATAGCAGCAACTTGTTCAAAATAATACTAACAAGTTTTTTAACCAATCGTCGAGATTAATATTTTAAATTTTGAATATTCATTATTTTAATGAAACGTCAACCGTTTTTAACATGAGAAGTTTATAGTTTATTTTTCGTTTGAAAAATCAATGATTCAAAGTCTGATTCCTTTGACCTAAATAATTTTATGTTACAGAAATTTATTATTATTTGTCTTTTTGTAGTTTTAAATAATGCTAAGTGAAACAATAAAAACATAAAATTTTCTTAACTTTCTTACAATTAACTATCTTAGGGTACAATACAGAATATCAGATAGTATTTAATGAAAATTTTGTTTACAAAAAATCAAATACTAGAAAAACTATTAACTTCTTTCATGAAAAATAAATAAATAAATAAATATATAATATAATAGAGTAAAACTTTTAAAAAATATTTTGCGTATGAAGAAAACAACATTTATTGTGGAAAAGGAAAATCTCAAACTGAAAAAGTATATATTTGTGAAAAGAATTAAAAAAACAAAAAAATAACCGAGGAGTCTGCAAAATAGTCAACATGATTTTAATAGGGCTAATAAATTGTAGGGCTCGTTCTATCGTACAAAAAATAACCGAGAAGTATTACACTATTTTTATGCAATTGTCATTTCATCGTCGGTGGCTCTTTTTATAGCTCTCTCTTTTATCGCGCTATGGACAAACAAAAGTTGCAAAAATATCTGATTTCATCATGAGTGTTGGAACCAAAGTATTACAGTCGCTATACCATTAATTTGGGATTTAACAGTTCTGATAGTTAATGTTAAGGGATGACGAAATTAATTCGGATCATATTTGTCTTAACTTTGAGTAGGACCCGTCCCCAACCTGTTTTAATAAAATATAACGCTAAACTCATTAAACTCGCAATTCGCAACATCATTGGTTTGAACAAAGCTAGTAGAGTTCAAACCTTTAATTTCGTCCATTTCTTCATTTCATTCTCTTGTTTCGGTTTGTTTTCCGGTAAAAATCTTATCGGAATCAACAAAAAGATACATATAAAAAGCAAGCATATCGCAAAAGAAAAGTCTTAGCCCATCAATGGCTCAAGTCCTATCTCCACCATTCACTATCCCCGGCCCGACGCCGCTACAATTCATGGCGGCTATTCTCGGTCGAATCGTGGCTAAAGACACAAAGAAAAGATCAGTCGAGAGAGCCCGAAGAGTCTACGGACCCCACAAGGCTCCATTCTCATGGAAAAGTATGAACTAGGTAAGCTTCTTGGCCACGGAAGCTTTGCTAATGTCTATTTAGCCCGGAACATAAATTCCAGCGAGAATGTCGCCATTAAAGTCATTGAAAAGGAGAAGATCGTGAAGAGTGGAATGGCCGGTCATATAAAACGGGAGATCTCGATCCTCCGCCGTGTCCGCCACCCTTACATTGTCCACCTTCTTGAGGTCATGGCTACGAAGACAAAGATTTACGTTGTGATGAGTATGTGCGAGGTGGAGAGCTTTACAATACGGTGGCTAAAGGCCAGCTTCGAGAAGGAACCGCCCGGAGATATTTTCAGCAATTGATCTCCTCCGTTGCTTTTTGCCACAGCCGTGGAGTTTACCACCGTGATCTCAAGCTTGAGAATCTGCTTTTGGACGCTGAAGGGAACGTTAAAGTCTCTGACTTTGGCCTCAGCGTTGTCTCGGAGCAGCTCAAGCTAGACGGAATATGCCAAACGTTTTGTGGGACGCCGGCTTATTTAGCGCCGGAGGTTTTGACAAGGAGGGGCTATGATGCTGCTAAAGCTGATGTTTGGTCTTGTGGAGTGATCTTGTTTGTGTTGATGGCTGGTTATCTTCCGTTTGATGACAAGAACATAATGGTTATGTATAAGAAGATATACAAAGGCCAGTTTCGTTGTCCTAAATGGTTTTCACCTGAGCTTACAAGGCTTATGACCCGGCTTCTAGACACGAATCCGGAAACCTGAATCACAATACCGGAGATCATGAAGCATATATGGTTCAAGAAAGGGTTTAAAGATGTCAAATTCTATATTGAAAACGATAAGTTATGTAGAGAGGATGATGACAATGATGAAGACAATTCATCGTCATTGTCATCAGGCCGATCATCGACTGCTTCAGAAGTAGACGCAGATTTTGATATTAAAAGAGTTGTTCAATGCCAAGACCCGCAAGTCTAAACGCATTTGACACCATATCGTTATCTTCGAGTTTCGATCTTTCAGGTTTGTTTGAAGGAGGACAAGGCGCAAGGTTTGTATCTGGTGCTCCTGTGACAAAGATCATATCGAAATTGGAAGATATTGCGAAACTTGTGAGCTTTACAGTAAGGAAAAAGGATTGGAGACTGAGGCTAGAAGGTTGTAGAGAAGGTGCTAAAGGACCTTTGACTATTATGGTTGAGATCTTTGAGCTGACACCATCTCTTGTGGTGGTTGAGGTGAAGAAGAAAGGAGGAAATATAGAAGAGTATGAAGAGTTTTGCAATAAAAAACTTAGACCACAGCTGGAGAAACTGTTTCATTACCAAGCAGATGAAGTTGAAGAAGCAATGTGTTTGCCACCTGAAGTTGAATTGAGACGAAGTTAAAAACAAGGAAGGCATTATGATAGAAGGATTATTAACATTCTTTGTTACTATAATATTTAATTTTAAATTAATTGTTCTGCGATATATGATGGTGTATATATATGAAAATGAGAGTTGTAATGGGAGTGATAGGAAGATCAGAGAAGAAAACAGGTTAAAAAAGAGTGAGATCTTGATACATGACAAGAGTTTGGTGTTTTGGTTTTTGTTATTTTGGTTTAATTATTTAATTTAATTAACATTTGGGAGTTTTCCATTTAACATTATGATTGGGTGTTTTGGTTTTTATGTTTAGGTTAAATCTAAGTTGTATCATGGCCTATATAAATATAGGTCTTAATGCAAATGAGAATTCAACCTCCAACAATTAACCTAATTTTCTAGAAAGAGACTTGGGTTAAAGGGAATGTTTTGCTTAAATTATCTCTTGTCTTTTACGAGTTCGAAGACGAAATCTTTGGCTTGTATCAGATCTAAGGCAGTTTTACGGTTTTTGCTGGCTATTATAAGGCTAATTTTTCGTTAATTGCTGATATTAATCTGGTGTACATGTAATCTCTAAAAAAGAGATAGAGCTTAATGAACATTCTTTCTCGGCCTTCCCTTATAAAACTGTTGTTCATTTTTATGCTTCATCAGAGAGACAATACGATAAACTGAAATGTGAAAACGTTACCTGTAGGCTTTTGCTGCCCTGTAGTCTTGGTGACCTTTACTAGTTGAAGCATCTGAATGGAAGCAGTTAGTTTGGAGAAACTTTGAACAGTTTATTGGATTTAGATAGATTGAAATATGAACATAGTATTTACTGGGTACAAAAGTTCTTCTTATTAGTTAAGTAGGTAACACACAGATATGGAAGTATAGCTACACATGTAAATCAGTTTGAGGGATTACGAGTTAAGTGTTCTAAGGCTAACAAATGAAACCGCGGTCTTCTTATGCCTATGATATTGTAATCGAGCTGAATCAAGATTCAACATTCCCAAGGGTTCAGATCTTGGGAAGCTTCAAAACCTTCAAGTTTTGGATTGGCAAGATGAACGAGCAACCAGTTCCCGCAAAAGAGATAGTGAAGATCAAAGACGAGTTAGCGTTATTTTCTTATTGTGTTTCTTTATCTCCAAGAGAACTTGAGATGCTTACTTCGGAATAGCGTATATGATCTCTGTGCAAATAAGAAGTCTTGACTATAGTTTCCCAAGATCTGAACCCTTGGAGCATTTTAGGGTTAGGGTTTAATTTACATGTTACATGTTTTACATGATATGATTTTTCAGTTTGCTTTGTTGTCTTTGAAATGTGCTTTGGTTTTTCAATTGTAAAGTTGTTACCATCACAATGATCTATAATACTTGAACTGTATTTTTCAAGGGTTTTTCTATGATTTGGTGAAGTCACGTTTCTACCTCTATTTCTTTTCAGGAGCGATTTTCTCTGTGTAATGTTGTTCTGTTTTATCGATTGCAAAGGAACATGTTTAGCTTTGGTATTACAGAATCAAGTTGATTGAAGAATCAGCTTGCTTTGTGCTTTTGTGCTTTGGTTTTGAACAGAACGTGTTTACTTGTTACATGTTTTACATGATATGATTTCAGTTTGTTTTGTTGTCTTTGAAATGATTTTAGTTTGTTTTTCAAATCAGTGTTGTTTGTGCTTTGGTTTTTCAATTGTAAATTTGTAACCATCACAATGATCTATAATACTTGAATGATCTCGTTTCTACCTCTATTTCTTTTCAGGAGCGATCATGAGCCATCGAAAGGGAAAGTGGTGGATGTCAACATTTTACATGATTTTGAGAATCTCTGGCTCGAACCAGAGTTTCCTTTTGAGCAACTTAAAGATAGGATTCAGAAAGGGCTTCAGAAGTTCAATCCTAATTATCACATCTTAGGAAACATCATTGTCTGTGGTGTTTCAAAAGTTTTGACCAAAGAGGGTATTCGGAGACTGAGGAAAACTCACTACAAGAAAACAGCCGGGATCAGATGGAAAAATCCGTTGGAAATCCGTCGGAATAGGCAAAATCTGTCGGAAATCAGTCGGTTTTTATCGTCTGAACTATGTCGCTGGAATTGAAAACTGCGTCAGAAATCCGTCTGTATTTCCGATGGATTTCCAACGGAAACCTAGTTTCTGGATATCCGTCGGAATCCGTCGGTTTCCCGTCGGTTTCCCATCGGAATATTTCCGACGAATTCCTAACAGAATTCTGATGTTTTTGAACCGACGGTTACCGACAAATTTTCGACGGAACCTAGTTTCTGGATATCCGTCGGAATCTGTCGGTTTCCCATCGGAATAGTTTCCGTCGGAATATTTCTGACGGATTCCTGACAGAATTCCGATGTTTTTGAACCGACGGTTACCGATAAATTTCCGACGGATCTTAAAACCGACGGATTACCGACGGCCAAGTTTTTTTTTTAATATGATAATTTGAAAAATCAATAAATATATTAATTTTAAGAAAATTAAATTAAAAAGAAATGAAAATTAAAATTGAATTGTATTGAAAATTAAAATTGAATATTATTGAAATTTTTTTATAATTCAAATAAAAAAACATAAAAATTGTTTCTAATCCGAAAATCAAACTAAACATCAGGTGGAGGTGGTCCCGGTCGAGGTGGTGGATATTGCGAAAAGAATTCATTCATCCGTCGGACCATCGCTTGTTGATCAGCTTCATATTTCGCCTTTTGCGCTTCTCCGGCCTCTTCAAGGCGTTGCATCTTCGCCTTCATCTCCTCCATTTCAGTGTGACTCTGTGCGAGCTCCGCCCTAAGATCGGCGGTAGGATCTCCGAAATAGCTTGAAGTAGCCGAGTAAGATGATGAATCGTCCGGAAGACCAAAGATCCGACCTTTGGTCTTCGGAGTACACGGCAGAAATGAAAAGTTGAATAAATATTTGAAATAAAATAAAAATTGATTAAAATTTTAAAATTTACTTACCTCGTAGACGAATTCGTTGATCTTCTCGATCGGAACTTCGTTGAGAGGCGGGGTTCCTTCAATGATTGGTTGAGTAAGAAGAAACTCTTGACCCATCTTCGTGACGTTGCCAACGATCTCCCGAGCTACACCATCTTGGATTTCATTGGTGTTCTTGTTGGTGTGTGCAACTTCGATCAATCTGAGGGCAGAAGGTTGGACACCATCTTTCCAAAACTACAAAATTAACAAATATAGTAAATATTTTGAATAGAAAATTGAATAAACAACATATTGATTAAACCAAAAACTTACAAGTTGTTTCGCCTTTGTGACCAAACTGGTTGCTCCTAGATTGTGTGTCGCCTTACCCTTTCCTTTGCGATCGCTGTTCCGGCATGCAGAGTGGGTTGTGTAGCACTCCAATACACTATCAACCCGTTCCATAGGGCTGGGTTCATAACCAACTCCCTTGGCACAAGATTCCTTGACCACAACTTCTTCCACTCGTTCAGCTTCCGTGAATACATTATTGCCGCTTTTTTGTGGAACTCCCTTCTAACCAAAGCGGTAATGTGACTCTCCCAAGTAAATTCTTGCTGAAAAAAATGAAAATTAAATTAAAATAAACTAATAAACTATTTAAATTCAAAGTAAACAATAAAGAAAATGAAAAACTTACCGCAAATTGCCGAAACCACATTTCCTGCTCTTCTAAGGGCATTTGGGTGTACGTCGGATACGGATGCTGAAGCAATCTATTAAGCATCCGGTTGATAGACTTGGAAATTTCATTTCCCGAATCTTTAAACCTTCAAAAAAAATTATTTTGTAGACTTTAAATAGTTTTTAAAAAAATATTAAATAAAATTTAATATTTTTAAATAGGAAAATCAAACTTACCATGTGTCTGTCCCAACACAATCTGGATGAAGACGAGTGAATCTCTCTCGTTCAGGTAAAGGAACGAAGTCCTCGACGCTCATTTGCGATGGTGCAGTAGAGGGTGGTGTCGATGCAACAGAGGGTGGTGTCGATGCAGCAGCGGGTGGTACAGGTGATGCGGTGTCCTGAATATGTTTGTTTTATAAAGTTTTGTATAGTTTAGAAGCTTCTTTATAAATACTTTCAAATAATACGAATATTTGCTCGTCTTGGGTAAATGCTTTCAAAAGATCCAATTGTAACACTTTCTATTCTATTATGCAATCGTCATTTCTCCTCTTGTTTGAGCAACCAATTAAAGAGTTTTATTCTAATTAATGTATGGTTTGAAAAAAAAAAGAGTTTATAAACAACGATATAAAAAGATTTGATAAGGTTTATAAAGCATTTTAAAAAGATTTGATAAGGTTTATAAAGCATTTTAAAAAGATTTGATAAGGTTTATAAAGCATTTTAAAAAGATTTGATATGGTTTATAAAGCATTTTAAAATCTTATAAAAACTTAATAATAGTCTTCAAAATTAGGTTTTATAAACTAAGTTAAAAAAACTTATTAAATGGTTTTATAAAGTTTTGAAAACCACCTTATAAAAGCTTATAAATATTTTTTATAAGGTTTATAAAACATTGATCCCGAAAAAGAAAACAGTTTATAAAAAATTTTAAAATCTTATAAAAACTTGATAATGATTTTCAAAATTAGGTTTTATAAGGTTCTTAAAAAACGCTTTAAAAACGCTTTTGTAAATTAGAATTATAAATCAAGTTAAAAACCATCTTAATTGGTTTTATAAGGTTTTATAAACAACCTTATAAAACTTTATAAAAACAAGTTTTGATAAGATTTATAAAGCATTTTAAAATCTTATAAAAACTTAATAATGACCTTCAAAATTAGGTTTTATAAAGTTCTATAAGTTAGGTTATAAAACCTTATAAAAGTTAGTAAACCAACTTATAAAACCTTATAAAAACTAATAATTGTCTTTTTATAATAGGTTTTATAACCCAATTTATAAAACCTTATAAAAGTTAGTAAACCAACTTATAAAACCTTATAAAAACTAATAATTTTCTTTTTAGAATATGTTTTATAACCCAATTTATAAAACCTTATAAGTTGGTTTATAAAATCTTATAAGAACTAATAATTGTCCTTGTAGAATATGTTTTATAAATCCAACTTATAAATTTTATAAACCAACTTCTAAAAACCTATAATACCTAATAATGGTATTTGTAAAATAGGTATTATAAACCAACTTATAAAATCTTATAAAAACTTGGGTTTTTAGGTTTTTGTAAACTTGTTTTAAGGTTTTTATAAACCTAGTTTTTAAGGGGTATAAAGGTTTTTATAAACTTGGTTATAAGGGTTTTTATAAGGTTTTATAAGGTTTAAAAAGGTCAAGGATATTTACCGTTGTTATATTAGGGTTGTTATCATTTGACATAGAAAGTAATTATCTGAAAAAACACAAATGATTAGTAATAACAAAAACATCATAAAACTCTTACATTCGTAATATAAGTTTATAAAGGTTTTATAAGGATTTATAAAGCTAAATAAAACGTTTTTATAAGGTTATTATAAAGTTTTATAAGGGTTGTAAACTTTGTTTCTTAGGTTTACTAAATTTGGTTTTTTAATGTTTTATTATGTTTATACGATATGATTGTGATCCAAGAGTGAGATGATATATACATGAAGGTCCTTATCATTCAAGAGTTGTATCTTAGGATCTCCCTAAACCTGTATAAACTCCAGCCAATATACCGTGTGAGTGTTTTTTAAGTTTCTATAAGATTTTTATAAGGGTTGTAAACATTGTTTCTAATGCTTATTAAAGACCATTAGTAGTTTTTATAAGGTTTTTATAACGTTTTATAGGGGTTGTAAAATTTGTTTCTAAGGTTTATTAAATTTAGTTTTTAATGTTTGATTATGTTCATATGATACGTGGCGTTGTGATCCAAGAGTGGAATGATACGGACACGAAGGTCCTTCTCATTTAAGAGTTGTATCTTAGGGTCTCTCCAAACTCGTATTGGTTTTCCAGCCAATATACCCTATGCGAGTTTTTTATAAGGTTTTATAAACTTGGGTTTTTAGGCTTTTGTAAACTTGTTTTTAGGTTTTTATAAACCTGGTTTTTAAGGGGTATAAAGGTATTTATAAACTTGGTTATAAGGTTTTATAAGGTTTTAAAAGGTCAAGGATACTTACCCTTTGTTATATAAGGGTTATTACCATTTGACATAGAAAGTAATTATCTACAAATACACAAATGATTAGTAATAAGAAGTTTATAAAGCATCATAAAACTCTTACATTCATAATATAAGTTTATAAAGTTTTTATAAGGGTTTATTAAGCTAAATAAAACGTATTTATAAGATTTTTATAAGGTTAGGGTTGTAAACTTTGTTTCTAAGGTTTATTAAATTTTGGTTTTTAATGTTTCATACGATACACGGAATTGTGATCAAAGAGTGAGATGATACAGGCAGAAGGTCCTCATTCAAGAGTTGTATCTTAGAGTCTTTCCAAACCCGTATTGGTTTTCCAGCCAATATACTGTATGAGAGTTTTTTAAGTTTTTATATGGTTTTTTAAGGTTTTATAAGAGTTGTAAAGTATTAACAAAAAAACAATTTGATAAAGTTTAAAAAATGGTTTATAAACCTTATCAAACTCTTTTATGTTGTTTTATAAAAGCTTGTGAAACTGTATGATAACTTAGAAATGTTTTAGTGTTGATTAATTTTCATTTTCATTTCAGCTATTTGATAAGATTTTATAAAGAAGTTTACAAATTTTAAAACTAATTAAGACTCTGAACTTGATTAAAGATTATGAACTATGAATCTGAACTTGATTAAAGATGGGAAAATTGTTCCTTCAGAAGTTACAGTAAAACTAATTTAGAAAGAGCTGGAGTGAGTGACAGTGGCAAGTTTCTTATTGATAGTCTTCTACGAACAGAGGAGAATCGTGTTGGATTTGAGCGTATAGTGAGTAGTATCAGTCTTTGCTTATTCTGTGAACAGAAAATTCTCGGATGATTTGCTGGCTGAGTATTTGAAAACCAGAATCTACTTCCTTCCCCAAGATGAATTCATTACCTTGAGCTTCTTTTAATTAACACATTTTTCTTTTATATATATGTATATATGTATGTAATTTGTATCTCCGTTTGGGGGGTCACATATCAATCTTTGGATGAGTATTCGAAAACCAGAATCTACTTCCTTCCCCAAGGTGAAGTCATTACCTCGAGTTTCTTTTAATTAACACCTTTTTCTTTTATATATATGTGTATATAATTTGTATCTCTGTTGGGGTTCACATATCAATCTTTGCTTATTCTGTGAACAAAAAAAATTTGGATGATTTGCTGGCTTGTTATTCGAAAACCAGAATCTACTTCCTTCCCCAAGGTGAATTCATTACTTCGAGCTTCTTTTAATTAAAACCTTTTTCTTATATATATATATGTGTGTGTAATTTGTATTTTGGTTGATATATATAGTTCCAGAGGATAAATGTGAGAGAGTTCAAAAGATGCTACATGACATGTATATTTGGGCACTTGACGCTGATGTGGACAACTATCATACAGGTCGAGTAAATGTCATCGTAATCACAAATGATATCCAAGGAGAGTACAACTTCCGTTCTTGTCTTCGAACTATGACTGGGAGAGCTTGCCATACTTTTTTATTACAGCCTGATGTTGATATCCCTCCTGAAAAGCCCAAAAACTCATTATGGCAAGGATGCCTATTAGGTTATGGTACAGTTAGCACAGCATACTTATCATTGAGAAGAGCTGACACCAGTCTTATGAACAGAAGAGCAGAGCTGATACGGATTCTGAGGACTAGCTTCTGTGCGTAGCTTCGGTCACAGAGATCATGACCTTTGTTTATGTATATCAAACTCTGTTTTATTTTAATTTCTACTCCTTATTTTAAGCCTGACATTGTAGTGTTTAATTTTATTAATTCTGTTTTCAGCTATTTTATCCGATCTCATGTCTACTGTATTTTAGCATGTGACCTTTCTCTTTAATTCTCTGCTCTAAGTTTATTGGAATTATCCTCTGCGTTCAATCAATTCCTTCTATTTCTTGCGACCTTGTCTCATTTTCCACGTGTTAATGTGGTGAGTAGAGTGTTTTTTTGGATGAGAGACTTCAGCTACACCCAGGATCTGAGTTCGTAGCATGTGATGTAATGAAGCTGAGAGTGTAACATTTTCCAGCTTGTCAGAACAAGCGTATGACTCCCAGTCACCGCCATGTCTTTCTCGCATTTTGATTTTACTTTTTTGAACGATCAAATCAATTAAGAGTTGTGAATTTTGACCATCCGCTCTGGTCTTCGAGAAAGATTTTGGAATTTCTAGTGTTTTTATAAACCTCCTTGTATATAATAAGCTGAATCTGTGAATCCAATTTGGTATGTATAGCTGTAATCTAGGTTTGATGTATGACGACGCTAATTTGATCTTGTGTGTTCCAAACTGCAGATTTGTTATCTGTGAGTGGGACGAGGATTTGAGATCGAATATGAATAATTTTAGGACTTGATCAATACAACATTCTCCTCATTCAATGAAAAAGCAAAACCAAATTATATAAAATCTTCAAAGCAAACCTAAAATCAATAAGATGAAAACAACTATTATCGATCGAATATTTAGATCTAGCCATTGTTTGTGTTTTTTTCACCAGAATGATATAATGAGCCCTCTCAGTGCTCAAATCTTAGGACTTAATCAATATACAACATTCCCCTCATTCAATGAAAAAGCAAAATCATATTATATATAATCTTCAAAGCAAACCGAAAATAAATAGGATGAAAACAACTATTATCCATCGAATATTTAGAGCTAGCGATTGTTTATGTTTTTTCACTAGGATGATACAACGAGCCTCTCAGTGCTCAAATCTTAGAACTTAATCAATACAACATTCCCCTCATTCAATGAAAAAGCAATATCAACTTATATAAAATCTTCAAAGCAATCTAAAAATCAATAGGATGAAAATCAACCTAAAATCAATAAGATCATGACAATGAAATTTCATGTAATTTCTTACAAATTTTTATAAATATATGTCGTTTTGGCGATTAGGCTCAGACAGGTGGGCTAGTCAAAAGGTTTGGGCCAGAAAAGGTTAATAACCCCATAACTGGTCTGCAAAGACTAATGCCCAGGATCAAACAACAATATGGCTCTGCATTTTTTGGAGAAGACACGCTCTGCATGTGTCAGGTACGGATTTTTCCGTTTGTGTTTGCAAAATAGTGACATAGTGTTATTAAGGAAAGGAGGAGCAGTGGGAGCAAACTAGAGTGGCATTTGGCATTTCCATAGAGAGAGAAAAGTATAGAGGCTGAGGGAGAGAAACTTACAGTGAGGGGTGAGAGATTTTGTCTTCTTCATTGATCTTCTTTCTTCTTTCTTGGGTTTGATTCTCTGTAAGGTGAGAGACGTGAGCTTGATGTCAGTTTGTTCAAGTGTAATCTGCTACTCTGAATCTTCTTGTGAACTGGTTAAAGTTCACTGAGACGTACTAGGATCGCGTTGATCCTAGGATCTCGTAAATCTTTGTGTCTATTTTATTTCTTGCTCTGCAAACCTAAAACCTGCAAAATCAAGAACAGAGCACATAAGCAAATAACTTGTTAAGATTCTCTAAAGGTTCTTAGACTAAAACACTCAAGTGATATCTAACAGTGCTATCAAAGCCAGGTTAGAGAGTTTCTTGAACCTAAGAAGAAGGAGATCTATTAGGTTTCAGCAGATCCAAGGAGTCACTGTTCTATTGATCAGAAAGGCCCAACCTTTAAGGTATATTTCTTCACCGATTATGGTTTTTTATGTATCTGGGTTATTTCTGAAGAAGACACAAAAACAAGGGTTAAGGGTCAGTCTGAAATCTATTGTTATTGGTTGTTGGTTGGTATTCTGTGAAGTTTTGGTTGTTAAAGGTTGTGGCTTTGTGCTTCTGTTTGGTGCTGTTAGACTTGTTAACTTACAGGATCTGAGAGATGGAACCAACACACGGAAGATTTGAGGTCGAGAAATTTGATGGGGAGGGAGACTTTGCTCATTGGAAACACAAGATGCTTGCACAACTTGAAATCTTGGGGTTTGAATCCGTGCTTAAACCACGACCAAAGGATACCTCTGATGCAAAGACTGTTGAAGGATCAGAGGATACAGCAAAGACAGAATCAAAATGGCTGGAGAAAGATAGAAGAATGAGAAATCTTCTAAGTCACAGTCTTGCTGTCATTGTGCTTAGAAAAGTTATAAAGGAACCAACAACATATGATATGTGGACTGCTCTTGAAAACACATATCAGGTCAAGATATTACCAAACCGGTTTTATCTGAAACAGAGGTTCTTTAGCTTCAAAATGGAGGATGATAAGAGTCTTGATAAGAACTTGGATACCTTCAATAAGATAGTGTCAGATCTTTCTAGCCTAAATGTGGAGATGAGTGAAGAAGATACGACAGCAATTCTCATGAACAATTTACCTAAGAGGTTTGACAACCTAGTTCATAACCTTAAGTACAGCAGTGGGAAAGACAAAGACTTTTAATCTTGAAATGTGATCGACCGATCACTAGGTCTGGTATGGACCGATCAGACTTTGATTTTGGATTCAACTCCCCATTTTCGCACCGTCTTATCGTGTGTGGCTTAAAGAGTTACCACAAATAATCTCTATGGTGAATGGTAAATAAGACAGTTTTTCAAACTTAAGATGGTACAGTAGAACCTCTATAAATTAATACTCGATAAATTAATAACCTCTCTAAATTAATAAATTATTTCGGTCCCAAGTTGGGCCGGTGTAATAATTGACACATTTCGATAAGATAATAAGATAATATTGTTTTTGAAATATGTATGTAAATATATGGTCCCATTAATAACATAAATTAATAATCATATAAATTTATTGTATATATAAAAAATATTTTAGTGAAATATGATTCTAATGTAGTTTATTTATTCGTAAATTTGTAAATTTGTTAGAGTTGATCTCTATTTTTCTTAAAATATCAAAAATATATGATATTATCTTCTCAAATTGCATCAAAAATTATTAAAAAATTTTATATATGCAATGATTATTTCTTAATGTGTAAATGCATTAAAACACATCGAAGTATTGTCTTCATTTTTTTACTTTTTATATAATATTTTTTGAAATTCGGAAAAACTCTCTATAAATTAATAACTATTAATTTATCGATAAATTAATAACCTATATAAATTAATATAATTCTCCGGTCCCAATATTATTAATTTATAGAGGTTTTACTGTAATTGGACAGTTTACTATTCATTATTTGTTTAATAGATAGCTTGTACTGTTTGGTACTAATTGCAATACCTTCTTGTCCTAAGAAATATAACATATTTATATTATTGCCATCAATATTTTTAACAAGCATCAGTGTACAGTCGTTAGTGTACAAATGAAAGTGTACATGCGTTAGTATGCAAGTCATCAGTGTACGAACATAAGTGTACATTCGTCAGTGTCCAAACGTAAATGTACGGAGTATAAATGTATACACCAAGATGTACAAAATAAAATATGTATGATATACCAGTGTATAGTTGGAATAGTGTACGTATAGAACAATGTACATCTTTGTATATCAATGGTATACATCCGTAAGTGGACGATATGTTCTGCACACTTGTGAGTGTACGATACACTATGTACACCTATGACTCTCTTTTGGAAGGATATCTTTGTCATCTTCATTTTCCCTATTACACAAGATATCTATTAGTGGAACAGTAAAAACAGTCAATTTTACCAATTTTGAATAGTAAACTGTGTAATACTTTCAAGAAAATTGTAAAATGTGTAATACTTTCAAAAATTTTGTCTAATTGAAAAATTAAATAGTAAACTGTGTAATACTTTCAAGAAAATTTTCCAATTGACAAATTATCTCTAATTTAAATGGAAAAATTCTACTTTTAATCTGTAAACCAAATTGTCTAAATTTGCATGTTACGTAGAGACCGTTTTTCTTATTTTAATAATCAAACAGCTATGATGAAGTAAATGCATGCCATACGTGAAAAGGATAAATATACTTATATAAAATATGTTGATTAATCATACTATTCAAATCAAATATATGTTTGGTCCAAAATTCCGTTTGACTTAGACTAAAGAATCCCACACGTAAATCAATAGTAGTTTTGCAATAAAAAGATTGTACAGTACTATCTTTTAATAAAAGAAACTTGATTGTCATGCTGTTATTAATTAATGTCATCCTATTTAAAATGAGTTGACAAATTGATCCATTGTTAAAATCTATGTATGTGTCCCTGTTTAATATGATATTGTGTACCTTAAACTTAGTTTTACTGGTCAAACTTAATTTAACTTAGTTTGATGACACACACACAAAAAAATTAACTTTTACTAGTTTTGGGTGAAGGATTAATTAGGAGTTTTAAACTAGGAGCTGGTCTACTGTCACCTTAAAGCTCTACGAAAACATTCTATATTATGAAGTAACAGTTTAAATCTAAAACGGAAAAATGGAAATGGAATCTTATGTTAAAATAACAAATCAAATTATAGACGCAAGAGAAAAGTTTTCTATCCTAATTAGTAAAGTTCAATCAAATCAATGAAGCTTCTTTGAAGCTTCAACTTTTGAAAGTCGCGTTGGAAATAGTCAACCAAAGGATAAAGTTATAAAATCATGCGGTTACTTAGAATCTTATAAATAGAGTTGTGGCTTGGTATTGGAGGTGTACGATTCGTATATACAAAATAATGGAGGTCCAAAGGCGTAGCATAGTGCTTCATATATTTCTATCCCTTCTAATTCATACGCAAATCAAAGCCGTTGGTTCACTTAACCAAGCCTCTATCTCATCCGTTGATCTAAAACGTCATCACTTAACCGTAGAAATGATGTCGTTTCCGACTGAATTTGTAAGAAGACAGCTTGCCGGTGGAGGAGGAGGTGGTGGTGGTGGTGGTGGTGGAGGTGGAGGTGGAGGCTCTCGAGGAGGTGGTTCTTCAGGTGGAAGCAGCAGTGGTGGTGGAAGTCGCGGAGGTGGAGGAGGTGGCACAAGTGGAGGAGGAAGCTCAAGCCGTGGTGGGAGCGGTGGAGGTGGAAGTCGTGGAGGAAGTGGGGGTGGATCTGGAGGGAACAAAGGTGGAAAAGGTGGTGGCGGTGGTGGCGGTGGTGGCGGAGATGGTGACGGTGGAGGAGATGGTGGTGATGGTGGAGGCAGTAGCCAAAATACTAGACCATCTACTACTAGTCAAGGTGGAGGACGACAAGTTCCCATAATTCCAGGTGGGCGGTTTCCAAATGATGGTGTCCACGTTCAATATTCTTTAACATTGTTCATTTTCACCACCTGTTTAGTTATCATGTATTAGACTTCAAATTTTTAATTGTTAGTGTTTTTATTGTTCTCTCTATTTTTAATATTTTTTTAGTATAATAGTTATTGTAGTTAGTTACCTACATGTGTCCATGTGTCTCTTTAAAATGTTAACACATGAATAAATTCATAAGTTGCTTGAACTTTTGATTTTGAGTCTTTGACGGCATAATATATATTATTTTTTTTAGATTAACTAATGAATAAATTTGAGAATGACCGCAAGATAATTATGGAAAGAGATTGTAAACTTTCTTATAATGTAATCACTCGGCGATCAATTGACATAAGAATTGAAAGCATTGTGATAGACATTCGCAGTTAAATGAATCGATTTTTTAGTATTAGTTTTTCAGTAATTTTTCGGGATATAATAAGATAGCCGACATATTGGCTAAGTTATCATACCAACATCAAAAAACTCATAGACATATTTTTACCCTCCTACTTGTTTAAGGAGCAAACTTTTTTATGATCATGTAAACATTTTTTAAATTAAGAAAACCGAGACGTTAAAAAAAAAGATTTAGTTTTAAATCTTGATCTCCTATAGTAAAAAGAGATAAATCAGCAATATATTTTTTATTGAGTTCAATCCTTGTTCTAAAAATCTCCGCCTAGTTCTGATTACTCCTCGCTTAGTCGCTAGATCCACCCTATCCGCCACGATTAATGACTAATCCCTTGAAGAAATCAGTTACTCGATTACTCTCCGCCTAATCCCATACTCTCCGCCTTATCCAATTACTCTCCGCCTAATCTGATTACTTTCCGCTTAATCTTGCATATCCCGATTATTTTTAGATTGCAAGTATAAAACTTTTTTTTTTGTTATTCTGACATTTAGATTGAGAGTTTGTGATGATTTACAATAATTAATGTTCAAAATTTAAATGAAAATTATAAAATTTTGTTTTAAAAATACGTTTTCATGTGTTTATTGCAATTTTAAAAATAATATTATATACAAATTTAATTATAATAGATTAATATATTTTAAAATATTAAAATAGCCCTAAAACTAATTCTCAATTTAAATCCTATTTTCTGGTTAGACGTTAGGCTTAAGTAGAACGTTTGACTAGTGCCTAGGGAGTTTTTGAACATGGCTTGAAATGAACCATTTTTCTCTAAAATTTAATGTGTTCAAAAAATTTAAGAAAACCCATTGGGCTGAAACACAACTTTGTATTGCACTTTCTAATATTTGGCGAGAGGCCGAACTCGATATATTTTGATGTCTAAAGTAGAATAAAGTCTCTTAAAAAAATATTCTTAGAATCATATATTTTCATCGATCAAATAGGTCTGGTCCGAAATTACTTTTAGAGATCCTAATAAAATTTACCTCATTATAAAATGGTAAGTCATAAAAATGATGTTTGGGATTCAAACCAGCTTCCACGAAGTAAAAACCTTTAGTAAAACCAACTGCGCCATAGTAAATGTTCATAATTTGATGCCTCTAAAATGTATTTTATATTTTTGTACCTAAAGCATGGACTACTTTTGCCCAGGTCCGGTCCTGTTTGAACATGTACTTCTCGGTTTGTCGCTTTAGGTTCGCTTGAGTTTTTTCATAAAGTTTCTTCACAAATTGTGCCATCTCCTTCCCAACCACGCCAAGAGTTTCTGTAATGGACGCAAATCACGAGGCGTTTAGCGAAGTATCCCATAGTTGCATTTCTTGATTGATTACTCCATTCCATTTCTGAAGCACCCAATAGATTTGAATCACCCTTATCATCTTCTCCAACAGCTAGAAGACCAAAATTTCCTAATTACTTGTTTTAATCAAAATTAAACGTCTTCATTTCTTCTTATTTTATTTCTTCTACAAGTCTCTTGGTCGTTTCTTTGTATTGGTTAGCTTGAAATTTGAATCAGAAAAGTAATTTAAGTTTATTAATTACTCTTGTCTTCAACCATAAGTTTAAGAGAGAATGAATCTCTCTTTCTAACAAAAAAAATTTCTGGCTGAACTCATACCATATTGCAACAAACCCTTGTTAATATATACTCAAACACAATAGTAGAACTAATAAATATAAGAAACCATTCGTTTACTGACTTACATGTCAAAGGGGAGCTTGTTAGATTCCACACATGACGTTTTGGGGTGTAAGAAGGCTAAGTATCCACACAAAGCAATCCATGTTGGAAACAGAGACAACAAACAAAACTTCTATAGATTATTATTTTTTTATTTTTTTTAATTAACACGAGGTTCTAGACCAAAGCTCGTAATCCCTCACGTCCGAAACCATATCATGTAATATTAGATTATAATTATATATAGATTATATTTTAAAATGTCTTGTGGGAATTTTATTCAAGGGTACAAGTAATTAATATGGCCATACAAAATCAGGCTAACATAATAAAACAATATTATTATATTTTTGTTTTATTTTTATATTTTTAATTATATTTTTATTTTTGTAAAATAAATAATAAAAATAAAAATTATATTTATTTTAAAAATTATATTTATAAAAATAAAATAATCTATATCTACCTTTATTCTAAAAAAATAAAATAAATTATATTTTTGTTTTGTTTTTTTAAATATTTTTAGCTTTTTCTAGTTAAATAGAAAAATAATAATTTTTGGACAAATTTTGTTTTTGTCTAACGGTGTTAGATGAAATTAGCGTCAATCCAACATCATGCATATTTTAAATTATTTGAAAATTTATTTTGAAAAAATTATTTAATTAGAAGTTTTAACTGAAAACACAAAAAATTTGAAGTTTAAGTTAGAAAAATGTATTGAGTTAGAGGTTTTTTAATGATATTTTTCCTTTAATCTATGTTAAACTAATTATGACGTAGTATATGTTTTCATTTTCTGAAAACTAACATAAATAA
>CM051376.1:12052189-12091052 GCA_028015245.1 Cardamine occulta | reverse complement strand
AGTCTCTGTTTTTTTCGGCGCTTACGTATTTATACTCTTCCACCCACATAAATTAAAAAAAATGTATATAAATATATTCCCACGAAAACCCGGGGACCATAATGTTTCAAAACAACATATACTGTATTAATCTCTGTGTTTTCACTTACTTCAAACACACCAATCAATGTAGATTTATTCAAGCAAGTGGATAGAAAGCAAGCATGGCCAAACCACACATTCCTTGGGGTGCGTCCACGTCTCTTTTGATCCTCATAAAACCATTTTCTCCCCAAGTTTCTCCCCATGAATTCTTCACCACCCAATACTTAGTCCCCTCTTCACTCATTCCATAGCCAACAATTGTGACGGCATGATGCAAATCTGTTCCACATTCTCCGTCGAATATCCCGCCCGAGTAGTGCCTAAACGCGGTCCCAGTCCCTTCTATTCCCACAGAAACAGGCTGCTGAGACACTGCTTGTAGCAAGGCTTCCTCGTTATTCATCGGAACTGTCTCATATCCACTGATTGTAGCAACAGGAGAAGCCAATGACTGAGTGTTTGAACTACAAGTTTGTTGTGATTCTTGGTATGGATAGTTATCTTCAGTGGTGATGCCTTGGTTTTTGATTATGTACTCAAAAGCTTTTGACATTATCCCTCCGTGACATCCTTGATTGAAGTCTGTAGAACAGTCTAAGAGTTGTTGCTCTGATAGCGATACAAGCTTGCCTTTAGAAATCTTTGTAATGCCTTCCACCGCGGCCACCGCGGAAAACGCCCAGCATCCTCCTGTTCCATTTTAAAAAATGTTTATAAATATAACGTTTTGTTAAAAGCCTTTTCTGATTCCAAATTTGGTTGGCAATCTG
Source organism: Cardamine occulta (assembly GCA_028015245.1). Classification (NCBI taxonomy): domain Eukaryota; kingdom Viridiplantae; phylum Streptophyta; class Magnoliopsida; order Brassicales; family Brassicaceae; genus Cardamine; species Cardamine occulta. The sequence continues at coordinate 12,090,198 of CM051376.1, read as the reverse complement.
GTTTTTCCTTATAATTTATTTATGTTTTCATGTAAACAAACCTAAATTATTATTATTTTTAATGACTGCGAGGTTCTGAACAATATATTATTTTTCCATTAAGCTACATATTTAAAATTTGCGAAAAAATAATAATAATAATAATGTTAAGCTTGCATAATGCATGTTGTTGATAAAAAAAAGAGCTTAAATATTTACCACATCGGCCTTGATACTTAACGGGTGTAACGGCCCCCTCTGTTCTCCAATCCATGCTCTCGCCAGTATCACTAAGATTACTATATTTAAACCGCACCGTTTTATCAGAATTCAAAGTTGAAACTCCGGTTATACCCTCAGGCACAACTAGTCCGGTATGTGTCGCACGAAATTCTTCTTCGGTGAGATCAGAGAATTCGTTGACATCTAAGTGATATGTTGTGTTCCTATTCATGTTGAAGCTCTTGACAAACTCCAAGTTCTTCATGAAGATATCAAACCTGTTTCTTTTTTCAGATTCGTCGGAGTAAACACGATTGAATCGAGCCATCCATTGCTCATGTTTCTCCATGGCAGAAGCTTCAAAGAACCCACCACGAGATGTGGCTAGTGATGTTCTGGAACTCAAAAATATAGTTAGAATCAAGAAGATAATGGAAGCCATATCTAGAGGTAATATGAATGCAATGTATGGGCAATATTTCAAAATAATATCAGTAGATACTCTTTTTAATACAACACGTATTGGTTTTATGTTATTTGGCTTGCCAAGAAGCGGGTATGAGGAGGTGTTCTTATATAAGAGATTGTGAAGAGTTATGTATGTTAAGTTTGTGGTATTGAATTTTCTAACGAAGTGGGACCCCGTGGCATGGAAAGAAATTTTGTGAGCCAATAGCATGGAAAGAAAAATTGCGATATCTTCTCCACATTATTGATAGGTTGTTGGATTCTATTTTCAATTTCTTAAAAGTAAAAGTAAACGGAATTGATCTATTTGGGTTACTTTTAACTTTATGAAGCAAATATCTACTAAATTTTAAAATCCAATAGAATGGGAAAATTTTAAAAATATTAAAATTTTGAAAATTCGAGTATCTGTTTCGTTTTATACATATAAATATATGCATATAAGTATATTTATATAAAGATAAATAAATACATAAAACATTATATATTTATTATATATTGTACCAATTTTGAATTTTTTTATTTATTTATTTATAACATTAATAATAAGACATTTAAACTTTTGAAACTAAGAAACAAAAAGGAAAAATGAATATTAAAAGAATAAAACGAATATTGCAATTCATTCTTATTAAACTTTGATTATATATATACGTAACTAATTTTAATAATATTTATGGAATTAATAGATCAGATGTTCGGTTGAAGATCCTGTTTTCAACGAAAATATTAACATCAGATATTCGGTTAGTTCACAAATGAGCATTGATTCGAAAATGAAGGGCCCGACTTATAAAAACATAGAGTATTTTGTTGCAATAAATGTATGAAAAATATAAAATTAGTCATATTCTAAATATTTTAATTTTCCATAATTTTGTTTTTCCTATTTCAAAATGGTATATACTTTAAATTTAAACAATCTAAATACGATGGTCTCACATATCTTATCTACCTAAAATGTCTAGATAAATGTATGAGTGTCCAAGAATGTTTCTTATTATTGAGTCTTCTAATAAAACCAAAATAACCGGAACTAATAGAGAGGTTGTCATCAAAACTTTTCTTTCTCAAACAAAAGTTTTTTAGTTGTCACCATATGTTGAAAGAGAAGTGAGTTCTGTTTACTCTACTTGTTTTTGTGGTCAATAAGGCTTTCTGTTATGGTCAAGTTGTCTCTCTTTTTTTTTTTGTATTCTTATTATATTATGTGCTGGATGGACACTACGAACAAGGAAACAACAATCTTTCGTAATCACGTCAATATACAATGTGAAATTGAATGTCTTTTTATAACCAAATTTCCTTAGAAAATAATAAAAAATTCCGTTCTCATTTGCTCTTTCGTTCCAGTCTCATCAATTAACTTCGTTATGCAGTAACTACTTTTGTCAAGTGGCCTTGCATTCTTTCAATTACAAGTTGGAGTGTGTCACGTAAATAATGTAGCATGGACAAGATTCCTAAGAGTTTTTTTTTTTTTGTTAAGAAGCAGTTTGTGTTTAGACTTTACTTTGTATTAATTTGTGAATACGATTACATAGCTATCTATACTAACGACTTATATCTACCTCCAACTAGGATTATGACTTATCTAGACTTCTATGTCCAACTAGGACCCGCATCTCTAACACTCTCTTTTACGTTGGAGCATGTAGATTCAACACGCCCAATTTGGACAACAAAAACTTGAACTGCCAACGCCCAAGACTTTGGTGAGAAGATTCGCAACTTGTTCATTCGTACGATCAAGAAACGTAACAAGATGTCCGGCTTGATCAGCGTCCCTAACATTATAAAAATCTATTTCAATGTGCTTCGAACGATTGTAGATAACTGAATTAGCTGCAATATGAATAGCAACTTGATTATCACAAAACATTTGAACCGGTTCTAACAAGTGAACCCAAGCTCGTCTAGAAGATGTCGAACCCAATAAATATCTTTAGTGGCAAGAAATTGTTAACACTTATTTGTATCAATTACTAACTATTTTTTTGGTATTTATTTATAGTCTATAAGAGTATTTTTAGTGTATTTTAGACTTTATTGAGTCTTGACAGGTTTTAAGATGTTCTGGAGTAAAAGAAGAGTTTTTGGATCATTTTGGATGCTTTGAGATGCAAGACCGCACAGAATCATCAGAAGTTTGACCTCCTATGGATGACTTTCCACCGTTAGATCGTGCTCATAGTTTTACACAAGTTAGAGGAGGATGTTAGCTTTCATTTCCAAGTGGTTTGCAGAAAATCTAACAGTGTGATCAAAAGTTATTGCCAATTTAGTGAAGACAGGTCAAGCTGTCTTGCATACGAGTACTGATCGGTATAAGTTGGGATGAGTACCGATCGGTATGGAAGCTATACCGATCGGTAATGATCCAATAAGACACTATTTTAAAGGCCTAAAATCAATCATAAATGACCTAAACCTATTTTTTTCCTATATAAACCTAAAACTCAACTTTAGACCTAAATTCTAGTCTCTCTACTTAGTTCTAAACATTATTCTCATATTCTTAAACTCTTTTGTTATTCTTTTGTATTTCTATTATGATTTTTTCATCTATTTATATCATGTATTCTCTTGGCATGTGTGAGTAGATTCATCATTGGGTGTTGAGTTTTCTAAGCAGATAATCATGTAGATATTTACTAGGTTGTTTGGTAATGATTCATATATATAGTTCTTCATCTAGGATTTTTCTTCATGCCTTGTCTAATTTGGCTAGTTAGGCTCTGTTCTCAATCGATCTTATCGTGACACCAAAAATGTTGTTAAATTGATAGCTCCTTGATGAGCAAAGTGTCATTAGCCAATGATAGTTGAAGTTATTACACTTTGTAAACATATCGAATTAGAATTTCATTGCATGCATGCATTTCTATTGAAAAATGACAGTTTAGAAATCCATGCATGGCCAACAATGATTTTGTGAAAAATGATTTTTATCGATATTAGTAAAGTATTATTTGATGTTGAAGACAACAAAATTTCTTAATTGTGTTGTATTATATAATATGTTACATTTGGATGATAATATTAAAATTTTAAATATATTTTATTAAAAATTTAAATAAGTAGAAGCAGAAGAATATAGAAATCAAAACCGGCAATATTTAAATTTTTATTTATTTGTCAGATAAATAACTATAGAAAAGTAGTTAAATGATTATAAATATATGTGTATAGCGCATTATTAAAACCTAATATAGAGTAAAAATTGAAGATCTCTAATTCTATATATTGAAGTCCAAAATAGAATAAGATAAGAAAAAAACAATTGTATTCTCTTTTAAAATAAATATGGAGTAAAATGAGTTGGAGTTGTTCTTAAAGCGATGTGTATTTTTGAATTGCACTTCTCTCTTTTTATTTTTATTCCCATGCAGAAATATTTGTTTATTAAGAGCAAGACACTCACTAATCATTTTATACGGCAAAGAAAAAGCGAAAAGAAGTAAGATCAATAAGTCAAGCTTTTAGAGCTTGTGCTAATGATCAAAGACTTAAGCCTACAAGCTTCACTCTCCATAGCTACATTTCCTCGTCTAGTTATCATCTCCATGTTCTTGTACAAACTCTGTTTCACCAGATTCTTCATCATCCTCTTACCTTCTTCCCCCGACCTCGGGCTCATTGGAGATCCCATCCCGGAACTCACCCGACTCGTTTGTGGACCCGAATGAGGACCCATCCGTACATTTCTTTCATCCTTAAACCACTGCAAAAGTTTCACTGCTCTCTTCTGAACCAGAGGGCCTCCAAGTAAGGTCACTTCAAGAAGGACCGGTACAATCCCTGCCTTAGCCATTTTCTCGCACTGGCTCCAACTTTGATGAGCTAATACCATCAAGATATACGCAGAGTATTCTTGGCATTTTGGTTTATCTTCCCATGTTAGAATCTCAATCAAATTTTTAGGCACAATCAAACAATCCTCCAGTGTTTTTTTACCCATTTGAGTAACCACTAATTGCCCTAGACTCGCTAGTGCCTTCTCGGACAAGTCTTTTGCCAACATTAGGTTTAGGAGTGTCTGGACTGCCCCGTTCAAGACCAGTGGTGCTGCGTTTTCCAGCACGAGGCAGAGATTGTTTATTGTGGCTAAGCATATCTCTTTGCTCTTTATGTCTGTCGAATCTGAGTTCATTATGTCCATCAAGAACGGTAGAATATTTGATGAAGCTACTGGTAATTGTGTGCTTGTTAGAGATGACAATGAAAGCAGCAGCTCCGCGAAGCCATGTCTTGTTGGTTGGTCGAGAACTTCGACATTTTTGGGTAGCTTTGAGCATATTCCGGCGTTCACCATCAATGCCTTGTTCCTGAAAGTAAGAGAAAAATACGAAGCTCAGATTTTATTTGGTGATTTGTTTTGGTTCATTTGTACAACGAAGAAATATCATACAAATCTTCTAATTTCTCCCGTTAAATCTTCCACTCTCTTTTGTTTTGGTTAAACTAAATCATCTACTCTTGAACATGGCATTTTAAAAAAAAATCAAACTTTGAATAAATTTATATTATCGTAATTTATTAATATTCGTTTCTCCAGAATTAAAAGTTCTCTCTATTGGCCCTTATAATTTAAAAAGAAGTGTGAAAAGTATTTATGAAGCAAGAAAAGATAAAGTTTCGAAAAGTTAAAGAAAATTGAAAGGAACAAACGGAGCACATGCATTGGTTGTTAAAGCTTAAGAACAACATTTTAAACAAGATCAAATTCAAATACATGTGACATTTTTCGTTGTACCGTTTCAAATTTTTGATAACGTCTGTTTTTCTTATAGATCATTTATAGTCATTATATAAACATAATACGTACTTTTATTATTTTTATAGTTATGCACATGTGTAGATTAGCAAGATGTAAGTGGAATATAATTTTCAACTTTTCTAATATCTAATTGGTCAGAAAAAGTAATGGCCATTTGGAGATATCCTAATGGCTGTCAGCTAACGTGATTTGTCTCTCGACTCTTCCTAGTTCCGACGCACTCGGAATTAATTGTATTTTTAATTAACAGTCGTTATTGTCTTATAATATAACCTCACATTTATTTTTAAGACATGGACGAATAAATTGTATTAGTGGAATGCCACCGAAGCTTTCCAAACTATTATATATCTTTGTTCTTTGTATTTTCCCTAAGTTTTTTTTTGGATGAAAATAAGCTTTTATTTCAATCCATTTTATTTTCCTTATGTTATCTATGTAATATATACTCCCTCGTTCCTTATTGATCATATTTCTAGAAAAAAAATTTGTTTCAAAAAGATATAATTTTTAAGTTTTCTATGTAGTTTTTATCAGTCATTGATGATATATTGTAAAGTTCAAGAAGAATAACTGAATATTATTGGTTTAGAATTATTGAAATTTGTTAATTTTCTAGCATTTTCACACAGATTAAAAAAATATTAAAAATTTGTTATAAATGCATCGTTTTGTGTGATTAACAATTTTTAATAATTCTAAACCAATAATATTCAGTTATTCTTCTTGAACTTTACAATATATTATCAATGACTAATAAAAACTACATAGAAAACCTAAAAATTGTATCTTTTTAAAACATATTTTTTTTCTAAAATAAGGAACGGAGGGAGTATATGTAATCACTAATCAGATATACTAACATTAAACACGAAAAATCATTTGCAAATCATTGTAACAAAAAAAAGTCATTTGCTGATTAGTTATACAAACTGTTATAGTGATATGGTATTTTAAATTAATTATTAATATCTAGAGGTATATATATTGTGATAATGTTGCCTTTATGTAAACACTCAACGTTGACCAAATTATATCAGAGTGAGAAAAGGAGGCACGTGAGGTGAACGTCGCACATCTTCAAGAGCCAAAAGACGCCATGGTAGGATCCACTATTTTGGTTATAATTATTTATCGCATTAGTTTTTTTTTATTTGTTTTGATAAAAAATTTATCGCATATACTTTCAAATTCAAAACTATATCAAAAATTTGAATACTGGTTGACGAAAAGAAAATGAACGAAGAATATTAGGCATAACAGCACCTTTAGTCAAAAGAATTAATTTCGGTAGAAAATCACTCTTATCGGATGTTTTTGTCAACCGATGAGTTATAACGGAGGTTTATATTATATATACTCGAAAATACAATACAATTTTTCAAACTATTATTTATCTTTGTTTTCTCAAATTGGAATATTCCAAATCAAAGATCAACACAATAAAACGACAGTGGATTACCAAAAAATTGTATATATACACACGCCTAAGTTTAAAGTTGTTACCACTAGCTATGAATATCTTCGAAAATTCACATGTAGCCAAAAGCGTAAATCCAATATTTCAATTCACCACTGGATAAAGCTAAAAATGCAACTTGATAGATATCAAAGCACAAAAAGTCTTATCTAAATGATTGTATAGCGACAAGAGAGTAATTTGACAATTACCAACCACACAAAAACAATAACGAAAACGAAAATTTGCTAACGTTTTCCTTCTTTTTTTTTCATCTAAATCAGTAATTACTTAAAGATGATATGATCTAAGATTGCATGCATCGATACAAATAAATATTGATTTATTAGTCAAATAATTTGATTGAATTAATGAAATTGCTAAAAATAATAAACAAATAGTAAAAGAAATTTTTTTATTTTATTTTTAGTAATTTAATAGTAGAAGAGCTTACGTGTAGGTTCCATGAGAAAGCTGAACAAGAGCCTTAACGGCAGCTCTTTGATGGCCAGTGACATCAGAAGCTACCATAGAAACAAGAACCTGAAGAACACCAAGCTCAGCCATAAGCTTCCGAGTCTTCTTGTCTTCTCTAGCAAGTATCTCAATCTCGATGGCAGCTTTCTCCTTCTCTTCCCAGCTTCCAAAGTGAAGCTTCTTTACAGTTTTCTGAAACACAACCTTCTCATTCTCATCTTCTTGTGGCTTCAACACTACTACAACCTCAGGAGGCGCCGTCACCATGTCGGAATCTATTTGAGTTCTTGGTTTCTCAAGTGAGGCTTGAAGGTTGCGCTTGCGTGAGGATGATTTAGATTTTAAAAGGGAACGAATCTTGGTAAAGAAGTGGAGTTTCATGTATTGGAGTTGCCAAACTGAAGAAGAAGAAGATGAAGAGGGTTGTGTCCGAGAAGAAGACATGATGGATATAGATTATGATGTAATGTTTGGTTTCTTTTAGTGGACTTCGCTCCGTCTTTTATATATATATTTATATATTGAAAATTCATTCAACTTTAGGTAGTTATGGGGCCAATAAGGTATATATATATGCCTAATGCCGGTAAGATTTTTAGAAAAGTATTAATAGAAAAAAATGATGTAAGCTTTGTATTGCATAACTATAATAATGTTTTTACTATATACATGTATGATGTAGCATTCATTAGATTATATACATATTATATAAACTAGTGATTTGTTTATATGCAATAGAAATCAAAATTGTAGAGCACAAAACCATGACAAATGACTCGAGAAACTTCTAAAGCAATTTTACATTCTATATATAAGTCTTTAATTTGTAGCCGGTGAAAAATATCAAACCGAATTCCTCGATCTATAGGTGGTCCTTTCCGAGAAGAGTTTGCCTTCCGCATCACCACGTGTGGAGATATACTCAGTCGAGTTATATCGCACGTAAATACTCAGCTAGCAACAAGACATGATGAGTACACACTAGAGATGCATTTCTATCTATGATTTGAAGAGATTTGTATTAGAATGACAAATCTTATGTTTCAAACATAAATTTTTAATTTTTTTTTATGAAATGAAGTGTTATTCGATTAGTGTTTTGAAAATGTACAATCAAATCCATTGTTATTAAAAATATCTTGAATGGTAGATTTTGAAATAATTTAGTAGAGTTTTTTTAGTTGAAAAAAATACAAACATATAAATTTCATAGTTTTTAAGTGAGATTTTAAAGAATTTTAATAACAAATCATGACAAATTTCCTAATTCACCAAAATTCATCAAAACCATCTCAAGACTCATTAGAGCATCATTATCGGAGATCCCTACACACGGGGTCTTCCCGATTTTTTTTTGTTACTTTTTTTTTTGTTTAAAAAAAAATTGATTTTTTATTATCGCGACGAATCACGTCGCGACACGTGGTAGAAACGGAAGACCCAGTGTCTTCGGAAAGACACAGAAGAGACTGTATCGCGGGAAGGGGCCAATATCTTTGTGACACGTGGCGACCCTCATTTAAAGATACCCTCTTTAAATGTGCAATGCACATGGTCTTACAACTCAAACCCTTCTAAACTCAAATCATCATACTTGGTTTTGGAACCTGACTGAAGTACTCTCTTATAGATAAAACTTTTGAACATTGTTTGTTGGGATCAAATTAAAGGTTTAAATCTTATCAGAAATCACTATTTTTCTAGAAGAGCATTACTTTATAGAGAGTATAAACAATCTACACACTTTAAGTGTCAGGAATCGAGTATTCAGGGAACATCCTATGGTGCTCCTTAGAATCTTAATAGTTCTTTCGACCTAATGATTCCAATGACCATCTTCATAATGACTAATTCCAAAATTATGCTCGAACATATCTAATTCTAATATTTTATATTCTTTCTCTTTTACAAAGAGTATCTTTCTACCATTTTTTACACAAATTAAGAAAGATATATAAAATTTATACATTTTAATAATACATTAAATAAGTTATCTAATTAATTAGCTCAGAAAGTAGAGATGAAACTGAGAATTAGTTTGAAAAATTGCATTCAAAATAGAAAACAACAATGTTTACGAACAAAAATAAAATCTTAAAACGATATATTTTTAAAAAACATAGAGAATATATCAAAAAATTTATATAAAATTTGTACTTTTTTCTCAAAAGAATAAGATATTATACATTTTATTAAAGTATATTATTTGCTTACAAAAAATATAATCTCTTTTTTTTATATTGTATAAATGTAACTCCAAATATTATCTGATGATGTAATTACTAATTTCTTTAGAGTTGATTATGTGTCCACTAAATGTTTTAGATGCAAGAATTTGATCATCGTGTGTGACTAACACATCCATTACTTTAAAATGTTGTAAATAGTTTTAGCTTTCAACAAAAGTTTTGTTTTGTTTCATAACTTCTTTCAACGAAAGATCCAAAGAAAATGAATTCTACAAATGACCTTTCATCGGCACTCGTGGTCATTTGAAAAGTGACTACCAGAGATTCGATCCACAACAAAGGCTACATATATAATGTGTGTAACAATAAATTCTGATCTACTAAATATAATTTACCATTAATTAGGGTTAAATTAAAGTAAAGAAGGAATATTATGATGGAGAAAGAAAGGGACAAGCAAGGAGGCAACATAGTGCACATGCACAAGAACAGTTTTGTCTCTTCTAAATCTCACCCTCATGTTTACAGCTGAGATCATTGAAATACTAAAACTAATACTCTCTTGTTTCATTAGTTAACAGTTTAACACGTTCATGCGTGTCAGATTCAACTTAACCTCGGTACGACCAAAGATAGGCACAGGGCACTAAGGTTTACTTATTTGAAAATAGCCTAAGGTTTGGCGAAAAGAATATAGGAGCCATAAAATTTAATCAGATGGCCATAAAGTAGTCCATTAGAAAATTAATTCCCAATCTCCTTATATTGATTTATTTGAGAGATTTAGTATATTCATGCATTGTTTCAATCGCACTGCCAATCTACTTCAAAAGAGTTGCATATTTCATTTTTATAATAAAATAATTCTTGATCGAAAGTCAACTTGGATTGAATGCTAGACTAAACATGTTTGTTTGTTTTTAATTGAAATTAATTGGGTTTTCTATTATGTTTTAAACGCTTAATTTTTTATTTGTTTCTTTTGATAATTTTAAGCCATTAAGAATTAAGATTATCAACGTAGAGTCATAGTGATAGTGAATATGATCTTGATATCAAATGTCGACCAATATTACCAATCTTCGACCACTAAACCACCAAGATTAATAATAATAATAAAAAACACCAAGATTAGTTTTCATTCATTTAATTAAAATTTGTTTTATGTAAATATTCAAATTATGGTTTAATATAATTTCTCTTTCTAAACCGTTTAAAAGTGTTTGGAATTTTCTTTGTTTAAGTGTACCGACTACGACAGGGTCACTATTGACTTTGTTAATGAGATCTTATTTCGGTTCGATACGTCCAATATTTCTGAGGTGCTTAAAGTAAACCAAGTGTAATCAGATTTATTTATCCTATATAATTGCAAAAATAAATCTAATGACGTTGATACCTCCTTTTTTTATGGTAAAATGTTGATGTCCAGACGTGATGATTAAACCGGATCACCTCACTCTATATAAGAGGGTCTGATTGTAACAGAACAAGTTGTTATTCATGAAGAATAACAACTCTCATTTGATCGGACCCTCTTATATAGAGTAAGGTGATTCGGTTTATTCATATAAACCAATCTAATTTACATGGTTTACTAAACTGGTATACACTAAAAATGACATAACCGAAAGAATGAGACTCAAGTAAAAGAGCTGGATCAAGATCAGTTGGGTTTTATATAAACTATATTATCATCCCTTCAAGGTATTCTGTTCTAAATCCGATGGAATTTCGAAGAAATAACAAAAAGTGAAGTGAGTAATGAAGGAAAATTCCAGAATGTAAGATAAAATCGACATAAAATCCTACTCATATCTTGATCTTGGTATAGTGTTTTGGTGTTGAATTTTTATCAAATAATTTTGATCCATAAAGTTATGAAAAATAGTAGTAAAATAAATTAATGAAACTCTAACCAAATGAAATAAAATTAAATATTGAAATAGTAGTAAAATGAGTTAACAGAAAATTTATATGTGATTTAAGAATGTGTTCCTAAACTTAAACCTTCTTAAATGAACTTGAAAACTTATAAGAAACAAACAAAGTACTTATGTTAATTTCTTATCTTTAAGGTATGTATAACTTAGCTAGCAACATAATCGACGATGTCAAATTCTATGAATTTAAATAACATAGTGGGTTATTGGTTGGGTTGTAATTGTAAATTAGTTTCTGTAGGATTTAAACCGTATATGTCTTGGATGTAACTATAGTTTTTTTGTTGTAACTATTTTAAAATCAAAGCATGATTGGTAATACTAGTTCAATTTTCTAGATTTAATGTATAAATTTTAAAAGATTTTACAATATGTTAAATAAAAATTCAAATAAAATTTATAATAAACAAGAACTTTTGTATATATAATTTTATTTATTATATTATACATATGTAATTAAGTGAAAAATACCTATATAGCATTTATCATTTTATGTCAATATATATATATAATTATATATGAATCCACGTAATAATTTATATAAATATAGCATGTTATCTATACGAGATTAAAGTAGTAAAATAAATTATATTTAAAGTACATAAAAACAAATAAAATAATAAAATGTTTTGTTAAAATTTTTGAAAATTTTTCTAGCCTTATAGTGCAAAATCTTATGCTTTAATTTTTTTAGGAGACACAACCAAAAATGTAAACAAAAAATAGTTTAGGGCTATGAGAGTTTTAAGAAAAACTAAAGTCATATTAATTTAGTTTTACGACTTTAATATACAGTCCAACCAATCACGCACTTAAATTTAGTCTGCTAAATCTGTGAGTCTAGTTGACCCATATATTTTACACCTTTAATCTTCCCTATGGTATTTTAGAAACCATGGTTGGCATCGTATTATATGAAAGATTAAAAACATGAATACACATTACCACATATTTAAGAAGTCTTCCAAGTTTAAAGTAATGATTCCCACGTTCTAACTTACTCTTACCCCTCTTTCGTCACCGTCACTCAATCTCACCGCAACACTTTGTGTGCGTGTAAGCCAATCTCGACGCAGGCCATGACAATCCCATATTACCTTTTCTTATCACGCATTGACATTTCCGAGTAAAAACATCAATCGGAGGAGACCAAGAAGAAGAAGAAGAAACAAATTGTGTGTACATTTGTTTGGTTGACGTGGCTGCAAAGGAGAGATAGCGCGAGTGAGAAGACGCGGCAAGCCCGAACTCTTGCGGTTCGGTAGCTCTGCGTCGGTAGGTCGAGTCGTCTTTGAGCTATCTCGTTGCTTCTCGAGAGAAATAATGGTGGAGGAAAATGAACGCCGACCCATGGACATTGGTCTCCCGACCAATATTTGTCACGTGGCTCACGTGACATACGATCGCTTTGATGGGTTTCTTGGTCTTCCTTCTGAATTCGAGCCCGACGTACCCAAAAAGGCCCCTAGTGCAAGGTTCAGCTTCAACTTCATTTTTCTAAGACGACTTTCTAATGAACATAGAAAGTTTTTTTTTTTTTTTTTTAAATATATAAATCCCACATTTTTTAAACTTATGCCATGATTATTTTTGCGTTTGTGTTTGCATTTGAAATTTACGTAATAATTAAAATATGATAACATGTAAATTGCAAAGTTTGTTTTGACATTCAATCAAAACAGTCATAACTCATAACCCGATTATAGTATACAAGAAATAAAAACCAATCATATCATTGTCAAATAGTATTGAGATTGAAATTCATGGATAATACATATCTGTTGCCCATCTTAGAATGAGATTTAAATCATGAACCTTTGAGAAGTGAGAACAATGTAATGCAAACAATATGTTCTAAGTGTTGTTTCTTGCTTCATGATTTGTTTATCTGTTTTTGGGTTTGGCAGTGCAACAGTGTTTGGGGTTTCAACAGAGTCAATGCAATTATCATACGACTCGAGAGGGAATTGTGTTCCAACCATACTCTTGCTCTTACAAAGCCGACTATACGATCAAGGAGGTTTGCAGATAGAAGGAATTTTCAGAATCACAGGAGATAACAGCGAGGAAGAGTTTATAAGAGAAGAGTTAAACAATGGAGTCTTACCAGAGGGCATTGATGTCCACTGTCTCGCGGGACTTATAAAGGTATAGCCATTTAAACAAAACTCTTTATTCGCATTTTAAATTAACATGGTTTGAAAATGGCTTATTGATCAGGCTTGGTTCAGAGAGTTACCGAGAGGAGTACTTGATCCTCTACCATCTCAACAAGTGATGCAGTGTGAGTCAGAGGAGGATTTTGTGAAGGCTGTGAGACTCTTACCGCAAACTGAAGCTTCTCTTTTGAATTGGGCAATCAATTTGATGGCTGATTTTGTAGAGTTTGAAGATATCAACAAGATGAGCTCTCGTAATCTTGCTTTAGTCTTCGCGCCAAACATGTCCAAGGTGCATTTGCATCACAATTCTCCAAGAGATTGTCCTCTCATTGATCTTAAGCTAACAATGATACCGCAAACTGGGTCTGTTTTGGTTTCATTGCAGATGGCGGATCCTTTAACAGCATTAATGTACGCAGTGCAAGTGATGAACTTGCTGAAGAACCTTACAGACAAAACACTCAGAGAAAGGAAAATTGCGTCTTCCCAAGTCGGTCCTTGTGATAACAGCTGTGAAGGTGAAGATGGTGATGTGGAAGAATATAATCAAGAAGAAATGTATACTTTAGAAGAAGAAAATGAAGATGATGATTTGAACAAGGAAGATGAGATCATCAAGGTGGAAGAAGAATCACTGCTTTCTGATGAACACAAACCATCAAGTGAATTGAATGCTAATGATCAAACGAAACAATAAACATGAACAAATTTGGAGTTGGAAACGTTATTAAGCAGTTGTGTGTTTTTCGATTGAATTCTCTTTTTTGTTTCCTTTTCTTGGTAAGATAATGTACAAGTAACTTAGTTTGTTGATTAATGGGTTGGTTTATATGGGATTTTACAAGGTTGGTGATGGTGAAAAGAAGCTTCTCTAAGTGGTTATACTTCAAGTATTGCAAGCTATGTATTGTGCAATATCTATATAAGATGTTAAAACCAAACTCACACCTAGAAGATTGCAAGAAATATTAAAATTGACAGCCTTATAGAGATGAAAAAGCCACAAAGGACGTAAAACCTATTAATGGTCTTTTATTTTTTGGGCTTACTGATCAAAGAAGTAATTGTTTGTTAATGGAATTACCACAGAGTTGTTATCTTAAAGCAACTCAAAACAGAAAGATCAAAGCTTCCAACAGCATAAGATTTCAGAGATTACCATCCATAGTAAGAAGCACCTTGTACAAATCTGGACGTCGGTCACGGAACACTCCCCAACTTTGTCTTTTGGACTTGATCATCTCGAGATCAAACTTTGCCACGAGAACGGCTTCCGATTTATCATCAGCTTCAGCCACAATTTCACCTGTTGGTCCTGTCAAATCACAAAAACAATATTGGAGAAGATCGTTGGTTCAAATGCTTTATTGGGATATTGTATCTAAACTTCAAAGTTACTGGTCTCATCTGAATCAGATGTAAATTGATACCGGCAATGAAGGAAGTTCCATAGAAAGTGATCTGACTTGGTCCATGCTCAGTTTCAATGATTTCCTTCCCTATGCGATTTGAAGCTACTAGAGGCACCTGAAACCCAAAGTATGCTTCACTCAGTAGCAAACCATTACAGAAAAATTGATTAATTATTGGGAAAAGACGACAGATTAATCTAACCATTGAAACACGTTTTGATAAATTACAATCAGAAGCCAGAACACAATAAAAGAATGTAAATTATTGCTCATGTTACTGTATAATCGCGTACAGTTATAAGTTCTAGACATAGCAATCAGATTAAGAACTAATAGCTTACCACATTAGCTCCAGCATGCCCTTGCATAACTCTCCTCCAATGATCACGCGAATCCAATCCTTGGTCTTGAGGTTCAGAACCAATAGCAGTTGGATAAAACAGTATTTCAGCACCCTTTAGAACCATAGCTCGAGCTGCCTCAGGAAACCACTGATCCCAACATATAGCTGAACAAGACATTGCAACCATACGTGATCAACTTATAAATAAGTGACAGAGCAGAGGATGTGGAAATATCAAGTTATGCATAGAACATCTTACCTACTCCAATTTTCGCGAACTTTGTCTCGAAAATCTATTCACACCAAGGGAGAAGAGATCAATCATGTGAACAAAATAACAAGACGTACAAGAAATACGTTTCAATTTGCTATTCTTCTTGTCAAAACCACCTTAAAGCCAGTGTCTCCAGGATTGAAATAAAACTTCTCTTGATAACCTAAAATTAAGAAAAGGTATCAGCAAAAAAACATAAAAAAAACTCAAGCTATTTCCAACTCCAAACTTAGACTCACCCGGTCCATCAGGAATATGCGACTTCCTATAAATCCCCAAATCAGTTCCATCAGCATCAATTACGGCTATCGAATTGTAATGTGCAGTATTTGCCTCCTCAAAGAAGCTAACCGGTATCACTACACCCAATTCCTTAGCCAGATCCTGCATCCTGCGCACAAAAATGCCACTTTACTGCTTTAGATATCAAAGCGGCGTCAAGATGATCAAAAGAAAAATCAAAGAAGCAATGTTCACCTTGCAATGGTAGGATGGTTCTTATAAGGCTTAGCTCGCTGAAAGAAGTCTTCTCTTTGCGTTTGACAAAAGTAATATCCCTCAAAAAGTTCCTATATATCATTGGAGATTCTTCCATTCATTTTGTATCAGACTATAACATTCATAAGAAGGATACATAAATCACTAGAGAACAATACTCTATACTTGTTTCCACAACACAATCTATATAAGCAGCTTCGTTTCAGAGACTAATCAAGAAATTATAGTCTTAATCAAAACAAATTCGCAAGAGCAACAATGACCTGAATAAGAATAATATTAGCGCCTTTTGAGTGTGCTTCCCTGACAAGCCTGCATAAATGTAAACGATTCTCTTTCTCAGATACCGAAATCGAATTCAAACGGAGAAAGCTATATCAGAGCTCGAAATTGAAAGTTCAAGTTGCGAAAGCAAAGATCAATTCGCCTAAATTACTCGATAAGCAGGGAAAATGAGAAGACTAACCGCTCAGCGGCGGCGACGTTGGTGGAGATATCGTCGGAGCAGGCGAATTGGAGAGACGAAACAACCACTTCTCGTCTTCTTCCTTCCATTGCCATGCTTTCTCTGTGTCTCCGTTCTCAATGAAAGTAATAAACGCAGCTGACTCATTTGACTGTGATAGCAGAGAGAGAATAAGGAAAAAAAGAGAACATTTCTCTTTTCCGAAATCGAATAAAGGCGTCCAAACGCAAACGCAAACGCAAAATTCAACTCAAGTTACTTAGCTAAGCAATTTTAAACGTGAGTGCTGAGATTTTTTTTTTTTTTTTTTAATTTTATTAGAAACTTTGATGAAATGCACAAAATAAGGATCATTGAGAAACCCATACATATATTGTGGTAGTGGTATGAAAGTCTAGTCGTCGGAATCCTAATTTTAACACATGATTTAAAAAAGTTATTAAAATGACTACACCCGTTTTTTTTTTTAAAACAGATAATAATATTCTTATAAATATTAAAATTAATATGAATTTTCTTGAATTATTTAATGTAATTGAAATGAGAGATTTTAATATTTATGGAAATATTATTATCAGGAAAAAAAAAAAATGGGTGCGGTTGTTTCAGTTATATGTTTGTAAATACTTATCAAGATGTAGGAATCGATCCATTCTTTTTTTGTATCATGTTAAATCTTGTTTCTTTTACTATCTCTGCAGCTTCTGTTCTTTTCTTGCAGAACCCACTAAATGAAGAAGAAACACCACTCTAAAGTAAAACTTCAAATCTTACATAGTTCAAGTTTCTATTGGTCCATGTTTGGGTAATAGTCTTCTTCTTTCTTCTTTACTCTAAATACATTGTAGACTATATGGTAACAATATGATGACGACGATGGTGATTTTTCTCCTTCAATGAATCATTTTTCGCTTCTTATAGTACCTCAAACTTTCCATGTCTCTATATACTCTCCATGATAATGATGATGATGATCTTCTCTCTTCTTTACTACTTTCTTTAAATCTGATTACTCTTTGATCTCTTCCCACTTGAGTTCACCTCTATGTAATTATCCTCGATTGATGTCTCTTCCTTACATCTCTCTTCTTCAACATCAATGAGACTGAATTTATACACTTTTGGTGACTGATCATCAGAGCAAACTCCCATCAAGGAACTTATCAGTTGAAGAAACATGAGGTTTTCCTTTGAGTGATGTGGTTCATCTAGAAAATTAGGAATGACATGTTCTTCCAAAGCAATAAGTGTGAACCACAAGACATTATAATTCATGCAGCTAATGCATTCTCGTTCTAAGAAGAAGTTTAGATATTAGGTCCTCAATTCTTGGAGGAAGCAATTTCTTCGGAAGATCGAGGTGTCAAGTAAATGGTTGCTGAAAGGTCTTAGACTCGATTATAAGACGGTTCTATAGTAGGAGCCAGCCGCCAAAAAATGAGTCTTTCACCCCTCCACTCTATATATGTTTAGTTATTTATGGTGATACATCCATATATATTACACAAGTTCTTGTAACTTAACTTTATACTTTACCATATTTTTGTGAGTTGAGTTTTTAACTTTGCCAAACATTTTAGAGCTTTGCAGAAATATATGGTAGAGAAGTGTGGAACGTTCTAGAAATCCATATGATAGAAGTGGACTTACATATAAATGGGGAAGTCCCTCATTCTAAATAAAAAAATCCAATTCTAAGCAATACTTGAAATTTATCTTTGTAAATTTGTGGATCTTTTTCTTTCTAAATTCCAAAAATCTCTCGAAATTTGGCTAACTTAGCAACCGCAAATGATTATTTTTTTGGTCATTAACAACCATAATAATCAAACACCCAAAACCACATCTATATTCAATTAAACATCTACATATCAAAAGAACTTATGTCTCATCCTCCTCTTCCATACTGTGTATTTCTATTTTCTTGTGAACCTTTCAAAAACACATACAATTTTTCTTTTAAAAAACAAACATATTATCTAATTATGTAATTTAATTTTTTAATTTTTTCAAAATATATTTCTTTATAACTATTTTACTCATAGCAAAAATTTTAATAACATAAATAGAAGAAAATGATACATCATATTTTAATACATTTTAAACCAAAATTAATCTTAAAATCTCTTTTATATTAATATTTTTTAAACAACTTATATAGATAATACTAAAAAATTAATTAAAAAAAACATGTTTAAAATTAGCAAAAAAAAGTATTATACAAACCGTCTTAATATTATACTTAATATTTTCTTCAATTTAATTTAATTTAGTTTTACTTTTACTACTTAATATGAGATCCACAGAATTATAATATAAATTAAAATTAAAGAAATGCTAATTATAAAATAATGCAATAATTCAAATAAAAATTTAATAAATAAAAATAATTCAAATAAAAAACAAAAAAAACTAAAACAAACTAAAACTACGAAGGCGGAAATCGGGATAAGAATTCCTCCATGCGTTGCTGCAATACCAGGTGATCTGCCTCCAATTTGTGGGTTCTCTCGCGTTCCGCTTCTTGTTGGAGGCGATCCGCTTCTCATTGGAGGCGATTGGCTTCTTGTTCTTCTGCGAACTGTTGCAGCTGGCTTCCATCTCAGCGTCTTGTTGTGCGAGCTGTGCCCTAATATCGGGAGAATCGCCGAAGAAACGCAAAGTTGCAGAAGAAGATACGTCGTCCGGAAGACCAAATACACGACCTTTGGTCTTCGGAGTACACTGCGGTAAGAAACGAAAACTTTGTTAAAAATTAGAAATTACAAAAAATAGATTTAAATATATATTTTACTTACCTCATAGACGAATTCGTTAATCTTCTCGAATGGAAGATCGGTCATTGGAGGCGTTCCTTCGGTGAGTGGCTGAGAAAGGAGAAAGTCTTCCTTCATCTTCTCATAATTGTCAATGATCTCCCGAGCCAGCGGATCTTGGATTTCATTGTTCTTCCTGCTGGTATGCGCATCCTTGAGCAATGTGAGAGCGGAAGGTTAGACAACGTTTTGACGAAACTACAAAAATGAAAATTTAGTAAAATATAAAATTATAAAACTAAAATAACAATATTTTAATTAAATAAGAAACTTACCAGTTGTTTGGCCCGTGTGACCAAACTAACCGCTCCTAGATTGTGCGTCGCCTTGCCTTTTCCTTTGCGATCGCTGTTTCGGCACGCAGAATGAGTTGTGGAGCTTGTCTTAGTTGGTTCTTCACTCCAATAAGTGCATAACCCGCTCCATAGGCCCGGGTTGGAAAGCAACTCCCTTGGGACATCATTCTTGTGCCACTTCTCCTTCCACTCGTTTAGCTTCCATGAATACATTCTCGATGCTTTTCTATCGAAGCTTCATCTAACCGAGGCGGTCATGTGGCTGTCCCAAGTAAATTCTTGCTGCAAATCAAAAATTAAATTAAAGTAAACTATATTAAATAAAAGTAAAACAATTTAAAATATAAGGTACTTACCGCAAATTGGCGAAACCACAATTCCTGATCCGCCATCGGCATTTGGTTGTAAGTCGGGTACGGATGCCGAAGCATTCCATTGAGCATCTAGTTAACGGATTTGGAAATCCCATTTCCGGAATCTCCAAACCTACAAAAGAAATTATTGCAAATAATTTGAATTGTAACTAAAGTAATAATCGTAAAAAAATATTAAAATTCTTAAATTTAACAAAAACTGACCATGTGTTTCTGCCGACGCAATCCGGATGGAGACGAGGCAATTTATCTCGTCCTGGTTGAGCGACAAAGTCCTCGACGCTCATCTGCGTCGGTGCAGTAGGTGAAGGCGTCAGTGCAGTAGGTGAAGGCGTCGGCATAGGCGCTGTCTCCGGGATATGTATCTCCGGTGTAGGAGAACTCCTCGAACCGGCACCACCTCTTCGGCGACTACTACGTCCGCCGCCGACTGAATGGATAAACCGACCATAATCCCTAGAAAAATTAAAAAAGAAATCAAACAGTATATGAAAAAATTATATATCATCAAAATATTAAAAAAGTATCAAAAAAGTATTTTAAATTTATTACCAAAACAATTATACTTTTATAAAATAATGAATAATTGATGGAAATACTTATAAATTACTAAAATCATCATAAATTTATATTTATAAGTTTTAATTCCAAAACAATTATAAATTTGTAAATCCATGATTTATAAAAGAATGAATAATTCAAAAAAATAATTATAAATTACTAACATGATTAAAAAATTTTATTTAAATTATCATAATTTTCTAAACATAATAATTCATACCAAAATTAAGAAAATTTTAATGCATGAAAATAATTATACATAAGTTAAATAAATAAATAAATTAACAAAACAAATAATTTCAATAAACATAACAAAACTTAATATTAATTACCATAATAATCTAACCACAAATTCTAATAAATCTAAAATTCCAAATCAAAATCATTTATCTAACAATCCATGTTATAAAGTAGGTAAATCTTAAAACTAACAAACCAAATCCTAAATCTAACATTACAAACCTAAATCTAACAATTCTAATTTTCTAAACTAATCAATCTAACTAAAAACCTAACAATCCATAATATAAACTTAAAAACTTACATGTTTGGGGGATTGTTAGACATTTGGATGATAGATCGACGGTTGTAAGAGAGATTTGGTGATTTTTGGAGATTTTGAGGTTTTGGAAACTTGTCTGCGAAAGTGAGGAGGAAGAAGACGATGTCGGTATATATTACGATATTTCCGACGGAAATATCCGTCGGAAATCCGTCAATTTTCAAAAAAATAAATTACGCACGTTCTCGATACGGTTTCGAGAATCGTCGTGCCTAAATTTTCGCGAATCCGTCGGAAATCCGTCGGAAATTTCCGAAAACATATTTGCGGTTACATTTTCATTATCCGTCAGAAATTTCCGACAGATTTCCGATGGATAATATAAATATGCATGTCTTCTGATTGGCCAGTCAATCCTTAAACGGGGACACGTGTTACCACAAAACCGTCGGAAATCCGTCGGAAATTTCTGATGGATTTCCGATGGGTTTGTGGTTTTAGTGGTTATTTATGCACCGTTTCAGTAAACATATGTTTTTAATATTATAAATTCATGATTGCAAACACAAATAACTTATAGATATTCTTCATTTGACAAATTTCAAAAGTTTATACGATTATTTCGTTTTTGGTAAACTTGTATGTTAACTATATGTTTATCTATCAAACACTTTAGGTCAAACTATGTCTAAAATTTTTTTCTTTTGAAAATATGTTATATATCACATAACTTAGTTTATTTTGTCAAAGTTTGTTGTTAACATTGTCTTGATGTACAAGAAATTACAAGTTAACCATGAAACCCCCAAACCGTCAGAAATCCGTTAGAAATTCCGACGGTTTTCCGACGGATATTGGTATTTTTTACGAAAACACGTGTTCGTGTTTAAGGTTTTAAATTATCTTTCCGTCGGACTTTCGACAGCTGTGGTCTTCGAGGACCTATGGTTTACACCGTACTGTCAAAATTAAATAAAATACAAAAAACAATGTTACACATTTCGGTAAAAATAAAAAATAATACAAAACACACATATAACTAATCTTCATTAGATGATGATGCTGATCCCTCAGATGGAATTGAGTCTGAATCCTCATAAAATTCACCTTGTTCTTCTTTTGATTCGGAAAAAACTATACCAAATTGTGTGAAATCAACAACAAGATCCAGAGCACAAGAAGGCTCAACTGGATCCATTAGAACAACTTCTGCTGGCTGTAAAGGATCGTGTTCTGCAACTCCATAAATTCTTCCTCTCGGGGTCACTGTAGTAACTGTGCGCCAAGGATCTGTCCACCGTGTAACTCGAGGGTAACAAATATAGCACACCTAAAAAAACATATTAATTAATTTGTAAGTATTATACCAAAATAATGAATTGAGTATTAATTACACTAATATTTGTACCCTACCTGCTCAGCTTGTGATCCTAGAATGAATGGGTCATACGATTCTAGTCTCCGAGTTGAATTAACAGACGTAACACCAAATTGGTCCACATGAAGCCCACGACCGAGTGTTGAATCATACCAATCACACTTGAAAACAATGCACCTCAAGTCTAACATTCCTGGGTACCGCACTTCCAATATTTCCTGAAGAACGCCGTAGTAAACATCATTACCAGATTTCACTGAAATACCAGAATCTGAAGTTTGCGTACTCCTTCTCTCGTCATGAACCCTAAACCCATATCCACGACTGCAGTATCTAGGATAAGAAGTTGCAATGTAGTTTGGACCATTAACAAATTCCAATAACAATGTGGGAAATGTCTGTCCGCTTCTTACTCCTTCAGAAACCTACAAAAATAAGTTACAAATTAGTATTTAAAAAAAATATTTATTAAATGATTTAGCGTTTTTAAACACTTACGTAAAACTGCAACCAAGGCATAAATTCCTCTTCCTTATGGACTTGAAGCTCGTCTTCTGTCTTATCCATATAGTACCCGCGTATTAATGCCATGTAAATCCTGTACGAAAACCACAATTGTTGACAAGTTAATAAAAACATATAAATTAATCAATTATATATTAAATGACACAAAAGAATTTTTGTTTACCTTTCGTATTCCGTAATTTCTTCACAATTGGTTAGGATATACGTATGCAAGTGTTTAAACTCCTCTTGAGATAATTTACGCCTTTTTCCTTTGCCACTAACTCGCCCAACTTGGGAAAATAACTCTGGAACAACGACGGAGTAAATTGCTCTCTCACCACGATCATCATGGCGACTAGGACGTCTACTCTTCGTACGAACTTCTGACAGAAAGTAATATTCAGCAAACTGTGAGGCCTCTTCGTTGATGCTCTGGGCGATAATTGATCCTTCTACTCTACTCAAATTCTTAACCTTTTTCTTTAGATGAAACATATACCGCTCAAATGGATACATCCAACGGTATTGAACCGGGCCTCCTAGTTCTGCTTCTCGTGGGAGGTGGATCGGAAGATGTTCCATCACATCAAAGAAAGATGGTGGAAATATCTTCTCCAAATTACAAAGGATCACCGGGATATTGGCCTGTAAATTTTGGATTCCGTCAACAGTAAGTGTTCTTGTGCATAAATCGCGAAAGAAAGCACCTACTCCTGTAATTGCTTGGTGGACGTCTTTATGAAGAAGATGAGCAAAAGCGAATGGAAGAAGCCTCTGCATCACAACGTGACAATCATGACTCTTGATTCCAGTAAACTTTCCTTCTCCATAGTCGATGCGATTACCAGATTAGATGCGTATCCATCGATGAATTTAACATCGTCGTGAATCCAATCAAAAATTATGTTTTCTTTGCTTCTAACGGTATAATGGAAATGGACATTGACCATTTGGGAGCACTTCAAGAAAACCTCGATCGCAATATGCTGGCAAGTCTAATCTAGATTTCATATTGTTTTTCGTCTTCCCTTGGACGTTTAAGACAGTGTTCATGATGTTCTCAAAGAAGTTCTTCTCAACGTGCATCACATCAAGATTATGCCGCAATAAATGGTTCTTCCAGTAAGGCAAATCCCAAAATATGCTCTTCTTGTGCCAGCTATGAAATTCACCAACACCATAAATAGGTTTATGTCCATTACCCCCACAATAAGGAGTCGTCTCAGCACCAAAATCTCTCAACTGCTCCAATAAAGTCTCACCGTCTATCTCAGGCGGTGGACCATCAAAAACTTGCCTATCCTTCGTAAACATTGTTCTCGAACGACGATACAGATGATCACTCGGTAAAAATCTTCTATGACAATCAAACCAACAACTTTTTCTGCCGTGCTTCAGTTGGAATGCATCAGTGTTGTCTTGGCAATACGGACACGATAATCTCCCATGTGTTGTCCATCCAGATAACATACCATATGCTGGAAAATCGCTTATGGTCCACATAAGCACCGCACGCATCTTAAAGTTTTGCTGGGTTGAAACATCGTACGCTTCCACACCATGCTCCCATATCATTTGTAACTCATAGATCAATGGCTGGAGGAATATATTAAGTGATCTCTTCGGATGCTCTGGGCCGGGAACAAGAATCGAGAGATATAAAAACTCTCTACGCATGCACCGAGATTGAGGCAAATTGTAAGGGGTTACAATTACGGGCCATAACGAATACTTCCTTGCATGCTTCCCGAATGGGTTAAAACCATCTGTACATAACCCGAGGTACACATTCCTTCGCTCATACGCAAAATCCGGATACAATGATTGAAAATGTTTCCAAGCTTCTGCGTCTGAAGGATGTGTAATATCTCCATCTTGACGATGTTCTGCATGCCATCTCATTGGCTCTGCCGTGCGCTGAGAAGTATATAACCTCTTCAACCTCTCTGTTATTGGTAAATACCACATACGTTTATATGGAATTTGAATTCTGCCATTACTTTCCTGATACCGTGGTTTACGACAAAATCTACATCTTTTGCGGTTTTCATCTTCTCTCCAATATAGCATACAGTTGTCGATGCACACATCTATTACCTTATACGGTAACCCAAGACCAGATACAAGTTTTTGTACCTCGTAGTATGATCCGGGTAAAAGATTATCTTCTGGTAATAAATCTTTCGCCCAATCTGTTATCGCATCAACGCACTCCTCTGCCAAATTGTAATCCGTCTTAATCGTCATCAATCTACTTGTAGATGATAAAGGCGAATGACCTTCTTTACACCCTTTATATAGTGGCTGCTTTGCAGCATCTAACATATCAAAAAATCTTCTTGCTTCTACATTAGGTTCTTCGAACCTATCTCTTTCTTCACCGCTAAACTCGACATTCTCTCTACACGCATCATTCACCATCTGCACGCCCCCCTACACCCTACTTCCGTGCTACCTCCTAAACAATCTGAGACAGTTGGTTCACTAGTACTACCATACTCAACATTTGTTTCTCCATGTAAATACCATATCTTGTAACCCGGCGTAAACCCATTACTATACAAATGATGCCAAACTATCTCTATCGCAACATTACGAGAATTCCTACAAATTGAACATGGGCATTTTTACTTACCTGATTTTTGAACACGCGGTTGCTTCCCGCCACTTTCATGAACTCGTATATGCCTCGTGCATACTCCTCGTTCAAGTTGTTCGTCTCCGGATCCATCAATGGTTCGTCCATCCATGATCAAAAATATCTAGACATATTTTTCACTTTTTTTATAGAATTCGTATTAAGTAAACAAGAAATAAGAGAGAGATATGAAATTAAGATTGTTGTGTAATGGGATGGAGGAAGGGAGAAACATATATATAAACTCGTTTCTGTCGGATTTCCGTCGGAAATCCATCAGTTTACAACGGTAAATTCAACGGCTACATTAACGTTCATATTATCCGACATATTTCCAGAATTCGTCGGAAATCCGTCGGAATATAACGGCATGGATATCCATCGGAAATCCTTCGGAATATAAATTTCCGACAGAGTTTCAGACGGAATATAAATTTCTGACAGAGTTTCCGATGGAAAACCGTCGGAATATAAATTTCCGACGGAGTTTTCGATGGAAAACCGTCGGAATATAACGGCTTGGATTTTTGACGGATTTCTGACGGATTCCCAGAATTTCCCAATCTCGGAAATCCGTCGGGAAGCCGACGGAATTATTGTCTGTCAGAAATTCCGTCGGTTTTGCGGTAGATTTCTTGTACTGTATTATTCTCAACGACACATTCGCCAAGTCCTTTAGACTTTAGAGTGATCTTAATATCCAATGCCCATTGTACATAGTTATCTCCCGAGAGAGTAAGGGCAGCAAATTCCAAGTTTTGGATATTCGACATCTGAAATTATGCATCATATTCTCTTAAGTATCACAAAATTTTAATATTCATGCATGGTGTAAAACAATTTACGTGATAATATTCTAGCAACCTAGCATGCTCAAAATACACGTTCAAATTATCATGCAAGGTTTTCATACATCTTAAATATTTATATATTGATCAGATTATAATTTGTGACAATTATTATCATGCAACCGATTTAACAAAATAGCTAGGTTATGTAAAATAAATTCATGCGATAATAATCTAGCAAAATTATATGATCGAATTTTTATGCAAGATCTTAACATATTTATGTGCTTTGATCGGATTTTAATTTATGATAATTAATCATGTAATCAAATTTATCAATCTATTAACAAAACAAAATAATTTTCATGTGATAATCGGATTTAGCATGCGAGTTCTAAATATATATGCTTGTCGGATTTTAATAAAATTTGTGACAATTATTATCGATCAATTTTAATCATGCAACATAATCATCAATCAAACAAACAATCATATGCGGATCAATTAGGGTTTATACATATATGTGCAATTTCCATATTAATTAGGGTTTCATAATTATTTAACCAAATTCATAACCTCATCGTGAATATCAACAAACAAACAATAATTAATCACACAAGAATATCCGTGTCTTGCGACACTCCAGCAATCATACAATTAATATTGAACATGAAAAACCGAACATGCTATATAATTAGGGTTTTTATCGGAACAGCCGGATCATACATCCGAACACATGACTTCCGGTTAGCCAGAACAACCGAGCATCGAAACATATATCCGAATATAGATCATATTTTAGGGTTTTGGAGATTTCCTAATTTAATTAGTGTTTACCGATTTCATGGTTATACATGTTCTAGGGTTTTAGAACTTACCTTAGAGATTCGGTTTGAAGTGAAAATCACGAACCAGATATCTTCCTCAAGAAATACACTCAATCAATCTTTTCATAACCCCGTTACCATGTATTGGGGGAACCGAGTCTCAGAGTGAAATAAGATTGACTGGTTTCAAGAGATCTTCTTTGCTTTGCTTTAATCCGGTTGCTTTGTGATCGGCGGCGAGATTAGGGTTTTAGATGCGGTGGCTGCTAGCTAGGGTTTTAGAGACTATCGTGCTCATAACGTGTTGTAAACTAGAGAGAATTATGGGAAAATTTTGTGTGTTGTATTATTGATAATGAGGTTCCAATAGAACCTTTATATAGGAATCAATACAAGAGATCAAAGGTAAATCCTATTCGGAATAGGAAAAGTATAAACCATCTTAAGTCTCATCGGATATGGGCCTGATGGACCAGAACTAGAGTTTGACAATCCATAATGATTTATAACAGTTTGAAAGAAGAAGATGAAGAAGATGAGTCGATTTATTCTGACTTGTTCTGACTCATTTAGGCTTCTGCCAAGTTTAGAAGTAAACTCTAAAGATGGGTTGTGAATTTCGTTTAGATTGACACTCAGCGAATAAACCCTAAAATTTCTCAACATGAGAACCGAGTTCTGCTTTCACTACAAGAAAACACGCTAGAACAGATGGAAAAATCTGTCAGAAATCCGTCGGAATTGGCCTATTCCGACGGATTTTTTCATCTGTTATATCTTGTCGGAAATAAAAATTCTGTCGGAAATCAGTCAAAAATTGTAACGGATTTCCGACGGATTTCTGACGGACATATTTCAGACGGATTTTCGATGGATTTCTGACGAATATATAATTTTATTAATATATTAATAATATTTAATTTATTGTAATTAATATTAATTAATTTTAATTAATTATAATTAATATATCAAATTAATTTGGTATTATTTTATGATTGAAATGAGTAACATAGCATACTACAAACATATTTCAATATAAACGGATCGTAAAAGACCACAAAACCACAAACTGTCGGAAATCCGTCTGAAATTTCTGATGGATTTCCGACGGTTTTGTGGTTTCACGTGTCTCGTTTTAAGGTTTAGTCAGACATATGACTAGACAAGCCAAAAAAAAAATTTCGTCAGAAATCCGTCAGAAATCCATTAGAAATCCATCAGAAATCCATCAGATATCCATCAGAAATCCGTCGAAAATCCGTCGAAAATTTGTCAGAAATTCGTCAAAAATCCGTCGGAAATTCATCGGAAATCCATCTGAAATTCGTCGGAAATCTGTCTGAAATTCGTCGAAAATCCATCAGAATTTCAGGTGTGTCTGTCAGAAAGCCGTCGGAAATTTTCTGATGGAATCGTCAATTTTCATGTCTATCGGAAATACGTCGCAAATCCGTCAGAATTTTCCGACGAATTTATATTCCATCGGAAATTCCGTCGGTTTTGCGGTAAATTTCTTGTAGTGTTTGCTGCTTTATCCAAGTTGTTTTTGATGAAATCGTTGATTAAAGTTTTCCCTCTCTTGCAAGTAACTCGTAATTCTCTTAGAGATGTCGTCGGAAGTCTAGAGAATATCTCCTCTACCAAATCCCGTGGAAGATCGAAAAACCCCATTGTTTCACTTGCCGATCTTTGCTCTAGAAGTAATAAAAAATTAGGGTTATAAGCATCCACGTTTTGCTTATATACAAGAAGTTTTCATTTTCCCTATTTTATAGTTCTTGTGTAATTTTTATATATTAAAAGTATTCCTACAAAACCGTGACTTTTTGACCATACCGTAGTTCCTCACTGCAAGGGACGCTGTAGGCAGTAAAAAAAAAAAACTAGGTCAAACCCGAACACATTTTAAGCCTGTCTGTTTTGAGCACCATTTTAAAGATACCCAAAAACCAGAAAATTAAACAGTGTAGCTCAAGAAACACCGTGGGTTTCAAATTTACCCGTGGTTACCGAATTGTTTTTTTTTTGTTGTTGTTGTTGTTGTGTGTGTTTTCTATTTAATTTGTTCTTGAAAATATTTATATCATCAACTATTTTTATAAAATTTGAACATTAAGCCATGTAAGAACCTAAAAATATTATATTTATTTCTTGAATTACTTTTATAAAAACTGATATAATTATTATCATAAATATTGATAAACATGTAAATAGATAAAAAAAATATTTATTTTTGAACTATTTTTAGAAATATTGATAGAATTATTTTAGAAATACTGATATAATTATTTTCTAAATATTTTCATAAATATTGATACAATGTTTTACAAAATTTATAAACGTATTAGAAAATTTGCATGTTGATATTGTCCTACGGTTTAAGCGGAAAATGTTATTTCACAATTTTTCCACCAAAATTGCGGTTTCACAGTTTTAGCGGAAAACCACAATTATGAGATTTTTTGTTTTTTGGTAAAAAAATTAATTATGATATTTTTTGGTTTGTGAAAAATATACTTTAACAATTTGAAGTGTTTGATTGTCACTTTGTTGTTTTCAATTTGATTAAATAGTTAATGTGTAGATTCTTATGCCAAAATAGTCGGTACATTGAGCTAAGTATTTTCTTAACATTACTTGCGCTACTTGAGTGTGAAACTTTTGAGATCACAAAGTTCCTCCAAATGCTCCTCAAATTTCGTTTCCCAAACTTTTCAAAACCCCAAAGAAACAATCTAGGAAGCTAAACAAATTAAGGTAAACATCTTTTTCACTCTTAAGGATTGGGATTCTGGTTGACTATAGTTTTAATGTCAATAGATAGATAGATATAAATTGGAAGAATAAGAACTGATGCTCATCTTAAATCCATGGAATCTTTAATTTTTCTCCTCTATACCCATGCTCATCGGTTCGGTAATGGTGCTCCAGGCACTAGATCAATTTGATGTTCAATACCTCTAACCGGTGGAATACCTGGTGGTATATCTTCTGGAAACACGTCAGAGAACTTGTCCAAGAGTCCTTGAACTTCCTCGGAATAGCTTTCTGCCCTGTGACCTGAGACTAAACTCTCTTTGAAGATCATTAGTAGCACCGTGTCTTTTGATTCAAGAAATTTAAAAATAGCAGTAGGAGTAATGTAAAGGTTAGTCTTACTTACCTGGTCCCCTTTGTCCATAGTTTTTTGCATCTCAAAGACTTCCTGAGGGGTAAGTGGCGCCAGACTATGCTTCTTATCATTGTCCGTTATGTAGAGCCACTTTGTCAAATTGCCAAGGTCGTCCTAGTAGAAGATGTCCGGCTTGCATGGGAACTACATCACATAATACCTGATCCGTATACTTTCCGATGCTGAATAGAACTGTTACTTGCTCGGAAATCTTGAGCTTGGTATCATTGTTAAGCCACCTAAGTCTGTAGGGGCGTGGATGCTTGGTCTTAGGAAGACCTAATTTATCTACTAAATACCTGCTAGCCACGTTAGTGCATGAACCCCCATCAATAATTAGACTACATACCTTGGCGTTGATGGTACAACGGGAGTGGAAAATATTTTCTCGCTGAATAGTCTCGGGATCAGCGTACTAAGAACTCTCCTTATCATCAGAAGATCTCCTGTCTCCCGATACTCCACATTTTCTTCTTCGGATTCCTCTTGCTCACAGTCAGCCTCGTCTTGGGATTCATACTCACCATTTGGTTTTAGGACCATCACTCTTTGGTTCGGACAGTCTCTGGCGTAATGCCCTTTTCCCTGACATTTAAAACATGTAATATCTCTAGTTCTTTGAGTAGGAAACTTACCTTGGTCGGGTCTGGTGCCTTTGGAAGTTTCAGGTGCCGGCTTCTTGAATTTGGAGTCATCAGCAATGGCTTTTCCTTTGTCGATGGTTCGAGGTGGTGGATTCCAAGGGGTCTTGTTGCGAGGCGCAGAAGCAGATTTCCTCTTGATATGTTGCTCAGCTTGGACCGTCAGATGCAGCAGCTCATCAAATCCATGGTAAGTTTGCCTCTCCACTTTTCTTGCTATCCTATCATGTAATCCATCAAGAAACTGTGCCATCAAAGTCTCATCCGAATCTTCAGTTTCTAGTCTGTTCTTGAGAGTCTCAAACTCTTCAAAATATTCTTCCACTGATTTGGATCCTTGAGTGAGTCTCCGGAACCTCTTTTGTAGCTCTCGTTGGAAATAAGAAGGTATATATCTCTTCCTCAACCTGAACCGCATGTCTTCCCAAGTAGTGATCTGACCATGTCTAAGCCTCCTCCTCTCGGAAACATCTCTGTCCCACCAAGCTAAAGCATTTTCAGTGAGCTAGGCTGAAGCTAAGGATACCTTCCGTGCATCCGAATAGTTGTAATACTCAAAGATATACTCCATTCTTTTCTCGCAGTCCAGATATGCTTCGGGATTAACTTCCCAGCAAATGTTGGTGCCGTGAGCTTAACATCATTTCCCCCATGTCTCGGTGGTTCGTCATTTATCTCTCGCACTCGAGCTCTCTCTTGCCGCCTAGGTCTCCGGTTGGGAGCTGGGGGTGGATCATCTTCATAATCCTCCGAATCAGCAACAATCTCATCATCTAAATAGGGTCTCTGCCGGTTGGGGTGTTCTTCCTGGCCACCTCTAGCTGGCTGAGGTCGAGCTTCCAAGCGTGCTAGCCGGTCATTGACGGTCCGAATGGCTTCTAGGAGCTGGTTCATATTGACTGGTGCGTCCTCTCCCATATCTGTAAGGCACTAACAAACAGATCAAGTGCAAAGGAAGATCGAAAGAAAACTAGTAACAAGACAGAAGCAAAGAGCACAAATATGTCTGTCTCAAAACAACAACCACTCGAAGCAACAAGAAACAGAAAATTTCCTGTTTCTAAACAACACAAAAAAATAAAAAAAATGCAACCTTCAACGATGTAAACTGAAAGAAAGCTAGCAACTTAATTTTTTTTTTTTAATATGCAGACAGCTTAATGTGATTACTATATGATGCAAGACTAGCTAACAAATTATGAAGCAAGACAGAACAAAGAAATCAATAGCAGCAGCAACAATCAAGCAGTTGATGAAACAAACCTATCAAACCCTAGACCCTTTTTTTTTTTGACTAGACTAACAATGAGGATATGCAGGCACGACACAGAGATTCGCCAACTAGACAAGATGAAACAAATCGAAACAATAGAGACAAAGCAAGATGCAGCAATCAAAGCAACAAGGAGATAACACCTAACAGAAACTGCGTTAAAAGTTTTGATGAATGAAAAAATATCAAACGAACTTATAAATTAAAACCGATAATTGTTTTGGATTTTAGAAGGTTTTAAAAAGCCAAAAAAAAAGACAAAATATTTTTATGAGATTTTTTAGATTTTATAAAATTCAAACAACAAAACTGACGAAAACTGATTTTTATGGGGTTTTATGAAGAAATTGAAAACAGAATTGAAACTAATGAAGGGGAACGAAATTACCTGATAGATAGGAGCTTTTGAAGTTCTGATACCAAGATGATGTAGGCACCAGATCTGATGTCTACAAGCTTGCGTGATGGAGAGTCTCTAGTTGGCCGTACAGCTCTCTCTAGGGTGACTTGGTGAGGATGAGATATGATACACGAACTGGGGAAGGTGGAAGACGCCACACAAACCTATGGAATGATCTGTGATAAGTTTAAGACACTCAAATTCACAAGGCTTCGCACACAAGTGAAGAGAAGTGGTCGGCTGCTTCTAAGAAGAAGAAAGCGATTTCTTATTAAAATTCTAGGGTGAAAACTAACATAATTCGGCCATAGGGGTTTTATAACATAACCCTTAGGTCTGACAACACAACTGAAGCAAAACAACAAGTAGTTTTAATGAAAACAGCAAGTAGTTTTAATGAAAACAGCAAGTAGTTTTAATGAAAACAGCAAGATGTGTAAAAATACTTAAAAATGGAAAGTCTTGGTCTAAGGAGATTTTCGGCAATGGCTGAGGATACTAAGGCATTCTTGAGCTTGTGAATAATGTAGTGAAGTGGTAACAAGCTCAGGAATGCGCACTAAGGGTGTTGCCTCATTAAAACCTTTCCCGGAAAACCCAATGGGATAAAACCGAGATAAGGAAAAAGAGTACAATTCGTTAGCACGTCTTTGTGTGTCTCCAGCCTAGTGAGGTGGTGAATACACGTCTCCTGGATGCCAACATAACTCTCTAGCAATATCCTTAGGTTCTTCTCTAGCCGAGATGATGAATACAGATGTTTCAGAGCAACCTTGTAAACCCAGCAAAAAGAAGATGTCCTGTTTCTTGGGCTGCAAGCAAAGGTTCTCATGATCCTTGTTTACTTCGTGGTGATTCCTTAGCTCTGCATGGTCGTCTCCTAAGCTCTCTCTGGTGTCTTGAAACTTGGTGGCGATATGATCTCCTTTAGGCGCTAGCGGGGTTTCTTGAATGATCTCCTTGGTGAGCAAGCTTCCTTTCAGTTCCTCATGCTCTATGAGTGTGAATAAACTCTCCAGTGACTTGTTGAATTCCTCTCTCAAGCTTTGTGTTCCAGACCTCGTCCTTGGGGCTTGTCTCATGACCGGTATGTTGACTCCTTCGGCAGCTTCTAGGGGGTTTGCTTCGATGTCCTCATCATGTTCATACAAAACAAATGCTTCCCCAGATTTTCTTCTAGCTTTTGACTAAACCTTGCAATCATTCTCGTTTTAAACTGAAACCAATTCTAAAACACTTCTCTTTCTACCTCACAATTATACCAATTCAGCACAAGTCCTTGAAGACTCACATACATCAAATCCAGTTTATCAACATCACTATAATGGCCTAATCTGAAAAACCTTTCCGCTAGTGTAATCCATCCATAAGGACGAGTTCCATCAAAAACTGGCAACTCTTTTTTCTTTAACATACCATTACGATTCTCCAACACATTATGAATTCCCCGATAACCTAACGAATGATTCTCCTGATCAAGATCACAGTCAATCGAACGCACCTGATTTGGATTTCCCGATGATGATGCTTTCCATTTCCCAATCGCCTAATCGGAAAACTGATTCGCCTCCATCCAAGCTAGAGTATGTGAAATCGAGTTTAGATTCTTATCCAGTGAATCCAAACGAGAATCAAACGAAGTTAAATGACTCTCAATGCTCGATACTCGACTCATAACTCCGGTGTACGATTCTGTCAATCGTTTCCAGCCACCACGTATAACCTCCACCTCATTGTTTAATTCCGCCACCGTCCCTTGCAACTCTGATGTGATTTGTTCCGAATCTTCCTCCATTTCTGTTGTCGTGTTGTTCGATTTGATCGCCGCACCAATTTGTTAAGCAAATAACTCGTTTATTTCACTCAACGAAGCAATTACACAATCGCCAATTGCAGAGAAACAAATTTCTCTAACAACCCAACGATCAGATTATTCAATCGATAAAATGAAAGCAAGAAAGTAAAGTTCTATTTACGTTCTAATGTCTTCTCTTCTTAGTCCACGTCAGCATCTTTTACTCTAGCTCAATAGTCAGCTGAGTCAACCTTTTCAGCTGCATATGTTTCTTCTTATGAGTATAAACTCGCATAGGCTTATCGGAAAGCTCGAACATAGAGAAATAAAATGTGGTTGTCGATGTTGATAGCAAAGGGATTGAGAATCAAGTACATGAAACCCTATTTTACCATACTTTTTCGACAAATGGTTATTCTATTACTTAAAACTATTTAACCACTTTAAAACTCGCATACTTCTCAATTAAAGTATCTCATTGAATATTATCTCTTCTACGTAGGAGATTGCGTAGTCTCGACATATTCAATTGTTATTGACAAATGCAACAGATCAAAAGATACCCTTCGTATAAGAGTATATCTTCCTTGAAATTCATTGAAAGAGACAATGACTCATATATGGGAACCTCAAAATAAAGAGTAGTTCTCTCCCACATAGAAAAGACGGTCTTTTTTTCTGACCAAACCGCCAATGACTTATTTTGGTGTTGCTACGACAACTGAGGAAATGAGTCGGGAAAGTTACATTAAGGAGTTGGGGTCTCTTTTATTTTGTTAATGAATTGTCTCTTTCTTCTTAATGAATAGAAGTTTGAAATAGAGGAGATATATTCGTAAATTAGAATTTCACTTCTTCTTTAATTTTATCAGGAGACTTCTATAAATTAATAATATTATGAACATAGTATTTTATTAATTTATAGAAGATATTAATTTATCAATAAATTAATTTATAGAGAGATTTTCTAATTTTTCAAAATATATATTTAAAGTAAAAAATTAAAGATAATACTTTGATATTTTTAGTCGCGGAAGACAATTATCGCATATAAAATCCTTCATAATTTTTGGATGCAATTTGAAAAGATAATACTAATTTTTTTTGATACAGTAACAACAAATTAGAGATAAACTCTAACAAAAATAAAATTTACGAATAAAAAAATAACACTAGAATCATACTTTACTAAGATATATTATTTATATGTTATGAATTTCTATGGTTATTAATTTATGATATTGATGAGACCATATATTTATATAATTTTTTAGAAAACAATATTATCTTATTAATTTATCGAATTGTTTAATTATTTTACTAATCCAATTCATGACCAACAAAATTTATTAATTTATAGAGATTATTAATTTATGGAGTATTAATTTATAGAGGTTCTATTGTACTCGATTTACTAGTGATTGTACACAGAACCAAACCTTAAACCAAAATTGGTTTATATGTTAATTGGTACTAACCAATTTATGTTGAACAAAATCGAATTAAAATTGAACCAAAACTATATGATGTAGTCGAAAGGGTCACCTTTTAGAAGGAATACTTTTCCATTTTTATATATTTAATTAACAATTAATTAAACAAGAATAATAAAGAAAGAAAATAGAAAACCTCATTAAAAAAGGAAAATTTCTTTTGAAGCGGTGGACCGAAATAATGTTAACTATATATCTTCTTTGCCCTATATATATATATATATATAAGACAGGGCAACGTAACACTTATTTCGATTTTCTTCTAGATCAAAAAAAGATTTTGGATCAACGAGAGAAAACAATGGAGATGTCCGAGCTTCCATGGAACTTGATGGAGAAGATACTCCTTAGACTTCCGGTGAAATCTCTGGTACGATTAAGTTGTACTTGCAAGCGATGGAATGGTTTACTGAAAAATCAGGAATTCATTCATAAGTTCTTATCTAAGTGGTCGCGAACCAGATTACGATTAAGTTGTTCTTAATAATAGGGTTTATTCGCTGAGTGTTGAGTAATTTTAGGGTTTATTGCTGAGTGTCAATCTCAACGAAATTCATAACAACATTGTTGTTGATCTATCTACTGAGTTTACTTCTAAACTTATGACATAATCCGTTTCTCTTTACTTATGTTTCAAGTTTTATTAGCTTAAATTCCACCAATGTAATTTTTGTTTCCTTCTATGAATAAAACCTTTTGTTGCATTAATATTTTTTTGTGGTGACGTGATGTGAAAGAACCAGTCGTCGGAATCCTATATCAAAAACTGCTTCAAAGAAAATAAACTACTTTTCTAAGAACGAACACCTTCGATTTGATCTTGGCCGGTGGCCGACGCATCTTTTATGTCGGTACTGTGCCCATACTTTCTATATACATATCTAATTATGTATTTATATATATATCTACTTTTTATTTTCAATCCGAAATGGGTTTCTAATTTATTCATCGGTTTGAATTCAATCATCATTGCAAAAGTCGATGATGATGATTGTTTTTATCTCTAATGCGACGGTGGGTGTGGTGGGTCTGTTGCAACATCAATAACAAGTGGCAGGGGCGGATCCAGACAAATATTTTATATGAGGCATAAATTATATATAAATATTAATAATACTAAATTTTCATAATAAGTTGCAAAAACTTACATAATGAAAAATCTTATTAAATTTTAAAAAGAAATATTGATAGAATTATTTTAGAAATACTGATATAATTATTTTCTAAATATTGATATAAATATTTTCATAAATATTGACACAATGTTTTACAAAATTTATAAACGTATTAGAAATTTTGCATGTTGATATGGTCCCACGATTTTAGCGGAAAATGTTATTTCACAATTTTTCCACCAAAATTGCGGTTTCACAGTTTTAGCGGAACAAAATTATGAGATTTTTTAGTTTTTGGTAAAAATTTTAATTATGAGATTTTTTTGGTTTGTGAAAAATATACTTTAATAATTTTTGCAATTTTGGCAGGAAAAAGCCATTTTGCAATTTTTCTGCCAAAAGTGTGATTTCACTAATTTGGCAAAACAAAAATTAATGGAAGATTTTACTATTTTGGCCCATAAAAGTAATTATACAATTTTATAATTTTGGCTAAAATTGTTATTCTGGTTTTACAGATACTATCTGATTTTGCTGTTTTAATATTGTTTTCTAAAGTAAACCCAATGAAAACCCAGAACCAAATAGAAAAAATCCATATTAAACCACATCAATATAGGTATCCACCCGTTTTAAATCCACCTTTTTGTTTTTAAAAAGTAGGGTAATGGATTGGATTTTTACTTGAGTTTCGTATATCCAGTGGGTTTTAATCCATTTTTAACAATGTCTGTTATTATTTAAACTAGGCAAAAGCGCAA
>CM051376.1:12027089-12052089 GCA_028015245.1 Cardamine occulta | reverse complement strand
GATTTTTGTTTAATTTTGTATTTGAAGTGTTTGATTGTCACTTTGTTGTTTTCAATTTGATTAAATAGTTAATGTGTAGATTCTTATGCCAAAATAGTCGGTACATTGAGCTAAGTATTTTCTTAACATTACTTGCGCTAAACTTTACATTAAAACTTTTGAGATCACAAAGTTCCTCCAAATGCTCCTCAAATTTCGTTTCCCAAACTTTTCAAAACCCCAAAGAAACAATCTAGGAAGCTAAACAAATTAAGGTAAACATCTTTTCACTCTTAAGGATTGGGATTCTGGTTGACTATAGTTTTAATGTCAATAGATAGATAGATATAAATTGGAAGAATAAGAACTGATGCTCATCTTAAATCCATGGAATCTTTAATTTTTCTCCTCTATACCCATTTTTCCTCCTAATGTTGCGGAGATAACATGATCTACTTTGGTTTCTCCTAAAGTGGCGAGTTATATAGTTGCAATTTCACAAGAACAGAGGTACACATAAAAACATCCTAATACCCGATATATAAGAACATAAGCGAAATATTTGATATTTAGATTTTGGCAATTTCTTTAGGTATATTGGATCAATGATTATTGGTTTCGGAGATTCTGAAAGCTTTTGTAATGTATTTGGTGCAGGTACAAGATTTCATCAAAGCTATATTTACAGATTCGCTGCTGAGAAGAGAATGCTTATGGAGGATAGACGACGTTTGTTTGTGTGAATTATTTCTAAAATTTGAATTTTTTTTTGTTTAATTAATATTTGGACGATTGTCTGAAATAGACCCTTTGGAAAATTTGTTTCCAAACAGGATCTTCTGCGAAAGATTTTTGAAGCAATAGGAGTCCCTGTTTGGAAATAAATTTTCAAAGAAATCCATTTTTTGTATTTAATCCTTAATATTTTGATAAATTTTAGTCAAAAGATAATGTCAAGAAAATTAACAAAAAAAAGAAGATAATTTCAATAATGTAATGTGTTTATATGCTAATATATAACCAATTTCATCTTATATAAAAATTACTAGAAAATGCTTCTTAGATGTTGCATCTTGTTGTCAACATTTCTTATGCATATTTTCATTTATAACTGTTTTTAATAATCATGAAAAAACCACTTTAGAAGGTCAAAATTTTTGTCATATATTTCGTAAATCATTTTGAACATTTTCATCTATAAGCCATTTATATTATTGTTAAGAAATATTTTGCAGTAGGGATCCCTGTTTGGAAATAAATTTTCAAAGAAATCTATTTTTTGTATTTAATCCTTAATATTTTGATAAATTTTAGTCAAAAGATAATGTCACCTAGAGTTGTACATGATGCAAATACAACTTTTGCGTTTCGCTCAATTTTCTTGAAATGGTTGTAGCAGCTAGAGCAGTATAGCTTGCCTACATAACTTCATCCAAAGATTCCATTTTTAAACTCATGATTTTCAATTCCAACGCTTCGAGATTTCACATGATCCGAAAAGATTTTAGGAATCAAAGACAGTAAATAATCACTTTGAAAAATCATAAAAAAGAAACAAATGGAGAGTTGAAAACCGGTAAAAACGCACAACACCATGATCTATATATAGCGTTTGTTTATATGAATTATTTCTAAAATTTGAAGTTTTTCTGTTCAATTAATATTTTGATAAATTTTGTCAAAAAAGATAATGTTAAGAAAATTAACAAAAAAAAAAAGAAGAAGATAATTTCAAAAATGTAACGTGTATATCTGCTAACATATAATACATAAATAATTTCATAAATTAATAGATTAAACAGTAGATAAATATTTTAGTCACATAAATCAACAAAATAATGCTAAGAAAATTAATAAGACATAAGTAAATTTTCCTTGGGCTGGCCACATGATTTAAAATAGACCACACAACGGTCATAATTAAGGGTCAGAAATTTCATTAGATGATCAAGTAGATTTAGTGACCTAAAAATATATCTATTTAAGATAATCATCACACCTCTCTTCTCTCTTACTTGACGCGCAAATCTCTCCGCTGCCTCTTTTGTCTTTCTTCTTCTTAGCTTAAGGTATCTTGTGCACAACGGTACAAAATCTTTGAAACAATCGAAGAAGATGGATAAATCCGATGATCCTAGGGTTTCAAAGCCGAAAGACTGTTCCAAATTCGACATGTTGGTGTATGTCGCTTCGTTAGTTTACGATCAAGAGTACGGTCCTCATGAGGAAGACAAAGAGATTGACGCGAGAATCTTTAAGAATACAATACCGATTAAGAAGAGAAGTACTCTTCGTAGTCAACGATCATCTTATTCTCCAAAAGCATGGATGCGTTTCAGAGCCGTGCCTAGAGTTTTAGAGGCCTAAGGCAAAAAAAAAATTGTTTTATATATTTTCAGAATAAAATATATATAACTAAAATTTTACATGCTGTTTTAGACTAAATTAGAGAAAATTAATACTATATCATAATTTATGAATAATTGTATACTATTTTTTAAACTATAAAAATATAATTATAATCTTATACTATAAAAATACAATTGTATGAATAATTGTATACTATTTCACAATTTATGAATAAGTGTATACTATTTTCTTAAGCTATTTTTATAATTTATTTTCTTAGTTAACATTATTTTAATCTATAAAATACTAAATTTTAAATACTTTTTAAAATATTATAAATATTTAATACTATTTTGTATATGTGAAATATAATTTTAACTAAAATAGCATTAAAATATATATTTTACTAATATATTAAATAAAAAATAAAAATTTGGGGCCCTAAAATATGCTTAAAATTTGGAGGCCCTAGGCAAATGCCTTATTTTCTACACATAGTCACGCCTCTGATGCGTTTGATCGAAGAAGAGATAGCATCAAAACTACAAAACCCTAATTCGGAATCAGAACCTTCTTCTTCTTCTTGTGTAACCCATTCCAAGAAACATCGTCTCGTCAACGTCTCCAAAGAAGAAGAAGAAGAAGAAGAGAGACGTGTGATTAAGAAGAGAGGTATTCCTCGTAGTCAACGATCATCTTATTCTCCAAAAGCATGGATGCGTTTGATCGAAGAAGATATATCAAAACTAGAAAACCCTAATTCGGAATCAGAACCTTCTTCTTCTTCGTATGTAACTCATTCCAAGAAGCATCGTCTCGTCAACGTCTCCAAAGAAGAAGAAGAAGAGAGACGTGTGATCAAGAAACGCAAGATCGTTGGTCGTTTAGAGCCAAAACCCACACAAACAACGACTCTTGCTCCACCGGAGTGGCTTTTGAACGTGATGATGAGAGAAGGGAATGGCTACAATCCAAAGCTGATCTCAACGAGGAAGTTCTTTGAGTCTGATCTCAAGCAAAGTAAAGCACGTCTCTCAGTTCCTTTTAAACAAGTTGTGAATTCAGATTTCTTGACAGAGGAGGAATCAAGAATCATAGATGAACAAG
Source organism: Cardamine occulta (assembly GCA_028015245.1). Taxonomy (NCBI): domain Eukaryota; kingdom Viridiplantae; phylum Streptophyta; class Magnoliopsida; order Brassicales; family Brassicaceae; genus Cardamine; species Cardamine occulta. The sequence continues at coordinate 12,048,654 of CM051376.1, read as the reverse complement.
CGATGAAGATTCGTAAACAAGGAGTGAGTGTTGATTTCGTTGATCCTCTGATGAATAAGTATGTCATTGATCTGAGGAAGTGGCCGATGAGTGGGAATTGGTATTATGTCTTTGTTGAAAACTGGAACCATGTGCTTGCTGCTAATGACTTTAAGGTTAAACAGGTCTTTCATCTTTGGTCTTTCCGATCTGGAACTGGAAAACTCTGTTTTGCTCTACTTCCACCTTCTCCGGCAAGTAATTCTCAGAATGTTTGATCATGCTTTGTTTATCACTGAGAGTCACACGTACAAAAAAGATCTAACATTTCAGGCTTGATTTTTTTTAAGAAATGTAATTTGATTTTGGTGCAAAGTTTAAGATTTGAAAATCATGGCATGGAGATTAACTTCTTGTTGGAATATTGTGTTTTTTTTTTTATCTAATGTATTTCTCTTCTTTTTGTTTGCCAAGTGTTACGAACAAACCTTAATTTCAGATAAGCTAAGCTAAACAACCATCTTATGAAACTTTGGTTTATTCTGTTTAGTTTTGGTAAGTTTGGTCATAAAATTAATTTCTGTATTTTTTGGTTTTAAAAAACAATAAATCCAATTGGTGAAACGCAAAGTTCAACTCATGGTGAAAGATGTTTGAGTTCTTCAAACCTCTAGAGTCTTTGTTGCCCAAACCAACATACTATAAATGTAATAATAATATGGTCTTTCATATCACCACCAAAAAAAAATGAAGGCAGCAAAATTTTTATTCATAGAAGAAAAAAATTACATTGGTGGATTTAAACTAACTAAACTTGGAACATAACTAAAAAGAAACGGCCAACAATGATTTGATTGTTCTGTATCAAAATCAAATGTTCTGCAATTACCATGCTCTGCAACAATGTATATCATGTTCTTTCCACTTCTACCACAAGACACAAACACTTTCTTCTCTTCATCGATTAAGAAACTCATAGGAAAATATAAACCATGATCAAACTTAATGCATAAACCCAATGTAAAGGATTTGCTCCACGAAAACACAGTTTCAGTATCATCAATCTTATTACTAACCCATATCTCCATCTGCTGCGTGCCAAAGTTCCTATGTGACACCGTAAGTTTCTTCTCTCTAACAACTGAAAGAGCCGCAGTATTGATACAAGGAAACCGAAAACAAGAAAGCCTAAATCTCTCTGTTGTGAAATCAAAACTCAATATACGGAATTCAAACGACAAACCTGAAATCCAGTAAGCATTTCCCTTCAAAGACGACATGCCTTTTTCATAAGTGTGTAGATTCTTGTTGTCAGGGGTGTTATCAAGAACCCTCCATGAATTAGACTTTAGTTCAAAGATCTCCACCTTATTGTAGTGATCATGTGGAATCCTCAAGATTTTGTAGCTCTCGTACGATTTGTTGTTGTTGCTTGCGTAACCTAGAGCATACCTATCGTTCATATGGTAAACATTTCTTGGTTCGATCCATCTGGTTTGACCAGTGTACGGATTCACAATCATGAGTTTAGTCTTGTTGGCCTCTCTCGTAGAACATAACAACAAGCCATTGCAGTGAAAGACTTGAGTTATGAAGATTTGTTCTAACTCGTTTTGGCTTCTGCTAAGCTTAGAAGTAATTTCTATAGATGGGTATTGAATTTCGTTGAGGTAGTTGACACTCAGCGTGTAAACCCTAAAATTACTTAACATAAGAACCAAATTCTGCTTTGCTGCTTTATCCAAGTGCTTTTTGATGAATTCTGGATCTTTGAAGAAACCATTCCATCGCTTGCAAGTAAATTTTAATCTGCTCAGAGATGTCGCTGGAACTCTATAGAGTATCTCTTCTACCAAATCACACGGAAGATCCAACATCATCATTGTTCTTCTCGTTAATCTCTGATGTGGAAGAAATCAGAAATTAGGGTTATTATCTTTCGCGTTTGCCGTCTATATAACATGTAGAAGTTACTTAACATTTTTATCAAAAATTGAAAAAATATTTTCCTTTAAAGAAACTTAATTGAAAAAGAAAAACTTTTGTAGGTGTTAAAAAAAAACACTTAGGTGTGATAAAAAAAAAACTTTTCCCCTTATGTTTTATGCTTTAAAATGCTTGCATAATTCTTATTTTATTATTATAGACAATAGATATTAGCTCCCGCCATCGGGCAGATTTCTAAATTTTAAAATAAATTAAATTTAAGTAAAAATATTAAATTTAAACTATGTTATTAATGATATATCTTAAAATTGGATAGAGATAAAATATTTGTTCTTACAGAAAAAAAATTTATTTACATAAGTTTGTTGTTAGCCATATTCTAATTTTGATTGGTCCAATAATCAAAAATATATTACATTTTTTGAATCGCTACAATGTTTCAGAATAATAAATATATTTTTAAAAGTTATTTAGAACAATGATCTGCACTAAATGTTTGTATAAATAAATTATTTATTTTTCACCAAAAATACTATTTGATTTTATTTTTAAATCATAGATTTTTTATAAGTTATTATTAAGTTTTTGTGAATGTATTTTTAAGAAAAAATAATAATTTAACAAAGTCATTTTAATTTTTAAATATAAAAGGTATTTTTAAATTTATAAACATATGTATATTGTATTTTCCCAAAATTTATCTTTTATATTATAGGCCCCGTTTTTGTTTTGCCTAGGGCCCTCACTATTTCAAAACAGACCCTTAATATATCATACAAGAATCCTTATAAAAACAACTCTATAACCAAAATACTTTGTTAATTGACTGATATTCAAAAGCTTGATGAACAATCCCTCTCGGAGTTTTAGGGGGGTGTATTGAATTGAATATTTGGAGAGATTTGAGTTTTGAGTTTGATGAACAATCCCTCTCGGAGTTTTAGGGGGTGTATTGAATTGAATATTTGGAGAGATTTGAGTTTTAATGAGTTTTGAGATTATTTGATGAAATTTTGGTGAATTAGGAATCTTGCTATTAAATTTTCTGAAATCTCACCTAAAACCATGAGATTTTGTTCTTTGTATTTTTAGTAAGAAATCCCCTCAAATCTCACCTAAAACTTTTAAATCAAATTCTAATCATGTTTTCAATAACAGTAGATTTGAGTATAAAATTTAAAATCATTAATCTAATAACACTGGATTTTAAAAGATATTTTAAAATTCATGTTTCAATAACACATGATTTATCACTAAAACTCAAATATCTCCAAATACTCAGTCCAATACACCCCCTTAGAGTCTTTGCCTTTCATCTCCAAAACTCAAAGCCTCTGATTTTCCCACTGTTTTCTTTCCCTTGATGTCTTTATAAAGCAAAAATAAAACTTCATACATTTTTATGTTTCATCTAAAAAAACAATTGAAAGCAGAAGTTAAGATAAAATGGAAGCAAAGAGGTCATTGCCTCTGCTTTAATGTTTTCTCTTTCAATTTCATACTTTTTGCTTATTGGGGAAAACGTGGTCAATACTTCTCTGTCCTCTTCATTAGTTTGTCGTATAACATAGATTCCTAATATCTTCAAACGAAAATTAACCTTTTGACAAAACCTATCAAGATTACAATATTTGACAAACACAAAGAGGAAGAGATATAAGACATGCAAAGAGCATCATGTCAAATCCCTAATTTCACCGGCGACGGCCCTGGCCTCCGCCGTCGGTTAGCTCCGATGGCCAAGAAAAAGCATTCTCCACCTAAGCCTCCCCTTCCCCCACCAAAGCTCCCTCCCAAAACCCATCCTCCAACAGATCATCTCCCTCTCAAAATCCACCCTCCTCCGCCAACCCCTCAAAATCCCACAGTAACCCAGCCACCGCCTCCAGTCTCATCTGAAGCTGACCGACAATCGCCTCCTAGCTTTACCCCTGGAGCCGACATCGTCTCTTCACCCACCAAAAATCAGACTTCTTCCTCTTCGGCTAGCCCGAGGTCGAAGGACTCTTCTCAACTCCCAGCGAACCCAGACCCGGCAAGATCTTGCTCTGATGGTCCTGATCAAATTGCCTCTGCCACCGCTAGTCAACACGAGGCTCCAGACCCTGTAGCTCCAGCAGTAGCCAAGCCCACTTGGTGTGACCATGTAAAAGGGTCCTCGCGTCCAATGACCAAAAAAGGAGTCTCTTTTACTCTAGATTCTGGGGAATTATGCGTTGAGATCCCTAATGAGGTAATAACCAAGAACAAACACAGATGGGACAATTTTATTATTGGCCAATTTCATGGGAAAGCACCTTCGCCTGGAGCCCTCCACGCCATATTCTAATTTTGATTGGTCCAATAATCAAAAATATATTACATTTTTTGAATCGCTACAATGTTTCAGAATAATAAATATATATTTTTAAAGTTATTTAGAACAATGATCTGGCACTAAATGTTTGTATAAATAAATTATTTATTTTTCACCAAAAAAACTATTTGATTTTATTTTTAAATCATAGATTTTTTATAAGTTATTATTAAGTTTTTGTGAATGTATTTTTAAGAAAAAAACTAGTTTCGGATCCGCACGTACGTGCGGGGTTATGTTTATAAATATTTTATTAGATATAGCACATATAATCCAAATTCATATCAATTATATATTCGGTTTAGTTTTAACCCAGATGATAAATGTTAAAAATAATAATGATTTCATCAGTATTTTGACACTCGGATTGCTCTGAATGGTTTACCAGAATTAACTGTGAACTGGATTAGTGATCGGTAATATTTATATTGAACTCGTGAACTATCAATTTGGATATAAAATCGCCAAGAACGATTAAAATTAAGTTAATCAGCTCCGCGTGTTGTTTTAAAAAAACATTTATGACAATTTATACTTACAATTGAATTTAGATTTATTCTTAGTACGGATGGACATAATTCATATTCTGTTGTGTTCTATCCCTTTTTGTCCCTTACTTTTTCATAACCTTGTCAAGCGGATCAAACCCGTGATCCGCTTCGCAGCGGGTTATATGAATTTTCGCCTGTATCAAACCATTTTTGTTTTGCCTAGGGCCCCCACTATTTCAAAACGGGCCATTACTGTATCATACAAGAATCCTTATAAAAAAGGACTCTATAACCAAAATACTTTGTTAATTGACTGATATTCAAAATCTTGATGAACAATCCCGGCCTCTCCGAGTTTTAGAGTCTTTGCCTTTCATCTCCAAAACTCAAAGCTTAATGGAAGTTCCAAATTCACCATTTTTTTGTTCTCGTTGATCTTTGATGTAGAAGAAATCGGAAATTAGGGTTATATAACCCTTTGACGTTTTACGTCTTATGTAGGAACAATATAGGAGTGGGCAAAAATAACCTAACGGAATAGTTTATAACCGAACCAAACCAAAAAAATTCATCAAATTTAAAAGGAAACCGAATTTAAAAATAACCAAATACAATAGAAATTCTTATATCAAAACTCTTGGGCCTTCATCTTGTATTCATTGCTGAAGCCAAGTAGGACTTTGGGATGCTCTATTCGATTTGTTGAACAAGTATGATGGAGAAACTGTGATAGAGGTGGTTCGCCCAAAGCTAGCCAGAATGAGATATTCTGTAACCAAATCTCCTCCGTACTTGATATTCCATATGGTTGGGTTCAAGAAGAATAACTTTTTCAAGGTTAACTTCCCAGTGAAGGAAATGGAGCTGAGGGATTATATACCATCATTGCCTAGATCCCCAGAAGGCGAGAAGGTGTGTTCTAACTTGTAAGTATAATCCAATCGCTAACATTGTACATGATGGTAAGCCTGAGGACGGGTACTTGAGAGTCTTTGTGCAGTGCAAGTCACAAGAACTATGGTACGAGATGCATGATTGACATGTTGCAGAGACACTTCCCCAAATGGTAAAACTATCGGAAGCATACATGCAGATATATGAGAAGCAGGAGGAATAGAGCACTGGATTAAATATTTCTGTTTCACAGCTTATTGGATTTTAAAAAAATCTTGAACCTCTTAAATCTGTATTTGCAACAACCAAAGGCTAGAGAACTTGTAGTAGCTATTTGGAAATATATCATATTGAAAGACCCAGTGAAAAACTCATAGATGAGTTTTGGAAGAAAAAGGAAAGTATATTCCTAACTTTAGCAGAAAGCGAGGAACAAACGGATTAAGGATATATCAATTTGTCTAAAATTAATTCATGTCTACATTTAGGCAAAGGTAACATATTATTGAGAAATTGCAATTTATACCACAATTAAAAAAATATGGCAAGATAAGCTCTTGTTAAGGGTGAAGTATCAAAATGCATAGATATCTTAAAAAATATTTACTTTAAGATAAACAAAGCACAAGGATCAACAAAGCACACAATAAATTATGCTGATTTAAATAAAGCTAGCATGCAAAAGAGTTTATTGGAAACTCATTGTAACTAACATCCTAAAATTAAATAAATACTAAATATGAAGACTTCATTAGAGATTCATGCATATGAATGTAGCAATAATATTAGATGTATTAAAAACCGTCTAGAGCATAGATTACGGATGTAAGTTATCCCGCAGTCGTGTAACATAACTATCTATGCAACTTATTCCCTAACAATAAATAACTTTCGTTTTTGGAAAATAATCATGCATGCAATGGGAACCTAATCTAATATGCTCACAAAGTGTAATCTGCAACTGTCATTGACAATAGACACTTTGCCCATCAGAGATAGTTCTATTCATTCAACAACATTTTTAGTGTCACGATGAAATAGATTTAGGGCAGAGGCTAATTGGCCAAATTAGATAAGGCATTAAAAGAAATCTATGATGAAGAACAATATGAATAATCTAATAAGAACCCTAGCATAAATCTACCTGAGTATCCCTTTAATTAGAAAACCTAATCTATATGAACTGATCTACTTACACATGCAGAGAGTATGGATGATAGATATAGATGAAGAACTAAACATAAAATATAAGAATAAAAGAATATATATAAAGGTTAACATCTTAAAGCTATGAAAACTGTATTTTTCGTCTCTAAGACTTGTTATTTTTCTCTAGAGGCGAGACTTCTATTTATACAGACAAGGATAAGCCCTAGAATTAGAAAAATGAAAACTTCAAAGTTGGCATACCGATCAGTTCTTCAAGACTTCTTTACCGATTGGTGAAAAATGTGTACTGATCAGTCTTCAACCTTGACGAGCTTTGATCAATTTCCACTCTAAATTTTTTTTTTGACTCCAGCAAGTGTTCAAACCTATAAATGTAGAAAAGTACCAAAACTATCTTATTCTTATTGAAAAGACTCAAGATTCGTTAATAAAACGGCTCTAAAAATTGGGAATTATAAGTGTTATCAACCATCGCTTCCGGCTGAAAAGGTCCCAAAACCCCTACGAAGATACCGCCGTGGAAGGAATTATCCAGCTTGAGAGCAAAGACGCCGAGAATAGAGACTAAAGGCGCAGATTTGGCAGTTACTAACTGGAGTGAGTGGAAGAAAAGGCCAATCACGCCTCACTCGAGTGAGTTTCTGCCACCACCGGTGACTCCATACTAGATCCTTTGTCGCCGTCCTCATAGCAATGGGATCTGAAAGAGAAGCATCCAGAGTTTCCACCACTGAGAGTCTCCCTCCCCAAACATTTCATCCACTAGCCGAGATAACACTTTGACCGCAACCGCTGTGAGTCCACACCGGACGAAGAGGAAGGCTTGATGACGCCTTACCAGAACAAGTCTTCACAGATTTGGTAAAGTAGAAGCACGAGCCCCTAGATCCATCCGCCTACCACTGCTACGACGCCGTAGATCTGAGGCAAGCCACCAGAGCTCACCGATTCCTCCACCAAACCGCAGATGAAGTGTCAAGCTTTACTAATCAACAGAACGAGAGCCGACTCACGACACCGGCGAAGTCACCGGATGCCGGAGCGGCGACAATAAAGAGTAGTTGACATCTTCCAGAAAAGAGAGAGTTTTTGGAGAGAGAAAGAGCTTATATATATATGTTCGTCAGTCATTTATTATTACATTTATAGGATGTTGGTTTGTGCAACAAAGACTCTAGAAATCAGAGGCTTTTGAGGTTGTGCATCTAATGTTTTTTTATCGAGCACTCTCTGTTATGTGCATAAAAGGGAACATAGGTTGCTCTGCTTAAGTGCTTTAGACTGACCCTAATAATCAGGAACATGTTTGACAAATATTCTCCTTCTTTCTTCTTCTCTCTAAACATATTATAGACTATATGGTACGGCTCATCATGTATATTAACCCTCTAATTTTATTGCCAGGTGAAATCTTAAGATCTTTTACACATTGCCGTGGTAACAAAATGTGAAAGTGCCTAGAATACTCTGAGAAAGAGGAGATTTAATTTTATGTTATTTTTCTTCTTTAGATGTAAAACTTATATGTTAAGTTGCAAAGGATTTGATGAAATAGTAGATGGGCATTATAATCAGTAATTTATCCATTGAATGGAGGGTACAATGACATTCGAGAAAGCAATTGCAATACATTGATGTTCAAATTTTATAAATTGTAGTTGATGTAAATATTTTTAAGAACAAATTAAATAAAAGCACACACACACAAAGAAAAAGGAAAAAAAGAATTCGGTATCCACGAGTAAACTCGATACCCACAGATTTTTCATGAGCCACACGGTTAGATTTTCTGGTTTTTGGGTATTTTTAAATTCGTGATCAAACAGACGGGTTTAAAATGAGTTTGGGTATGGTCAAAATGTCACGGTTTTGCAGGAGTATACTTTTCATATATAACAATTACACAAGAATTATAAAAATAGGAAAAAGGAATATAAGCAAAACGTGGATGCTTATAACTCTAATTTTTTTATTACTTCTAGATCAAGATCGACGAGAGAAACAATGGGGATGTTCGATCATTTCGGAGAGGATTACGATTTATTTGCAAGCGATGGAATGCTTTATTGAAAGATCCAGAATTCGTCAAAAAGCAGAACTCGGTTCTCATGTTTAGCAATTTCAAGGGTTTATTTGCTGAGTGTCAATCTCAACGAAATTCACAACCCATCTATAAAGTTTACTTCTATACTTAGGAGAAACCTAAATGAGTCAGAACAAGTCGAATTAACTCGAGTCTTTCACTGCAACGGCTTGTTGTTATGTTCCATGGAAGAGGCCTACAAGACAAAACTCGTGGTTGTAAATCCGTGCACTGGTCAAACCAGATGGGTCGAACCAACAAGTGTTTACAATATGCACTATATGTATGTTCTAGGGTTACGCAAACAACAACAACAAATCGTACGAGAGCTACAAAATCTTGAGGTTTTCTTATTGCAACCAGTTGGAAATCTTTGAGCTAAAGTCTAATTCATGGAGGGTTCTTGCTAATACCCCTTCCATTGATTACCAATACACTTTTGGAAGATGCGTGTCTTTGAAAGGAAATGCTTACTGGATCTCATGTTTATCGTTCAAATTTGATATTTTGAGTTTTGATTTCACAAGAGAAAGATTTAGACGTCTTTGTCTTCCGTTTCAGAAGCTTCCTTTAAATACTATAGCTCTATCAGATGTTAGAGAAGAAAAACTTTTGTTATTACATGGGAGGCTTGATATGCAGCAGATGGAGATATGGGTTAGTAATAAGATTGGTGATGATGATGAAACTGTGTTTTCGTGGAGCAGTTCCTATACATTGGATTTACCCAGTCAGTTTGATCATATTTTTCTGAATTTTTTGAGTTTCTTAATCGATGAAAAGAAGAAAGTTGTTGTGTGTTGTGGCAGAAGCGGGGAGAACGAAAAGTACTTGATATACATTGTCTCAAAGCATGGTTGCAGAAAATTAGATTATGGTACAGACCAATCAAATTATTGTTGGCCGTTTTTCTTTAGTTATGTTCCAAGTTTAGTTAGTTTAAACTTAAATACACCAATGTAATTGTTTTTCTTTTATGTAATAATTAATTTTTTTTGCTTCCTTGTACATTGTGATGCGCTGATATGCAAGACCGACTACTTAAATTTTTATCACAAAATCATTACATGAATATAAAATAGAAATCCTAGCAGGAAAAATGACGTGATTCTCAAGTTTATTGTTGAGTCTACGTACAGAGCTGGATCTAGCTTCCCACTTCCTAGCTAGCAAATCGATGATGAAGTTCAAATCTGCATATCTAAAGTATTGTATGAATAGAGATCATACAAATGAGACACATAACTGAAGCTAATATGCCCTTTGTTTGAAGCTTTTGACCTTCAAATTAAATAACCTGGTTGATGTATTCACCACGATTGAGAAATCTCCAGGCTAGGCTTATGCATCAAGACTTGTGACAGGTTTAAACCCTTGGATACAAGATTTTGTTCTTGCATTCGGACCTTGTTTCATCAACAACAACTTGGAAGAAGATCAAACTCTGCTTCCCATCATGGCTTTTTACATGTGCGAAGATCAACTACAAGAAATTAACAAAAACGATTACTCTGAGACCTCGAATTTCCCGGTATTGGAAAGACTGAGAAACATCATAGCTTTTTGCAAGATCTCTTTGCTCACTGGTATATTTTTATCGCTGATCTAGCTTATAAAGATTTGCGAATTCTTAGAAAAAAATTCAAACATGGAGATATATACTCTAGACGCTCTATTAAAACTATGTTTGTGCAGTGAGGCCACTATTAAGAAACCTTATTAACTCTTTTTAGAGTACATGTGGCATATTATCAGATGATGAAAGTTACTGACATGGATACAGAAGGAGAGGCATACGTGTAAGAACGGGAGAGAGTCCTTTCTCCTATTATATATAGAGTTCTGGCGACATCTCTGAGACAATTACGATTTACTTGCAAGCAATGGAATGCTTTCTTCAAAGATCCAGAACGTATGATAGGTATGCTCTAGGTTATGCAGACAACAACTACAAATCGTACGAGAGCTACAAAATCTTGAGGTTTCCTTATGGTTGCAACCAGTTGGAAATCTTTGAGCTAAAGTCTAATTCATGGATGATTCTTGCTAACATCCCACGCAATGAGGATCTAGAAATTTTTGCTTTCTTCATTTTTTGTGGTGGTGATATGCAGCTCAAATTCATACTTTTAACACAATATCATCACATATATATTGACTATCAACGCGTTAACTTTTATTAGACATTTTGGTGAAGATGATGCTTTTTTCAGCTTACAAAGCTAATTTTTGAACCAAGAATGTGCATTTCATGACGAGGAAGAAATCAAAGTCCTCGGGAAACCAATAAAGAATCCAAGTTTTCTAACAACGTTTTCATGCTCATACAGCTTTTGAGGGATCCAAGGAAGGAGATGTATGATAAAACAGGATCATGGTTCACTCAGTTTACATGTTTCTCATCTCATCATGTTATGTGAGTTAGTTCAGCTCCTGGTTTCATTACTAGTTTTGGTTCTTCGATCTTGGTCTGGATTAGGATTGCAGGTTCTCCGAATCTGCTTTTGCGGTCTTAGATAAGGTCTCTCAGATACATTCTCTCTTCTACCTCGGATATTAGTTAGCATTATCGTTGTAACTTAATACCGTAACCATAAGATATGCTTACATTGGTGGATCGAACCAAGAAATGCTTACAATACAATATGGTCAATCTGTTTCTCTTTAGTTATTTTTCAAGTTTAGTTAGTTTAAATCACCAATGTAATTTCTTTCTTCTAGGAATAAAACTTTTGCTGCATTGACTTTTTGTAAACCTTGAGTTATATTCGTTATCGAGTGAATATGATGCTATTTGTAAACCTTATATCTCTTCCTCTTTGTGTTGTCAAATATTGTTGTCTTGATAGATTTTGTGAAAAAAAATTACACTGGTGGATTTAAATTAACTAAACGGCGGACAATGATATGATTGGTCTTTACCATAATCAAATTTTCTGCTACCATGTTCTTATGGTTCTCCAGTGGTATGGATTCTGCATCTAGAAGCAATGAAACTCCATCTTTGTGTTTTATAGAGTCTTCTCTTTTCCCTTGAAACGTCATTGTCAAAATTCCGGTGAGGATAGAGTTGTACTTGTCCACCTGCAATTGATCAAAGGGAAGTGAAAGCCTAGTTAATGAATACCTCTACTAATCAAACAAACTACAGTTAGTCGTGTATTAAGAATCCATCATAACAAGCAAAAGGCCAAAAGCAAGGAAGATTTTTCACTTGAGGAAATATGAAATATATAGAATTGTTACCTTGAGTAAATTGTACCAATGAAGTCCGACCTTAGCACAAATGCCAATCTCATCTTCATCACTATCAGAACAAAAAAGGTATTTTCTTCTTCCCATGCCAAAACCTAGAGGACACAGGAAAACAAAGAGGAGAGAGTCTTGGATTGGTATTCTCCTAAGAAAAAACTATCATTGAAAAAAGAACATGAACATTAGAGATTCCTAAGAGAGATCGTGAACATGGCAGACAAAAGTAAACGACACACCAAACAGAACAACGTCTGTTTCCTTTTATGCACAAAACAGAACCTCACCATCGTTTATCTTGCTTATCCCTTGGTGGATTAATAAAAGTTTTATTCATAGAAGAAACAAAAAGAATTACATTGGTGGATTTAAACTAACTAAACATGGAAAATAACTAAAGACAAATGGATAACATTGATTTGATTGGTCTTTATCATAATCAAATTTTCTCCAGCCATGCTTTGAAACAATGTATATGACGTTCTTTCTTTTATCCCCGCTTCTGCGACAATACACAACCAGTTCCTTCTCTTGGTCGAAAATAAAACTCCCATTATGCGAAAAACGACAATAAAGCTGAGGGCTTAAATCCAATGTAAAACATTTGCTTCACCAAAACACAGTTTCAGTATCGATCTTATTGCTCACCCATATCTCCATCAGCCGCGTACGAAACTTGTGATGTAACAAAGAAAGTTGCTCTTCTTTAACAACTGATATAGCTATATTTTTGCCGAACTGAAACCGAATCGGATACGGAAAACAAAAACGTCTAAATCTCTCTGTTGTGAAATCAAAACTCAGTATATCGCGACATGACATCCAATAAGCATTTCCCTTCAAAGACATGCCTCTTCCATAAGTCCATAGATCCTCGTTGGGAGGGATGTTAGCAAGAACCCTCCATGAATCAGACTTTAACTCAAAGATTTCCAACTGGTTGATACCATATGGAATTGTTCTCGTAACCTAGAGCATACCTATCGTGCATAGGGTAAACACTTCTTGGTTGGATCCATCTGGTTTGACCAGTACACGGATTTACAACCACCAGTTTAGTCTTGTAAGACTCTTTCATGGAACATAACAATAAGCCGTTGCAGTGAAAGACTTGATTTATATCGACTTGTTTTGACTCATTTAGGCTTCTAAGTTTAGATGTAAACTCTATAGATGGATCAACAACGATGTTGTTGTGAATTTCGTTGAGATTGACACTCAACGAATAAACCCTAAAATTTCTCATCATGAAAACCGAGTTCTGCTCTGCTGCTTTCTTGATGAAATCTGGATCATTGCATAAAGCCTTCCATCTTTTGCAAGTAAATCGTAATCCTCTCAGAGATGTCACCGGAACTCTAGAGAGTATCTCTTCCACCAAATCAAATGGAAGATCCAACCACACCATTGTTTTTCTAGTTTATCTTTGATGTGGAAGAAATCAGAAATTAGGGTTATAAGCTTTCACGTTTGCCGTCTTTATATAGGACAATATACATAACACTCTTGGGCCTTCATCTTGTATTCGTTGCTGAAGCCAAGCAGGACTTTGGGCCTTGGCAATGAAAAGGTACGAGCTGAGCCGATCCTCCCAAGTAACACTCTTGGGCCTTGGCAATATGGAATTCGCTTGAGGCAGAGAAACTCTGAAGCTAATGTTCTGAAATACCTGGAGCTTTGAACCAGATAAGCTTTGATAACGAGACCCCAACTTTTCCAAACCCAAAAGAAACAATCTAGGAAAATAAACAAAGGTAAAAATATTTTCCTCACTCTTAAAGGATTAAGATTCTCGTTGACTATAGTCTTAATGTCAATGGACAGATAGATAAAAATTGGAAGAAGAAGAACTGATGCTCATCTTTAGTCCATGGAATATTTCTTCCTCCTCCGTCGCAAGTGCAAGTACTTATTCCAGAGATAACATGATTTGGTTTCTCCTCCGATGATCTGCTTCCATGGGAGGAATGAAAGATGACAGTCTTTGTTCATCCAAGAAGTTGCTAGTTCGTCAATGAGAACACATTTTATGTGATATCTCTTCCTCAACACAAGGCATTGCGATTTGCTTTCTCGAATGGCACTATACTCTCCATTCAATGGATAAATTACTGATTATAATGCCCGGCTACTATTTCATCAAATCCTTTTGCAACTTATCATATACTTTTCACATATATGGAAGAAAAATAACATAAAACTAAAGGTAAAACTACCAAAAATAGTCCCCTTTGAAAATTTAATGTCAAATAGACCAGTGTTAAAAAAATACACCTTAATTTTTCTCAGTATCCTAGGCACTTTCACATTTTGTTACTGCGGCAGTTTGTAAAGACCTTAAGATTTCACCTGGCCATAAAATTAGAAAGGTTAATAACATGAGGAGCGGTAGCATATAGTCTATAATGTGTTTAATTAGAGTGATGAAGAAGAAGAAAGAAGAGAATATTAGTCAAACATGTTCCTGACTATTAGGGTCAGTTTAAAACACTTATATAGTTCCTCAGTTTAAAGTCCTTAGGACACAACAAGCTATGCATTCTTATCACAATAATAAGCTGGAGTCTTTGCCTTCCGTCTCCAAAACTCAAAGCCTCTGATAATAATATGGTTTACAGAAGAAAAAAAAAAGCCACTACGAAGAGAAATAAGGACTGCAAAGAACATCAACTTCACAAAAATGTTGAATAAAATTTTAACCCAAGATTCGTTTAATGATGTATGATTCCAGTTTCCGATCTGTTTCACAGACTTTAAATTTAAAAATCATGTGTTAGAAAGGATTCCAACGGCTGATCTTTTATATCACCACCACAAAAAATGAAGGCGGCACAAATTTTATTCATAGAAGAAGAAAAAAATTACATTGGTGGATTTAAACTAACTAAACTTGGAACATAACTAAAGAGAAACGGGCAACAATGATTTGATTGGTCAGTAACATAATAAAATTTTCTGCAACCATGCTCTGTAACAATGTGTATCATGTTCGTGTTCTTCTCTACGCTTCTGCCACAAGTCACAACCACTTTCTTCTCTTCATCGATTAAGAAAGTCACAGGAAAATATAAACGATGGTCAAACTGACTGCATAAATCCATTAATGTAAAGGAAATGCTCCACGAAATTTCAGTCTCATCAATCTTATTACTCACCCATATCTCTATCTCATAAGATACAAGAAGAGGATGATGTGGCGTCTGGTCGGATTCAATAGGTTTAGGTGTCAACAAGGAAGTCATCGAGGCCACGTAGACCAAATCAAAAATATCTGCACTAAGGAAGTCATGCGACTTCTCTTTCTTCAGTTTTTCGTTTTAACAATAAGAGAACTAGTCACCCTTGTTTCTAGGACAGAGTTCTCCACTTTCCCAATTCCTGTTTCGTAGGAGTTAGTGACTCCATTTCATATTTCAGTTATTTGCTTCCTTGTAATCGTTTCTATTTAAACTTATGAAAAAAAACCAAAATAGGTAGTCAAAACTACCAATCAATTCTTGTGTGTTATTGTTATCTATATCTTTGCTTTGAGGAGGGACCAAACCCAACAATTTGGTGTCAGAGCTGTTACTTTTTTCTTTTCATAATTCCATTATCACAATCGAAACCACCATTGCTAAAAACACCAGAAAGTCACGACGTTTATTGGAATTGACTCCGGACGAGTCAATGGCCAGTAATAAGGAGAGATTGGAGGAGGTTGAATCAGGCCTGGGGTCCGTTCGAGAAGACATCAGTAATGTCCGAGAGGAAGTGCGAGCGATTAACGAGGGAATCGATCACCAATTCCGGTCAATGGAGGCCTCTCTCAACCGTTCAATGGAAGAAACTCTTAATCGAATGATGGAAACCATGAGGACAATGATATCTAATCGAGAATGAGGATCAAGCGCGTTGAGGAACAGACCAAACGATGGCCCAGTACTACATGCACCGGTTCATCGCGGGGATCACACGATTCAAAACGTGCCGAACAGCGGAGGAGGAGTGAAACTGGAGTTTCCTCGGTTTCAGAAACTACTTACCATGTTAATGGCTATAAACCCCCTCCCCCTCCTCCCTTGTACATCTGGTAATTTTGACTCTGTTTATGAAAAGGTTGCGTTTTTAAGCTACCCCATAGTTTTGATTTTGATTCTCTCATCAGGGCGTGAGTGGAAATGATTCTCTGTTTGGTAAAGTTGGACTTCATTGCTACAATCTGCAAAATGTAAATTAAATTAAGTTTTTCTTTAGTTTATATTTTGCCCTTTTGTAGTGATTTAAGTAAAATTTGTTTTGCTTTGCTTATTTTCATCTTGTAGGGGACAAACTTGAAATATCGGGGTCTAGACGAGAACTTTCATACCGGATTATTTCATAAGGAAATCAAATTCAATGCAATGGATCTAATACGCTATTCCACTTGCAACTTGATAACAAAGTTGGTTTGGTCTGCGACTGAGAATAAAAGCTGCTAGAGATTCATTACAATTCAATGCAGATTAATGATGCCAGGTAATTGTAAAGGTCTCTTGTTATATTATTATTATTATGTCTCATATTTTGATTGGTTATGTCTACCTCAGATGTGGAAGACTTAGACTACCCATGTGGCTTTGAAAAACATGTCGTGGATGATTTCTTCAAAGGTGATATACCCAACTCGATGCCTGAGGATACCTGTGATAACCTGGAATACTACGAGTTGAAAGAGACGGAGGTGGAAGAAGACAAGTAATGGCTTTGTCTGTTTGGGCATCTCGCTTGGTACGCCGAGAAGCATTGTTTCCGGGTGAGAAAAAAAAAGGCTTAGACTCAAAAACAAATAGGGAAATTTGTGTAGGTTAATGATCTCTTGGTGTTATGTTGCAGCCCTCACCATCGTGGGAATGGCGGCCATTACAGCCAAGAAAATTAATTGTGCAAACCAGAGCAGATGTGGAGTCGAAGAAACAATCCAAGGCGGAGAATGCAATCTTCTACATTGGCTTCAAAACCTATGGCGGTCTAGACTACAATACTATCATAAGGAGAACAACTGATGGAATGCCAGAGCATATGTCCATTGAAGTCAAGTGATCGATGTGATTATGTATTTAAGTTTCTTGCCTTGATGTTTTGCTTATGAATAATGACTTTTGAGTTTCATACTCTGGGTTAAGGACACCAGTTTTGTGTTTTATCTCATTCAAGTGATTTGTACAAATTGGCGATGTTTCTGTTCAATGCAATCCCGAATTTCCTTGTTTCGACCCAAACTCTGATTGTAATTGATAAATGACAATGAATCTAGTGCTGCTGAGTTCTGTGATTCTTTATGAGTTTTGACTTTGTCTTTGCGTTTTACATTCCATTTGCAATTATATCTATATACTTTCCACCTCAGCTCTTCTGTTATGCAACATTAACTTTCCAGTTCTCACTCTTTTTGCAGCTCCAAACTTCTTTGAACGCCTAACATAGATTCTCCTAGGCTTATCATAAAAATTCAAATTAACTTATTTGAGTCTTAATGGTTGTTCATATAAAATAACAAGCTAAAAAACAACAAAAATGTATTCAATTGTCTTAATTTCTGAAATCACTAAAATTGCTGGCAGCACCAAAACCTGATCATGAGAAAATTCTGGGGAGCATGAGAGGTGGTTGACAAGTAAATTATGCGCTAAGATGAGAGACGAGCCCTACGAGATTGGCTCTGGATCCAAGGCGAACCCAATTTCAGAGATAAGAATCATGGACCAGATCACAGGAGTGACATGTACAAGTTTTTCATAGATGAAGAAACTGTCGGGACAATTGAAGATGACGTGAGGATGACTAATATGGTAAGACTTGAGGTGCATGATCATGACTGAAGCCTGGAAGATCTTTCCACGAAAACTATACGAGATATTTCCACGTACCTCGATGAGATTGTTGTTAACATGCACACTTAGCTCAGGGTAATCACATATTAGACCAACAAGATGTTTTTGGATACAGTTCTTAGTTCGGACATTGTAAGGAAGAGTTTCCAAAGAGAGCATGTTGGAGATTTGAGACTCCCGAAATGGCAGAATCTCTGGTTAAGGAACATCAATAGAATGCAGAGGGCTTGTATGACCCGGTTGAAGGCACCCATGTGTCACAAAATGTGAAGATGACTCATCAACAACCTTGAATTTCTACAAATAATCACAAGAGAATATGAATTACGATAGGATAATACCAAGACCAGAAGCAATCAAAAACACTGTGAATTAAGTTTGCAAAAGAAAATATTTCAAGAGAGGGGATTTATGATACTTTGGAAGCAATAGATTTTGCAATATTGATGAATGCTGCTACACCCCTTTCTTTAGTCTTAATGTGCGCTGCTAATTCATGATGTCTTGGGTATCGCCCAGTAATCTAATTAAGCAATTGTTTCAGAGATATTAAGTCAATGTTCTATCTTTTTCATCCGAGCAATGAGCCAAAATTGAAAGAAAAAAGAAGAAAAAAAAAGGTAAACCTGATTGAAAAATTCTACTTTTTCCTCTCGGACTAAAGATAAAATGCCCATGAAAAGATTTTTCTCACCATTGTCGATTAGAATCTTTGCCAACTTAGTCTATCACAAAACCAGATGATCATCAAAAATACTGTGAATTAAGTTTGCGAAAGACAATAATTCAAGAGAGGTGATTTATGATACTTTGGATGCAATAGATTTTGCAATATTGATGAATGCTGCTACACCTCCTTCTTTTGTCTTAATGTGCGCAGCTAATTCAGGATGTCTTGGGTATCACCCAATAATCTAATTAAGTAATTGTTTCAGAGATATTAAGTCAATCTTCTATCTTTTTCATCCGAGCAATGAGCCAAAATTGAAGGAAAAAAAGAAAAAAAAAAGTAAACCTGATTGAAAAATTCTACTTTGTCCTCTCGGACTAAAGATGAAATGCCCATGAAAATTTTTTTCTCACCATTTTTGATTAGAATCTTTGCCAACTTGGTCTATCACAAAACCAGATGATCATCAAAAACACTGTGAAGAAGAAGAAGAAGAAGAAGAAGAAGAATTGATATCCGTCGAAAACACTGTGAAGAAGAAGAAGAAGAATTGATATCAAACCAGAAGATTTGATATCCGTCGAAAATCCGTTACAATTTGTGACGGATTTCCGATGGAATTTTTATTTCCGATGAGATAGAACAGACGGAAAAATCCGTCGGAAATCCGTCAGAATTGGCCAATTCCTACGGATTTTTCCGTCTGTTCTAGCGTGTTTTCTTGTAGTGCGATCCATCGAAGTGTCTCTACAACATGTCAATCATGCATCAAAGACTCTCAATTACCCGTCCTCAGGCTTACCATCATGCACAATGTTAGCGATTGGATCATGCTTACAAGTTAGAACACACCTTCTCGCCTTCTGGGGCTCTAGGCAATGATGGTATATAATCCCTCAGCTCCATGTCCTTCACCGGGAAGTTAACCTTGAAAAAGTTATTCTTCTTGAACCCAACCATATGGAATATCAAGTACGGAGGAGATTTGGTTTCAGAATATCTCATTCTGGCTAGCTTTGGCCGAACCACCTCTGTCACAGTTTCTCCATCATACTTGTTCAAAAAATCGAATAGAGCATCCCAAAGCCCTGCTTGGCTTCAGCAACGAATACAAGATGAAGGCCCAAGAGTTTTGATATAAGAATTTCTATTGTATTTGGTTATTTTTAAATTCGGTTTGCTTTTAAATTTGATGAATTTTTTTGGTTTGGTTCGGTTATAAACTATTCCGTTAGGTTATTTTTGCCCACTCCTATATTGTTCCTACATAAGACGTGAAACGTCAAAGCGTATAACCCTAATTTCCGATTTCTTCTACATCAAAGATCAACGAGAAAAAAAATGGTGAGGTTGGAACTTCCATGGGATTTGGTAGAGGAGATACTCTCTAGAGTTCCGGTGACATCTCTGAGACGATTACGATTTACTTGCAAGCGATGGAATGCTTTATTCAAGTATCCAGATTTCATCAAAAAGAACTTGGATAAAGCAGCAAAGCAGAACTCGGTCCTCATGATGAGAAATTTTAGGGTTTATTCGTTGAGTGTCAATTTCAACGAAATTCACAACCTATCTATAGAGTTTACTTCTGAACTTAGCAGAAGCCTAAATGAGTCAGAAGAACAAGTCGAAATAACTCAAGTCTTTCACTGCAATGGCTTGTTGTTATGTTCTACGAGAGAGGCCAACAAGACTAAACTCGTGGTTGTAAATCCGTGTACTGGTCAAACCAGATGGATCAAACCAAGAAATGTTTATGATAGTTATGCTTTAGGTTATGAAAACAACAACAACCAATCGTACGAGAGCTACAAAATCTTGAGGTTTCCTTATGCTTGCAAGCAGTTTGAAATCTTTGAGCTAAAGTCTAATTCATGGAGGGTTCTTGCTAACATCCCTCCCCAAGTTGATCCAAATCGTTCTGATAGAGGCATGTCTCTGAAGGGAAATACTTACTGGATTTCATGTTCAAAAGATATATTGAGTTTTGATTTCACAACAGAACAATTTAGACGTCTTTGTTTTCCATTTCAGAAGCTTGGTTTCTATAATATAGCTCTATCAGTTTTTAGAGAAGAGCAGCTTTCCTTGTTAAAAAGGAACTATGATACACAGCAGATTGAGATATGGGTGAGTAATAAGACTGATACTGAAAATGTAGTTTCGTGGAGCCATTCTTTACATTGGATTTATGGAGTGATCTTACTTTAAATTATTCTTTGAGTTTCTTATTCGATGAAGAGAAGAATTGAAAGTGGTTGTGACTTGTGGAAGCAGTGTAAGGAACAACATGGATATGATATACATGGTAGCAGAGAATTTGAAAATGATACAGGCCGTTTAAATCAATGTTTGCCGTTTCTCTTTAGTTATGTTCCAAGTTTAGTTAGTTTAAATCCACCAATGTAATGTTTTTTTTCTATGTATTAAAGTTATTGCTTCCTTAGTCGGGTTAAATTTTTGACACAATATCATCACATGAATATCAACTCTCGAAAGGTTAATTTTATTCAACATTTAGTGAAGATGATGCTCTTTTTTTTTATTTGATAAAATGTGAATTATATGCCAAAGGAACATGGTCAATTTCTCAGATGCTCTTACTTGTTAAAAATTTAATCTACACACTCTCCATTTTTCTCCTCTACTCCTCTACTCTTAATGAAAGTTGAGTTTCTCAAGTTTACACTTACCAAACCAATGCAAACCGATTAACAAAACCGAGAGTCTTATAATTTAGCGCGTGTAGAATTGATGAATAAAACAAAAACAAAATCGACCAATCAGAGAACACCCCAACGTGTTCTCCCTCCGACAGTGGATCTCCCCGTCCTGACAGTCCTCCCTCCGAGCTAAATTCTCCGTCGTCGC